>CM053791.1:344396667-344929167 GCA_028749045.1 Cupressus sempervirens
TTGTTCCTCTGTTTATCAATCAATCATCCGGAAATCCGTTAATCTGCCAACTCTTCTTGAATCTTGTAACACGATTAAGCCCTAAGATAGATCAAATCGAAGGGGAAACCAAAAGCAATGACTTGAGCAAAACCAAAAGTTCAAAAACTAGCAAACACACACTAAAAAACGAGGAAAAGGACGTTGAAGGTTTCAAAAATCAAGCATAGACTCGACAAACAGAAAACAAAAAGGACTTGATGAAAGCCTTCAGTAAAAGAGTCCATTATATCAATTGGTATTGATTGGTTGATCAATACTAACCAATTAAAAAATGAACTAAACCCAGTGAAATGTGAAATTAATTTGAAAATGTTTCCTACTCTTACCTACATTTTGTGGTGACAAAATGCAGGACAATGAAAACAAGACCATCACCTCAAAGGCATCTATATGTATTGAAATAAAATCTTATTGAATTTAACTTCCTCTTGAAAGACCAAAAAGACAGAGTGAAGCCTTGACAACCAATCTTCAAACTAAAACTCAACTTAAATTAAGATGTCATAGGGTAACACATCCAAATTGAATAGATAAGATAAATAAAAGGATAAATGCCAATGAAGATAAAGAAGCAGGTTTACTTGTATTCAAATAAGTATAACTTAATCAAGTTGGTTACAAACTGAATTGTTCTTCTCCAGCTGTGTATTTCCAAGAGACAAATCCCAAAATGTTGTACAACAGATGTAACTATGATTGTATATATTTTATAGACAAAATGATCCTTTATATATAAAGATGAGGATTTAGTTTCAAAATGAAAGAACATACCCTTTCATAACTAAGAGACAAGTACTCCTAATTAATAACTACTTTGACATAATTGGAATACAACTAATTTCCATAATTGTAAATTAAAACATAATATTAACTTGATGCATTCTACATAAACCTCAAAGATCTTTAGACTAGCTAGCTTGTGTCTTGGCTGGTATCTTTGACAATTCTTTTCTGTATGTGGTGCAACCCTCGAAATTCATTTCCATCGTAGGCATATGTCTGGAATCATTTTAAACGAAAATGACTTAGGCAAAAAGAGAAGATAGTTTTGACTTTACAAATTTCACTCGTACTTGATTTATGCAAACCATTCCAAGAACTCCAGCATCTGCTCTTAATACTCGTCATTTCCCATCTATAGTTCGGTCATAAGCTCTCTTAATTTGACCTTGTCTTGCTTTGCTTCGAGCTCAAATATATCACTTTTGTATTATACAAAACTCCTATCAAATCTCAAGCACCAACTTAAAGGGTGGTTAATATATCCAATCGGTCTTCCTCTGCTTCAGTTAAATTAGGTTGCTTCAGTTGTTTTAATGTTCAACTCAACCTTGGTGTTTCCCCACCATGTAATGTCTTCTTCTGTAAAATGGTATATTCCCCAAACTGCCTTTGAGGTCTCTGAAAAATTTCTAATTTTAAAATATTGTTCCATTTCTGTTAACTAGGCCTCTGCATTCTCTTTGGATTCAGAACCAAAGAACTTGGGTGGTTTGATTGTTTTAATATCTATAGATAGGTCACTTACTATTTCAAGTCTCTTCTGTTTTTCAGTTTGGGTAAGTGAGGCTTGAGGGTTTTTCTTGTTGTGTTCAAAGATTTCTGTTTCTGTTCTGGGAGGGGGCGAGGATTGCATTTCCTCTTGGTTTTGCTCAATTTGGGCTGCCAATTCGTTCATTCTCTTCTCCATATTGTCTAACTTTATTTGTGTCTTGCAAAATCTGAAGTAGCAAATCAATAGGAGGTTGTGGATTGTTCTCATGGACCATGTCCCAGTCTGCAACATTCTCGTCACTGCTCATATTTCTTAATTATTTGACCTGGAAATATTTGCAAGATTCTTATGTCAAATTTTTTGTTTTTTTTTAAAAAATATTTACAATAAAAGAGATTATGAGTAGAAGGAATACACGAAATAGACCAATTTATATACTCAATTTCAAAACTTCTTTGCTTCATTTACAACAACCTTTATTTACAAAAAATCTCCTCTTCTGAAGATGTTACATTATAGATTCAGCTACTTTGAAATTTTATTTTCAGCTTTTCGTTTAGTTTTGGTTTTATATATATCCCGCACCATCCAAGATTTATGAACATGCATAAGAGGGTTGGCCTGGCGGGTGTTCCAAGTTTGAATCAGTTTGTTTCTATAGCTGCTTTCCTAGTAGGAGTCCACTTGACTCTTTCCTTTCTCATTTGTTGTAGATCTTGTTGGGTGGATATTTTGCAACTGATAGTTTTGGGTAAAATTCCAGTCGCAAAATAGGATGATCGGCCATACCGTGTAAGATAGTTTCTCTAGTCGCAAAATAGGATGATCGGCCACAACGTGTGAGACAGTCTCTCCTACCTTAAGGGGAAGATTCCCCTTCTCACCGTTCCTTGGATCAACTCAAGGTAAGCAAGAATTCGAGAGATTTATAAAACTCAAGGTAAGGAAGAATTCGAGAGATTTATAAAATGGGTGTTACCAATATCCTTTCTTCTTATCTTTTAAGAAAGAATCCACTTATTCGTAGAGCGAGTAATGGGCAAGGTGAATCTCTAACTACACTTCTATCAAGAGCTGAAAATAGTGATACTGATAAACCTTCACAAACTTAAGGGCTAGCTGAAAATGTACTAGTTTGGCTCTAAGTCCGGTCGTATTTCTATATGAAAAAGCTTCACAATTAGGGCAAAAAGACTCTTAAAAATAAGAACAATTTAACTATTTTGCAAATTGAGAAAAAAGTATAAGCTACAGACAAAGCTTCTAGCTATATATTTTCACAACTACACCTAGTCAAAGCTTCGAATTCAATTGCTTCTTTTATTCACTTTTCTCCCAACTTTGTACTACACAATCAAAGTTATGCTTGCACAAATGTGGCAGAGCTTTCTTGCATACAACAAAAGATGACTTTTACAATGGGGGGCACTCCTTTATATAGGCATAGGCGTTGAAAAAAAGGTGGAAGCAACTCAACCAACTTTGACATAGTCCAACTAAAAGAGAAAATATAGGGTACATGTAATTGCACATGCAACTCACATTACATCTTTTACGTACACATGTAAGTCGTATTACATGTAATTACACATTTTCATGTAATACATCCTCTTCAATTACAAACATGAAAGCATAGAAGAGAATTAAAACAATCTTAGGGATTATTCTGAAGGGCCTTGTACTGGGCGATGCAATCTCGGATGATCACAGGATCAAAAGTTTCTGTACTTTGTACCGCTACATTCACTTCGACAACCATGGTCTTGCGAATTTTGATAACCTCTGACTTTGATGAATTGTTCGTTGTCATGTGGATACTTGATGTGATCTAGCTTTTCTTGCTCAAGTTGTCGTGAATTCTCCTTTGTAGATTAGCACAAATTGGAGTCTTTGACACTTTGAAAACCTTCTCGATGGTGTCCGGATGTAAACTTAGAATAACTTTCCATCAACACCTTTAATGCTTTTTTTTGAAGTAAAGTGCTTGGTGCATGGGAATGCGTGCAAATGGAGATTGCTGATTTTTAAAAAATGACTTGGGCTTTCAAGATGTCATTGCACGGAAAATGGATTACATGTAAATGCAACATGTAATGAGGAATGGAAAGTGAGATGGAATGCGAATGCGGATGGAGGATGAACTTTACATGGTGAAGTGCGAATGGCAGATGATATGGAAATGGAAAATGGAAGAGGGATAATGAACTTTAGAGTTATCTTTGGTGAAAAGGTGAAGTCAAAGTACATGGAAGATGAAAATGACATATTTTTGTCTTTTCAAAGAGTGACTTTTAATCAAAATCGGACCTTTGAAATGCTATTACACGTAAGGCTTTTCGTGTAATCATGCCATGCGAGTGGATGTGAAAGGTGAGATGAGTGAAAATGGAAGCGAAAAATGACATTATATGTACGTGTGAATGGTGGATGGGATGAAATACATGTAATCGCATTTGACGAATGAAATGCGAAGTGTTGTGACATGGAAAGATGGAAATGAAATGTGGAGATGCTTTCACATGAAGTGAAACAACAAGTTCTTGGAAAAAAACTTGTGACTTCTCCTAAGTGGAGAAAATCGACACCCAAGCACAAAACACAAAAACTCAAAAGAAAAACGCACCTTTGGTATATGACTCAAAAATGTCAATATGCAAATTGCTTTCAAGTGCAAATTCGAATTTGGAATTTAGGGAAATTCTAAACGTGTGAAAATGAGTCTTCATCATTTTTGTTGGTGTAAATACGTATTCACTATTTACACTTAAGTTTACTTAGGTTAATGCATTATTTTATTATTTTGCATTATTTTATTATTTTATTTTGTGAGACACTTAGGAGTTTGCGCACCTTTTTGAGTTGTCATGTTGACAACACAAAAGTACACAACTATATTTTAACACATGGTGTCTACAACACTGATTTGCGTGTCACACCCTTGTAGGCTTATCCTCTCATCATCGCACTTATTCTCATGTTTAATGGAGGATAACCCATATTTGGTGGACATGTGCCTGGTTGTATGACTTATCATGATGCTGATTATGAGGTATTCTAGATGTATCTCAGAGGCCTTTATATACAGGCACTCTTAGTGAACTTACATTGCATATTGAATAAATATCATCATTCTGATCATACTCTCACTTTTTGGTCTACAGTTGTGCTTGTATTTGAGTTCTTAGTTCCTGGGTGAAATTTTGTCCTTAGGCAAATTCTTACATGGTATCAGAGCTTGGATATTTTTTCATTACATAGCCGTTTGAGACCATTGTTGCTTCAGCACCTCAGCCCGAATCCGGAGTACTGCAGAAATTGGGAGCATCTAGAGCCAGATCTGACCTTGCCATTGCGTCTGAAATGCTGAATCGGTGAAGATCGACTATAAATTCGGCTGCTTTGGCCCAAAATCGACCGTGAGGCAAATTTTTTTTGCAAATCGGAATTCGGAGGCCCCAATTTGCAGTTCAGGTATGGTCATTTTTTGCAGATCAATTTAATTCATTTTCGGATCTGTATTTTTTTATTTGCTTTTTCGACTGCATCATTTCAAATTTTTTTGCCCTCCGGGCACCCAATAGAGAAATTTTTTTTGGCAGAACTGGACAGTGACCCCTGGACTCTGCCATTTGGAAGCCTAATTTATTTGTCATAGGGGATATTATCCAGTATTAAATCCGTGGGCTTCACACCATTATTCGACCCCAATACAGCAGCCATACCACATTTGCATCGGCAAATATTCCTTACGAATCCAGTGCATCTACACCCCACCCCAATCTAGGCAGTTCACTGACCGGCAACAAGTCTTTCCTCCCATCGGCGGTCAAGCCTTTGTTATTCAAACTGCTGCAAGGCATTTTTAAATCCTTCTAAGGCTCACCACACAGGCGATGTGCAATTTTATATCCCAACACCACCGGCCCTGAAAATTCCTCCGATCCTGTATGCAACGATTTCGGTGTTGGCATTTAGGCAGGTTACTTTTACGGTGTTCGCACAACAGTCTCCGGCATGCTAGAACTCCGGCATCAACATATTGGAATTCCAGCAACCGACCAACAGCTATTTCAACCTCTCGACAGCACCTTGGAATATTTCGGACGCGCCCACGGCAGTTTCTGGCACCGTTTGATTTTCTCAGCCCGCACTTTTATTTTCTGTTGCCACTGTATTTAATTCGGCAATCACCAAGTAGTGCACGGTGAAAGGTATTTTTCGGCCGCGCATTTTCCCGCCCACGCGGACTGTAACTCTGGCCGTTTTTTAATCTTTTTCCGATGAACGATTAGACTTCCAACGCTTGCGCCAACAGTTTCTGGCAGTTTTCAAACTCTGTGCCTTCCACGCGTCGTCCTTTTAAGCAACACATGACGACTATTAATTTGTCATCCACACACTCCTTTGACATGTAGGCATAGACCTTCTGCCACGCAAGACGCCATCGATTGCCATGTGTTTAGCCATGACAGCTTGCCACGCAGACAGGTGCCACCTTAGCATTCCATGTCAGCAAACTTCCGTACAGACGTATAGTATGGATGATATAGTTAGCGTAACATGTCAGTAGGGGGCCATTTTTTGTTGATGTCAGCAAAGCATTGTGTTAAAATTGATGGCCATTTGACTGTCAAAACTAGATGATTTTGAATTGTTGCGATGACCGTTTGACCGTCAAATTTAAGCACAGATTTCCTGCTAGACCCCTATCCAGATTGCTTTTCGATTTGGCAGCATGACTTTGCGAGCCCATAACTTGGACATCTAGACTTCGATTTAGGTGCAATTTTTTTTGAAATTAGGTAGAATTTCCTGAATTTTTCAGTGGTGGTGTTGTTTTTTCGTTTTGGTGCAAGGATTTTGCAGAAATTGCATTTTTTGGCAACTGTACTTGCATAATCCTAGTTTTGCAACTTCAAACGCTTCGTACGGGCACATCTGGTCACTTTTTCAGGTTTCTTTTTTTTTGAAAGTGCATATTTTTTCATCTACTTTCCAGATCTGAAGTCAAATTCTAGGGTTGTGTGGACAAAATTCTCTCTCAGAACTAGGGCTTTTTCTGCATTGTAAAGCTTTGATTACTTTTCAGAATTGTTGTACATCTGAGCTACAGTGCTTAGTGACAGATTTGGGCCTCATAATGCAGTTGTAAAAGTAAAATCAGAAAGTCCACTTGTTCATTTTGACAAGTGGCCCATTGTACACGCACTACTTATAAAATGCCAAAAGCATCTTTTTTGGGGGGCTCTTTTGATTGAGTGAAAGCGGGGGGGGGGGGTGTGTACTATGTTGTTGTGTTTCTCTTTTGTGCTCTTTTCATTTCTACATCATGGGTTCATCTAAATGTCCACCTCTAACTTCACGCAATTATTCTACATGGAAAGATATTGCATGGAGTAGATTAATGGAAAAAGGATATTGTCTTTATGTTGACGGTACAATTACCAAACCTACTGATGTTAAAGAACTCATTAATTGGCAAGCTCAAGACCGACAGGCTTTAGGAGTTATCAGGAATTGTGTTCATAGAGATCTCTTCTTTCACATTGCCAGTTGTACAGAATTGAAACCAGCTTGGAATAAACTTGAATCATTATATGGTAAGGTGGATGAAGAAAAGGGATTTCAGATTGAGGATGATCTACTTCTCTTGGATCCAAAGAACTTTGACACAATTCAAGATTACATCATCAAAGCCAATGAGTATAGGGCACTTCTTAAAGATTGCGGAAATCCCATGAAGGATGAAAAGTTGATTCGTGACATCCTAAAGAGGCTACCTTCAGAGTATGCTTCGTTTGTTTCGAGTTTTAATACTCATAGGTTGACCATGGGATCTGCTTACCAGAAGCCTTCATTTGATGCATTCGCAGAAATGTTGATTGTTGAACAATCTCACTTGATGGATTTAAGACTTCTCAAGTCATCAAAGACCAAAGCCTTGGTGGCTAGTGATGAGCCACAATCAAGTCAAGGAGGGAAAAGCAAGAAGAAGAAGAAGCAGTGGAAGCAGAAATCACAATCTGAGATACAATAATCCTCACAACAAGGCGGTTCTTCTTCCAAGAAGAAGGGAAGTAATGACAAGAAGGACAAACTTTTTTGTGCATATTGCAAAAATCCAAATCATGACAAGCATCATTGCAAAACTAAAAGAATCGATGAGTTAGAAAATCTACTCAAGAAGAACAAAATTCAAGTGCCAGGTAATTCCAAGCTGTCACAAGGTTCGCCGAATTTTCGGCTCCAAGTTTGAAATTCAGCGAACCTAAAAAATAAAGAAAAAATTCGCATAAATTCGGCTCAAATCCATCTTACGTTGTAGGTCATTGTTTCTACTGTAGGTCGCAGGTTGTCGTGTTTGTGTAGGTCATAGGTGAGTGCAGGTTGCAGGTCGTGGTCGTTCCTGCAATGAACCAAATCTGTGAGAACTTGGGTTTTTTTGTTCCTCTCCATCGACAATGCCGTCTGAAGAAAACTTGCATTTGCATCCATTCCTTTCCCTCGACAATTTGGGCAGGATTATATTGTTTTTCAATGTTCGAAGATTATTTAGTTTTAGGTTTTGGTTCATAATTTTAAATTTTTATTCTAGTATGTTTAATGTTTTGAAAATATTTAACTTTAGATTTACTTAATAATTATAATTTTTTATTATCAAATGTTTTGTTATTGTTATTATTATTTCTGTTATTAATTTTATATTATTTATTAAATATTAAAACATAATAATACTTTATATTATATAATCATATATTTATAATTAAATATGTCAATGCTTATATTATTTTATCAATTATTAAAATATATAATAATAAAAACTAGTATATACTTATTTTTTTTGAAAATTACATTAGGCGAATTTAATGTCGAATTTTTTTGGATTTTTTTGACTTGTCGAACTTCATTTGAATTTCATAGTGGTTGAACGCAAACTCGAACTCGAACCTTGTGACTTAGCTTCCAAGGATTCAACTCCAACCTCTTCGAAGGGAAAAGGGCAAGTGCTTATGGCAAACATAAGTTCTTCGGAATGGATACTTGACTTAGGTGTCTCTTACCATATGGGTTCTTCAAAGGGAGACTTCTCTTCATTTAAGCAGTCAAAGGTACCACACATCTTTGTGGGAGATGATACTAAAATGGAAGTTGAAGGAAAAGGACATGTAGAAATGGAAAATGGGGAATTCATAGATGTTCTCTACGTTCCAAACCTTAGCTCCAATCTCCTATTAGTTTACCAAATCACTCACCTTGGAGATGGTCATAAAGTTGAGTTCCTTCCAGATTCAGTGATGGTGGGAAGTTTAAAAGATGATTCATTGGTTGCAATGGGGAAAGTCAATGATGACAAGAGGCTTTATTCCTTCTCCCACTTTGTGCCTAAGTCTCCTTATCAAGCTTTGTTGACTCACTCTACTTCACAAAACACATTATGGCATGAGCGGTTTGGTCATCTTGACTTCTGCTCTCTTCATCAACTTTGCTCAAAACACATGGTCAAAGGTCTACCTAACATCAACTTTTCTAAGGGAGAGTGTTCATCATGTTCAGTGGATATGAATCTTAAGGAGAAGTATGATAAAGGGAAGTCTTCTAGAGCTCTAGTTGTTCTTCGGTTAGTTCGCATGGTTTTAGCAGGACCCTTTGCAGTGACTTCAGTCAGCCAAGGCCGCTATATACTTACATTTGTTGATGACTTTTCAAGATTCACTTGGGTCTACTTCCTTCATCATAAGAGTGAAGTGGTTCATAAGCTTCAAGCCTTCAAGACTCGTGTTGAACACAAGTCAAGGAAAGCCATCAAGGTACTAAGGGTGGACAATGAGAACAGAAGACTTAGAGATTTTTGCAGACTTGAGGGGATTGATCTTCAGAATCCACCAACATTTAGTCTGCACAAGACAGATGTTGCAGCATTGAGGATTAGGACTCTCAAATCCATCACAAGTTGCATGATAAAAGCCAAGTCTCTCGATCCTACACTTGAAGTTGAAGCCATTAGCAATGCTAATCACATACTTAATAGGTCTCCTCATAATGCCCTAAACGAGAAGACTCCTTTTGAAGCATGGTGCCGTAGAAAACCAGTTTGGAGTCACTTCAGAGTCTTCGATTGTCCAACATGGGCTAACCTATCTTCCAGGAGTTGCAAGGCATTGACACCTAGGCCTTGTACCTTCATCGGTTATGAAGACAATGCTAAGGCATATAGACTAATGGATCCAGAGACTCACGAGATTTTTGTGTAGAAGGATGTTCACTTTGAGGAAAGTTCACTCAACTTATCCTCTAATCTTCTCCGCACTTCATACACAGTGGAAACTGATAGTGACACCAGCGATAGTGCTTCAATAGATTCACACACGTTGGGTTCTATCAACAGTTGCAGTGAGAGGTCACATCATTAGTTCAGTCCACATGCATAAATTGCCATAGTGAAAGGTCCAACACAGCATGGTACATCTCGTCTTCCAGCTCCAACTTCAATTGATTTGGGAGATAGCCTTGATGATTTACATCTTCCATTGATGAAGAAAATCCTTCTACAGTTGTTGCGAGGGCTCACTCTGACCCTCATGTCCATTCTCTACATGATCAATCTTCACAGGTTGGCGTGATTGTGGATCCTTATGAACAACAGTTGTTGGAGGTCTCTTTCTCAGTTGAGGAGACATATGGTTCATTGGAATAGATTCAATAGACATCCTTGCCAGATCTGCATTCATTCTTTTCAGCACAGTTGGAAGGGGCGAACATCAACATCAACACAGGGATACTTGAGCAGGTTTCAGGGCCAACATACATCTTCAAGATTGTACCTTTACCTTTGTTTCTTCCTAAGGGGAGGAACATCATCCAACACTCTTAGACCAGCTTCTTCATCGGAGCAGCTTTCACTGACCAACATTCTTCATTTTGGGGGGGGGGGGGACTACCTTGTCTCTCTTCCTCTTCTTTCTTATGGGGGGCACTTTTTCCTCTTATGAGGTTTTGTCTTTCTCCTTCTTCACTTTTGTATATACTGGATGTATGTCGTAATGTGGGGGTCTTGATTACTCCATCCATCCATGCATCCCTATTTATCTCTCTTTTTGGGGGAGGGTTTTTCCCAGGAGGTTTTCCCTCTTTCTTTGCTTTATGAGAGATTTGCATATCATTATGTACATGGGTACCTAACATGGCCTAGTAGCCGGGACCCATCATGCACTTCATCCTAGTTTTTGTAAGCTTAAGGGCATTCCCCTAAGTTGCACTTAAGGGGAGGTGTTGGTGTAAATACGTATTCACTATTTATACTTAAGTTTATTTAGGTTAATGCATTATTTTATTATTTTATTTTGTGACACACTTAAGAGTTTGCGCACCTTTTTAAGCTGTCATGTTGACAACACAGAAGTACGCAACTCTATTTTAGCACATGGTGTCTACAACACTGATTTGCATGTCACACCCTTGTAGGCTTATCTTCTCATCATCGCACTTACTTTCATGTTTAATGGAGGATAACCCATATCTGGTGGACATGTGCCTGGTTGTATGACTTATCATGATGCTGATTATGAGGCATTTTAGATATATCTCAGAGGCCTTTATATACAGCCATTTCTAGTGAACTTACATTGCATATTGTATGAATATTGTTATTCTGATCATACTCTCACTTTCTTGTCTACAGTTGTGCTTGTGTTTGAGTTCTTAGTTCCTGAGTGAATTTTGCCCTTAGGCAAATTCTTACAATTTTTAAAGACAAAATGCACTTTTTATGGCATATATATGGACAAGTGTGCAATAACAAGCCATAATATGTATGGAAATAACAAGATAAGCATGAATTGATGAGCAAGTTTGAAAATGTCCACTTGGAGGTTAAAGAGCCAAAATAGAAAGTTTTATAGACTTGAAGACCAATTCTCCCTCAAATCCGGATTATTAAACAACTTTTTGACTTTTTCCACACTTGCATGTAATGGAAATTCAATGGTTGAATTTGATGAGAAGGCAAAAAATGTGGTCTCCAAAGACGAGCACACATTAAAACTAAAAAACGATCCTTCTTAATCCAAGTGTATGGGCTGAAAAGTCATTTTAAAAGTTTTTGAACAAAAACTTGACTTTTTAATGCAAAAATCTGGGCCGTTTTTGCAAAAACGTGGCAAAAAAATGTATGTTTTTGAGTTATTTTTGACTTGTGAATGCAAAACAACTTCCCCAAATGGATATACATGGATCAAAATACAAAGAAGTGGATACAAACCCCAATTTTTTGGGCGTTTTTAGCAAAAATGTGATTCATAAAAGGCATGAAATGAATTCGTTTTTTGCTTCTAAGTGCAAAAATGTGAGCCAAGATGTATTGCAAGTGATTGAAGATGCCAAAACTCCTCTTTTCCTTGCAAAAACGTGATTTAAATCACTCAAAATGGATTTATTTGAAGATTTTTCCAAAAACATGCCCTTTGAAGGAGTTTGAAAAATTGTTTTTTAGCAAGATAAATCCATTTTCAATATTGAAAAATCCATGGCTAAGCAAAAACGACCGTAATAGAAAAGATTTTATGCAAAACCATTAAGTAAATCCCTCACAATGATCAAAATCGGGTTCTTGGGAGGCAAAGACATGTTCTTCAAAAACAAACTTTTTGAGTGTCATTGCATATATTAAAACATTTTTTTTGATAAAAAGCGGACCTTTTTGGGTCACTTAAATGTTTTAAAATGCGCATACAAGTAAAATCACACTTTTTGTGTACTATTGCATGTTTTAAAATATGCTCATAGATAAAAACGAACCTTTTGGAGGAGGAAGCATGTTTTAAAATGCAACTCACCTTTTAGATGTCAAAGCATGAAAACTTCACTTTTGATGCAATAGCATCAAAAAGGTCCACTTATGATGGACTTTTGATGTAATGATATCTAAAAGATTCACCAAAATAAATTTTATATGTAGTGACATATAAAATGTCCACTTTTGATGGATTTTACATGTAATTGCATATAAAATGTTCACTTTTGATGAATTAAATATGCAGAGACATGAAAAAGGTCCACTGTTGATAGATTAATGCTCTTAAGTTGAAAATTATATGCAATAGCTTGTAAAAAGTTCACCTTTGATGGATTGCACGTAGAATGCTCTGCAAGAAAACATGACATCCTATTTTCCCATACCTCATTAAGAATATGACAAAATACGACTATTCATGTTGTTCCGAGCCTCGAGATGATGAGACCTTCAACCAAGCCATACAACGAATGAAGAAGGAAAGGATTTGATGGACCCCTGCCAAGAAGGCAGCATACAAGAATAAATTGATTCAGATTTGGAACGCTCAGCAGAGCAATTCCCTTCTTCATTTTCATAGATCATGGATGGTATGAGACATGTATCAAACAGAGCTAGAAGTTGCAAACAAAAATAAACATATTATATGAATATAAACAACCTCATTAGAGGAAATTTTGTAAATAAAAGATTGCTTTGTCGAGCAATGTTAATTAAAAGTTTTGCTTTGTTGAGCAATATATATAAATTTTTTTTTGTTGATCAACGGAAATAAATTATGTAATTTTGCTTTGTCAAGCAATGGATATGTAATTTTTCTTTGTCGAGCAATGGATATGTAATTTTGCTTTGTTGAGCAATAGATATAATTTTTGCAAATTTGCTTTGTCGAGCAATAGATATTAATGATCAGCATAGATGTGCAAAGAAAATGAATATTGTTTTGTAGAATGATTTTTCCTTTTGCTTAGTTAAGCAACAAAAAAAAAATAAAAAAATAAAAAATAATAATAATAATAAAAAAAAAAATATATATATATATAATAAACTTAACATTGTAAACTAACAGGTACAATTCCTGAAAATACAACATGAGTAACAATGACAACATGGAAAACTGAGAGATAGTTCAAGAGAACCATCAAACCTCTAACAAGCTATTACTTCAAATTCTGCAAGAAACACAACTAAAATTAGAAGCTATGGATAGAAGAATGAGTGAGATGGCAGCTCAAATGGGACAACATCGCGAAGAAATGCAAGAAACACCTAGAGCCGAGATTGAAGTCTCAAAACATAATAGAACCCCCTCCCATAAGCAAATTGATAAACAGAAGAAAAAGGAAATTGTGGCTGACTTATCAGCTGATATTAAGAAAATTAAACCTCCTAAATTCTCGGGTACTGATTCTGGAGAGGAAGCCGAAGCATGGGTAACAGAGATGGAACAATACTTTGAGATCCGGAACTTCTCTGAGACCTAAAAAGTAGTTTGGGGTATATACCAATTCACTGAGGAAGCAACAACTTGGTGGGGAAACACCAAGGTGGAATTGAACATTAGATCTACTGATATTACATGAGAAAAGTTTGTAAACATATTTAGAACAAGATGGTTGCCTCAAACTTTCCATGATCAGAAACTCATGGAGTTTCAAAATCTGAAATAGGGGGAATTATCAGTTCATAAATACTGGGAGAAATTTATCAAGCTCCTTAAGTACGTACCACCCTATCAACAGGATACCAATCTAAAAGTAAGAAAATTTATCATGGGATTGAATAATAGAATAGGGGGAGCCATAGATGTCCTAGCTCCATGAACCATGGAAGAAGCTTTGGAATAAGTTGTTCGCCAAGAGCATAAGGTTAAAAAGGATGATTCTATTAGGGACAACAAGAGAAAGACCAATTGGAATTCAGAAGGCGCTGAATCTGGACCACTAAAGAAACAATTTAAGGACTTAAAGAACAACAAACCTGAAAACAAAAGTAATGGAACCAAAGACAATCAAGGGAATTTTTACATAAACAAAAATGACAAGAATAAAGAGAAAAGAGGACCACCGAGAGGTTGTTTCATTTTCAAAGGAAACCACTTTAGAAGACAGTTCCCTAATCTCAATCAGCAACAACGCCCTTCCCTACCACAACAACAACAAGTTTTTCAACAAAGAATTCATGTAGCCTTGGATAACAGATAGGCAGAACAGCAATTAGGTCCCATCGAAACACCAGGTAAGATTTATGGTAACCCCGTAACTATTCTTATAGATACTGGAGCAACATAATGTTTTATTTCACCTAGATTATTAAGTAAATTTCAAAAAAGATCTGGTTTTATGGCAAAACCGTGGATATTCGAATATGCAAATCAGACAAGGGCCAGGGTAGAGCAATGCTTGTTCGAAGCCCAAGTTGATTTTCCAAACTTCTCCACAGAACTAAATTTATATGTGACACCATTAGGATCTTATGACATTATTATAGGAATAAATTGGCTCAGCGAACACAAGGCTAAGGTAGATTGCCTTGCCAAAACAGTAAATTGTGTAGATGACCAAGGCAAGCCCACAAGCATTTCAGGGGTCAGACATGAAATAAGAGCCCAACAGATTTCAGCAATGCAGCTTAAGAGGTATGGAAGAAAGGGTTGTGAAATATTTGCAATAAAAATTGAAGATTTAAGGGAAACCACATACGAGGATGATTGCATTTATGAAGATGAGAAAATTAAGCAAAAACTAAAGGAATCATTTGAAGAAAAATATCCCTATCTAAAGAACTATCAAGATGTATTTCTTGAGGAACTTCCAGGATTACCTCCTTCTCGGATATTTGATTTTTCTATAGATTTAATACCAGGAGCAGAACCTATATCTAGAGCTCTGTATAGGATGACCACCACGGAACTTATGGAATTGCAGATTCAATTACAGGATATGTTGGATAAGAAAATGATTCGACCTAGCGTCTCACCGTGGGGAGCCCCCATATTATTCGTAAGAAAGAAGGACGGAACTATGAGGCTATGTATAGACTATCGGATGCTTAATAAGGTCACCATCAAAAATCGGTATCTGTTACCAAGGATAGATGATCTTTTTGACCAAATGAAGGGTGCAACTGTATTCTCAAAAATTGATCTAAGGCCAGGGTATCATCAGCTACGAATTAAGGAAGAGGACATACACAAAACTACCTTCAGGACTATGTATGGACATTACGAGTTTACAGTGCTACCATTTGGATTAACTAATGCCCCTGCAGCCTTCATGAACTTAATGAACAGTATATTTCACGATTGCGTGGACAAATTTGTGTTGGTATTCATAGATGATATCCTCATATATTTTAGAAATGAAGAACATTAGAGGCATTTAGAGGTAGTATTACAAAGACTTAGAGAACATAAATTTTACGGAAAATTATCAAAATGTGCCTTTTACCAGAAAGAAATTTAGTATCTAGGGCATATAATTTCAGCACAAGGCATAGCAGTTGATCCATCTAAAATCAAAGCAATTAAAGAATGGCCCATACCCAGAAATGTATCCGAGGTCAGAAGTTTCATGGGGTTAGCTGGATTTTACAGAAAATTTGTTAGGAACTTCTCAAAAATAGCTTATCCAATCACATCACTTCAGACAAAGGGAAAAAAATTTGTTTGGTCAGAAAAATGTCAATTGGCTTTTGAGTATCTGAAGAAAAAACTGACTACCGCACTTAATTTAAGGGTACCTGATCCGCAGAAAACTTTTGTGGTAATCACTGATGCTTCAGGTGAAGGGTTAGGGGGTGTATTAATGCAAGAAGGACAAGTCATCGCCTATGAGTCTAGGAAATTGAAGAAGAATGAACAAAATTATGCACCACACGATCCGGAATTAGCAGCCATAGTTCACGCTTTACAAATGTGGAGGCACTATTTAATTGGAAAACCCTTTGAGCTCCGATCTGATCATCAAAGCCTAAAATACATTTTCGCTCAGCAAAATCTGAATGCTAAACAAAGGAGATGGTTAGAGTTCTTAGCAGATTATGAATTTGACATAAACTACATTAAGGGAAAAGAAAAGAAAGTAGTTGATGCCTTAAGTCGGAGAAGACATATTTCAGCCATGACCAAGGTAAAATTTCAATTGAAGGATCAGATCTTACAGCAATTGGAGCATGATGATTTTTATGCAGAAATCAATTTGGCACTTATTAGAGACCCACAGGACCCCAAGTATTCAGATTTTAACTTAGAGGAAGATGGATTGTTGAGATATCGCCACAGGATCTATGTACCCAATCATCCTAAGTTGCGAAGATTAATTCTAGGGGAGTACCGTGCAGCTCCATATTCAGGACACCCAGGAGTAACGAAAATGTTATCTGACATAGAATCTTTATACTTTTGGAAAGGAATGAAAAAAGAGATAATTGAGTTTGTAGCAAGTTGTTTAGAATGTCAGAGAGTGAAAGCGGAACATCAATACCCAACAGGATTGTTGCACCCAAATGAAGTACCCGAATGGAAATGGCAAGTAATATCCATGGACTTTGTACATGGGTTGCCTATGACCAGGAATCGGCATAACACTATCTTGGTTGTGGTTGATAGATTGACTAAGGTTGCACATTTTATTCCAGGGAACTTATCCGACGGAGCACCTGAAATAGCCCACAAGTTCATGAAAGAAATTTTCAGATTACACGAGGTTTCAGAAAAAATTATTTCAGATTGAGATACAAGAATAACTTCCAGATTTTGGTAGACATTATTTTCAGTCTTGGGTACTAAATTGAATATAAGTTCAGCTTATCATCTTGAAATAGATGATCAGACAGAGTGAGTGAATCAGGTATTAGAAGACTTTCTAAGGGTTTATTGCATGGATCGGCAATATCAATGGGAAACGTACTTGCCCTTGGTTGAATTTGCATACAATAATTCATACTAGTCTTCGATTAAAATGGCACCTTTTGAAGCCTTATATGGCCGTAAATGCAGAACTCCAGTAAGTTGGAATCGATTAGAGGACAGAATCATTATTGGACCGGAAATGCTTCGAGAAATGGAAGAACAGGTACTTCAGATTCGTTAGAGGTTGAAGGAAGCTAATGACAGGCAAAAAAGTTATGCTGATGCGAAAAGAACACCTAGGGTATTTGCAATAGGAGACAAGGTGTTATTAAGAGTTAAACCTCAGAAAAGTACTATTAAATTCGGCAAGAATGCTAAATTGGCCCCCAAATATGTAGGACCTTTCGAAGTTTTGGAGTTTATCAACCCAGTGGCCTACAGGATTGCTTTACCTCCAGCCCTTGCCAGGATGCATAACGTCTTCCACATGTTTTATCTTAAGAAGTTTGTTAGTCACCATGAACACATGATTGATTGGAAACTATTGCAGGTGCGAGAGCCAGGGGTGGTAGAGGTAAAGCCACTCAGAATACTCGAAGTACGTAAGCTGCGCTTACGAAATTGAGAAGTAACTCAATACAAGGTCCAGTGGGACTAGTATACAGAGGATAATGCTACGTGGGAAGACTACCATGATATTTATCAAAAACACCCCTATCTATTTTCAGAAACTGGAAACTAAATACTCTTTTTCTTTTATTTTAAACTTAAAAAGAAAACTTGATATTATTTCGTCGTGGACGATGAAAAACCTAAGGGGGTGGGTATGTTACATCCCAATTTTTGCCTCAAATTTTTTTTAAAGCTAATATAGTCATTGAACCAAAATAATTTCTCATGCTCAATTGAAATTAGTCATTGATTTATCATGGAAGTTATAGCCGTTGTTTTACTTATTCTTGTTCATGTGAAATTGAAGCAGTTATCTTTAGCCGTTGTGAAATTGAGTTAGTTAAAGTTATAGCCGTTGTTTTACTTATTCTTGTTCATGTGAAATTGAAGCAGTTATCATCGATCATGTGAAATTGAGTCAGTTAAAGTTATAACCGTTGTTTTACTTATTCTTGTTCCTGTGAAATTGAAGCAGTTATCTTTAGCCGTTGCATCGATCATGTGAAATTGAGTCAGTTAAAGTTATAGCCGTTGTTTTACTTATTCTTGTTCATGTGAAATTGAAGCAGTTATCTTTAGCCGTTGCATCGATCATGTAAAATTGAGTCAGTTAAAGTTATAACCGTTGTTTTACTTATTCTTGTTCATGCGAAATTGAAGCAGTTATCTTTAGCCGTTGCATCGATCATGTGAAATTGAGTTAGTTAAAGTTAGCCGTTGTAATTATATGAAAATGAAGACAGTTTATTTTCTTATGAATCAGTTAGTATTTATGATGAATCTTCCTAACGATATTATATAACAAATTATGAAACATGAAAAGATGTTTTGGCGAGATTGTTGTTCTTAAAGGTTGCAGGAGGAAGATCGAAGAAAGAGGGGAAGCATTACAGGGAAGCATTACGAAATGAGGTCATCAGAATGGGATGGTCATAAGATTCAATCATCAGAAATGACAGGTTTGACCTAAAACCGCCTTGGTAAGTTTATTTGGGCTTGACAACAAATTTTCTTGGTGAATCCGCATGAGCTAGAACTAAAGCTAAAAATTAATTAAATAATAAATATAAACAAAAAAATTATTGCCTTAAATAAATTTATCAAATAATAATATCATTTGATATTATTTTACTCTCTTAATTAAGATTATAAATATATAAACATAAAATGGCACCTTTACATTAAATTTTCTAATCAAACATAGCCACCTTATGCGTACATATTTATAAACCTAACAAAGACAATAAAATAACATAAAATAATATTATTAAAATCGACCCTTCATCTTTCCTCCTCTTTTCATTTTCTTTTTCCTATTCTTTTTTTTCAATTTCATAAGTCGAAAATGATCTTGTAATGGAGGAAGCCGTAAGGCCAGGTTCAAAAAGATAAATAGACTGCCCTTGTCGTCTATCGGGCAACCTGGGATAATCGACTCACATCCATTCTGCAATTATTGCTCATTGCCTTGTTCACGTCTATCACTCTATTTAGTTTCAGAACCTTTTAACATCTGAACCCGACTCCATACAAATTCCCAACATTACCTCTTGAGTATCTAAGTAGACGGTAGAACCTATGTATTCTTTGTGATTGCAACATTACATCTTGGAAGCCGCGGGAGTCTGGAAAGGAAGTTTGATTACAGAAAGAGCAAACATCTTCATAGCTGTGTCACGTAAGGAATAGTTGTGATTTATTTAAATCTCTTTCCTTTTACCACGTCTAGCTGAGTCGGCATCAAAAGCTGATATCTCTTTTGTCATGTCTTCTTATTACAATTATAGCAAGTCGAATTCCTCTCTGTAATTACTTGAATAGTCTTAGTCCTTCTTAAGGCTTGTGATATCTATCCATGTAAGTAGCATAAAGATTAAATTCTCTGCTGTGTAAGTCAAAGGTCAATAATATCCAACTGTTTGAATGAATTAAAATGTATGCTTGTTCCTTGTGATTAAAGTCTGATAAAGAGCATCTTTTAAACTCTCATTTAAGTCCGAAAAAGTGAGTCAATAACAGATAACTGTAAAAGATCACCAAGAACTCATTTGGCCAATGCCAGAAAAGGTGATGTAGGTTCATTTCCTACAATATCAAATGTAGGTTCATGTACCAGTGAGTCACCGGCCGATGGCCCGAAAAATGGTGATAAAGAGTTAATGAACTTGTTATCAATTGAAAAACAAGAAGGAAATCAGTAACTTAAAAATTACATAAATAGATTAAATATATTCAGCTCATGCGGTTTTTACTTTGAAAATTAGTTGTCAAGCTGAGTGGTGGAGATCGGGTTTCTAAACCCACTTCTGAAAATCCTTGGCCAAGGCGATAATAGGAAGACTTGCCACAACAAATGGATCGCGTTGTTGTCCTGATGCTTTAGTTATTCATTCGAATAGCTATTGGGACTTCAACCCACCTGAATACTCCGATGGCTGGATCAATGAACGTCCCATGCTCGACCTCAGGGTAGGGAGGGCCGTTCTATTAAATTAGAACATGTGGGGATAAGTAAAAGGTCCATGGTTGGGAGGTTAAGCCCATGATAGTGCTGCTCCTCTCACCAAAGTCAAGCTTGAACAATTAATTGGAAAAAGTCTCTCAAGTAAATCAGTATGTTTCTTATCTTAAGAGTTCGAATTTTTTTTAGTTGAAAGATTTTTCTTTGGAATAGATAGTTGTTAGTTTTTTGTAACATGTTAAATGCATCCTTTCATTCTAGTGCTTAGCCTACAATTAAATTTCAACATTTAGATTAGGATCAATTTTCAGTAATTAGATTAAGTCTAAATATTAGTAAATTGATTAAGTATAATTTCAGTTTTTAGTTTAAATTTAATCTCAACAATTTAGAATTGACTTATTTTCAGCTGATTATGAAATTTGATTAGGAATGAAAAGAAAACAATTCAGTTAGTTAAAAGTTAAAAGTAGTTATAAGAAATCCTGATGTTACATCTATCTAGTAGCTAGAAACAGTGATACCGATAAACCAACACCAACTCAAAGGCTGATTGAAAGTGTACCGGTTTGGAAGTCTTGTTTGTATAATTTATAAGAAAAATCACTACCATTGGGGTGCAAAGACTTCTAGAAGTAGATGATCTCTATTCTATAACTTATTTTTAGTTTTAATCTATTTTATAAGAAAAACCTCCACCATTGAGGTGCAAAGACTTCCAGAAGTAGGGAAATTTTAACTATTTTTTGTGAATTTGAGATGGAAACACACGCTATAGCTATGTTACCCGGGGATGCGTTTCCGGCAAAAATTGACCCCATCCCTACGTCCCCTCGTCCCGGAAACTTGGAAACTTCCGGAAACCTTTCCCTTGGCTATCCCATAAAATTAATGTTTCAGTTTTGATAATTTGTTTGATTTCCACTCTCATGTGAACTCTAAAGTTAAATTATTTAACACAAACATTATATTTTAAGGTTCTATAATTTATACAAGCATGCGTTATCTATGTTTTTATATGAATATTTGAAATTTGCTTGTATATTTGAAATTTTTCCTACTTTTTATATAGTTGTCCAACTGCCATCCCCTGCTCCAAGAAAAAAAAATCCGTCCTGGAAACCCGTTTCCTCGTCCCCACGTCTCGAAAACCTGGGGTAACATAGTGCTACAGTCAAAGCTTTTAGTCTATGTATTAACACAATCGCTCCTAGTCAAAGCTTTGGCTCCAATTGCTTCTTAACTCACTATGCTCTATTATTGAACACACAATAATAACATGAATCAAAGACAATAGGCACAAGCTATAGTCAAAGCTTCTAATTTGCTCTATCACAATTGCTTCTAGTCAAAACTTCGAATCCAATTGCTTTTTAAATTTATTTTCTCCCAAATTCGTACTACACAATCAAAGTTATGTTTGCACAAGTTTGACAGAGCTTTCTTGCATACAACAAAAGATGATTTTTATAATGAGGGGGCACTCCTTTGTATAGGCAAAAGAGTAGAGAAAACAATGAAGGAAAAAGTGGGAGCAACTCAACCAACTTTGACCTAGTCAAACTAGGTGAGAAGAATTATTGGATTACATGTTGGAAGGACATGTAAATGGATTTACATGTAATTGCATCTCATGCAATTCATCCTCTCCAACTACAAACATGAAAAGCACTTGAAGAAAATGTTGTGGCTATTGATTCTAAATGAATCAATCCTGTAGATTGTTGGCAAAGGCCTTGTACTTGATGATGCAATCTCAGATGATCACAGGATTGGGAGCCATTATATTTTTGTGCGACTGCATTCACATTGATAGTCATGGTGTTACATCTTTTGATAGCCATTGACTCTCTTTGATGAGTTGCCCGTTGTCATTTGAAAACTTGATATGATCAAGCTTTTCTCATTCGAGTTGACGTGAATTCTCCTTTTTAGATTGGCACATTCTGGAGTCTTTGACATTTTGAAAACCTTCTCGATGGTGTCCGGATGTAAACTCATAACAACTTTCCATCAACACCTTTTAACTCTTTTTATTTTTTGAAGCAAAGTGCTTGGCACATTCCCACATGAACTCAGGTTCTCAGACAGCCATTGGGAAAATGGTGATCAAATGAATTACTGCTTCCTAAGAATCAAAGCATATCTTCTTGATGGGATGTCTTTGTTCTTTAAAGAAGTTCTGACATATTTTGAAGAGTGCACTGCAACATGAAGATGAAAGCATCTTCCAATGGGATTGGATCCATAAAAATTATGGGATTTGAGTTACAATGACGAATCCATGAGGGATGAGTGTTCGAAGTATGGAGTAGATACTTATGGAACACATATGATGGCTAGAAATGAAACGGAAAGCATATGTATTTGGGCAAAAAGGGCAAAAATCAGACTCTTAAGGGTGCATTGCATGTGGCCAAAGATGGGCTTTTGTGGGTATGGCCAAGAATGCAAGTTGGGATGCATATGGATGTGTGCAAATGGCGACTTTGGTGTTTAAAAGTGTGACCTTTTACCAAAATTGGGTTCTTTGGAGTTAATTACATGTAAAATAAAAATGAATATATTTGCATATATTGAAAAATGGACGCAATGTGCTTTGGCATGTTTTGGTAATATGCACTTGCATTCTTGGGAAAAAGTCTTCAACTTTCTTCCAAAAAAAAAAACCAAACAAGCAAGCAAACAACAAACAAAACTATGCACAAAACAAGAAACATACCTTTAGTTTCAATCATGACAAAATATCAAGTTGCTCTCCTATATGCAATTTCGAATTGGAATTTGGGAAAATTCCAAGCATTCAAAAATTAAAGTTTTCATCTTATTTAAAGGAATTTTGCACAATACATGGCATGTCTTTGAACAAGTGTGCAATAACAAGCCAAAAAATTCAACAAAATAGCAAGATATGCATGAATTGACAAGCAAAGTTGAATTTGTCTACTTACATGGAAATCAATGAGCCAAATATGAAAGAGATAGAAGTTGCAATGAAAGATTTCTCTCCAACTTTGAAACTTTCAAACCAAATTTTGACCTTTTCAAACCTTGCAATTATGAATCCAAAATGACCAATAGATGAGGCGTTTATGGACGGAGAAGCCAAAAACATGCCCTCAAATCCCCAATATGCAAGACGTCTTTGCAAAGTACCAAGTATTTGGACATTTTTGACCAAAAACGTGGTCTCGACTTGTTATTACATGGATCGGTTTTGGCATTGAATGTCAAAAATATGATTTCTAATAGCAATGGAATGCATCAATACCACAAAACGCCTTCCATATATGGAAAAATGTGATCTCAAAATTCCCAAATCGAGGTGTTTTTTTACCAAAACGTACCCTCAAATGGAATGAAAAATGAAGTTTTTTGCATGGAGATTCAATGCCTAAAGCATGGATATGCATAGAAATGCCAAAACGCCCCTTAAGTAATAGATTTCATGCCATGAAATGGGCAAATCTGGACTTTCTCTCCAAAAATATGGTCTCAAAGGGCAAAAACATGGACATTTTTGCTCTTGGAGGCAAAAACGTGATCTCAAGATGTAAATGCAAAAACACACTCTATTTGGGGCTTTACATGTTTTAAATTGCAAGTCCTTTTTCCTTTTTATGAAAAACGCACTCTCTTGGAGAGTTTGCATGTTTTGAATAACATGTAAGAGGCAAAATGCACTCTCCAAGCCTCATTACATATTTTAAAACTTCCTTTTGGAGTCTAGATGCAAAACACACTCTTGGAGTGCCTTTACCCATTTTAAAACTTGCATGTAAGTGCCAATCCATCATAAACACACTCTTGGGACTTCATTACATGCTTTAAAGTTATACCTTTAGAGGTTGAGTAAGAAAAACACACTCTCTAGGCCTCATTACATTTTTTAAAACTTGCAACATGGGCAAACAATGCAAAATGCACTCTTGGGCTCTCATTACATATTTAAACAATATGCAACATGTAACATGCTTTTGACAATTTTTGACCTTGGAAAGCCATAATGTGGACTCAAGGTTAATTAAATGAAAAGTGGATTACATGTAAAGGAGATTTTTTATGCAAAATGGACTCTAGAAAGTCCATTACATGCATTTTTAGTGCAAAACACACTCTTGGAGGTCCATTGCATGTAAACATGTAATGGATTGAAAGTTGCTTTTATACAACTTAAATGATCAATTAAGCACATGTTTAATTGATTTTTGAGGAAATATCACTAAATCGGGTCATAAATAATATTTACGTTATATATTTTAATATATCATGTGCAAATATCATTCAAAAAGTAATATTAACTTAGATTTTTGAAGTAAAACATACAGTAGGTCAAAAAAATAAAAATCAAACTATATAGTTAATAAAGTCACTTAAGTGAAGAATTTAAAAAGCAACCCAACACGAAACTATAACATAAAGAGCTATATAGTCACTTAAGTGATAAAGAAACTTAAAAACATAACATAAAGTGAATTTATTTATGTTATCTTTTTCAAAAAGTGAATGTCAACATTAAAACATAACATGATATTTTAAAATATGCAATTGGATCTAGAGCTAACACTTTTTGGGCACCTTAATTGTCATATCTTTTGACTATCAAACCCGATTAAGCCGTATGATATATTGAATCGAAGGGAAAGTTGAAAGAAAGGGTTTGAGCAAAACTAAAAGACCAAAAGCAAACAAAAACACTCAAAAATGCGAAAAAGGATGTTCAAGGCTTCAAAAATCAAACATAGGCTCAACAAACACAAAAACTAAAAGGACTTGACGAAAGCCTTTAATAAAAACAATCATTATATCAATTGGGGTCACTTGCTTGATAATAATGAATCAACTTAGAGAAAAACAAAACTAAGTTGAAAATTTTTCATACTATTACCTACGTTTTGTGGTGACAAAATGCAGGACAACAGAACTCAAGCAGATAAGTTCGACATATTAATCACTGAGGGGCAATTGTATTAAACAAATTTAAGGCAGAATGAAAGGCAACAGCAACAAATATGAATCCATTAACTAATATCTATTGTGACCATTTGTATCAAAAAGTATATACAAAGCTTCTTTGTGACTATGCGCTAATAGATATTCAACACAACAACTTGCATTCATGGTTAAGCCTTGGGAAAAATATTGGAAGACCAATGAGACATCAGGGTACTCTTTCAAGCTATGTATATGTGCTTATGTGCATTCACTTTTTATTAAGAATGAAAAGGATTCAACAAAATGAATTGGAAATGAGTGACGCTTAATATCTTTTGACGAAGGAGGGAGCCTTGTCTTGGAGTGATTTTCATTTAACACAAATATCTTTTGATAAGCTCAAGGAGGTAATGAGTTCATTTCTTATTTTGGCTATTCTAAAATTTTCATTCACTTTTTTTTCTAGTATGATGCTTCAAGAAAGGAAATTGGAGCAGTTTTGATGCAAAACAACACCTTATAGCATTTGAGACTAGAAAACTCAAGGAGATAGAGATCAAGTTTAGACAATATTTGGTTTGTGGTTAAATTAGATAATAATAGTTCAAACTTCACCAATTAGAAGGTTTTCAATGATAGACAATAAAAATGGCTAAGCTACAAGCTTGTGATTTTTTCCATTATTTAAGGGGAAGAATAATGCTGTTCTTGATTGGATATCTAGGAAACCTTTTTGTATTCCCTGAGTGAGCTTGTGATTTTTTCCATTATTTAAGGGGAAGAATAATGCTGTTCTTGATGTGATATCTAGGAAACCTTTTGTATTCCATGATTGATACATCTTCTAATTGGAAGATTTGTATAACAGTTGAGTATGCCAATTACATTTTCTATTGATATTTTGGATTGCAAGCTACAGATGAAATATAGGAATTGGTTGATGAGTTCATTTGATACAAGGACCAACTATGTCTTGTTTAAGAGTTGAAAATTAAGGAGAAAATCTTGAGGGCAAATCACGACACATCATTAGCTGGTCAATTTTCATGAAAGGAACTTGAGGGTGATGTCTCGAGGCATCAGGGAGTGTTTGGAATGTCAATACAACAATGGTACAAATTGAGGACTTGTTGAGTAATTCATAGGATTGGGTAGACTGTGAATTGAGGCTAACTAAATTGATGTCTGCAATACTTACAAGTCAAGTCTTGACAAGATCGACAGAGTATTGGTAGACTAAATCGAGTCATGGGCAAAAACTTCTGAGCCTTGAGCTTGGACTCTTGTTTTGTTGTTAGATGTGCCCAAGCTGAGCTAACTCAAAAAACTTCACTTTTTTCATTTTTAAAGTAAGTTTCCAGTTCGGATTTGGGTTTGAAATTTGTTCAAGTTTTTAAATTTTTGGGTTGGGTTCAGATTCATCTTGGGTTCATTTTGTACAAGAATATATGTTTTTTTTAATATAGATATGCAACAAATAAGTTCATATGCTACTTCGCTTACAAATGCACAAATGACATATAAAACAACCTTCTGTTCTTTTTAGTGGTCACTTTTAGGGTTGGAGGGTCAAATAGACCTAATTTGGCAAAACCAATTTTTTGAAAAAGTCAGCAAAAGATGTTTTTGGACCAAATTTTCTCAAAATTCGGCAAAGTTGCCCAAAATTCATCTAAATCTGCCTAGGTTCCTCCGCGAGAATTCCCAGTGAATTTCAGTTTGTGTGGCAGATTTTGACCAAATCTGATAAGGACCAGACTTTGAAGTGAACCGGATTTGAATTCCTAGGTCTAGGATTGAATTTGTTAACATAGTTTTTAACTAAAAAAACTCATCTATGCAAAAATAAAAGGGTGTTGGGCCAAATTGTTAGTGTAGTTTTTTATTTCCTAGTGGGTTATTTATTTTTTCCCTACATTGCTAGGTTTTTCCTACATTTTTGAATAATCTCACTTAGATTAATAAAGCATGTCTTATTAGGTGAGTGGTTTCGAGGTGTCACCTTCCTACATGTGAGCATCCATTTGCTATCTTGGGAAGATACTTTGCTATCTTTAGTCCGATAAATGGTTGCTCCTCATTGGTCAGTGTTGCCACCTCCTCCCTCTTCCTAGTCTATTTAAGCATGCTACCTGGCTTGTATTTGTGATCTCTTGCTTTTACATCCTCTTAATGCTATTTTGCTTCTAGCATTTGCATTACTCTCTTGGATACTAACTCTGTGTTGCTATTTTGATTTTGTATCATTTGCATTCATGGTTTAGATATCTATTCTTTGCACTAGTTTTCTGGGTTATAAATCTTTCCAAATTCTAACACAAATAAAGTTGAAAAAATAGTAAAAATAAGTCATAATTTTCCCCTATAAATACATTTTTTTCTGTTTTTGCTTCTTTTAAGTCATCCAATTTTTTTTTTGAGGGTAGTGCCCTTGAACCCTTGATTTTGGTTTGCACGAGAACAAAATGTTCTTGCAAACCTCTCAATTGTTGGGTTTTTCTCACATCTAACACCTGGTGCAACTTATCATTGTTGTGCTTCATACCCGTTAGAGTCTCCATTTACAAACCCTCACTAGTTATTGGGATCTCGTCATATAAGAAATTTGACTACAATGAGGGGGTCTAAGAGTGGAGACCAAAATTGAGAACTTAAACAACTAATTTTATAACTACCATAATATCTTGATCAATGATGAAGTATTATTATATCAATATTAAAGATTCAAATGCGATTACTAGAACCTCTCCTCATTAATATGTTTTCAATAGCCTAGGGAAGAGGAATATGTAAAATGTAATATTCATTAATTTCTATTTTGTTTTGTAATTATAAGGTTTATCTTTTTGCGGAGTTTGTGTAGAGTTTTTTGTTGGGTCTATGCCAAGTTTTGAGTTCAAGTCAAAATTTGGGCTGCTGAGTTGAGTTTGAGTTTGAGTCCTAAAATAGTGTTGGGTGTACAAGTGGAGAGACATGCCCAAGTAAATAATGTTTCTAATGGTACAATAATGTAGCTAGAGTCACGTGTTGAGAATTTATGGCACATTGATGTGTGAAATGGTAGGTGGGATGATTAGTGATAAATGGTGGTTGAAATGGTATGACAAGATGAACAAGTTTGAATGCTTGACAAGGAAAGGGAAACAAAGTGGGGGATGGTTGTGAGGTATGCTTGACTAGGGAAGTTTGAGATCCGAATAAGAGTGTAGAGGAAAATGGACTTGGGAGGAAAGTCATATTGATAAGTGAATCTCTGCAACTCGAATTGGTTACGTTGACTTTGAACATTACGAGGCACATCCTCTATTTGGGCAGACTTGCTTCTATTTAGGCCAATCAAATAATCTTGAATTAATTATTTTCATGCTCATGAGGAGGCCGACTTAATCATTTGACAACATACAAAATTTGTCCCCTATTCTTTTTTAATTAGCACCCATCGATTTGGTTTAAATGCATCATTTTGCTTGGGGCAAAATTATCTCTTCAAGGGGTTGGATCCCCTCTAGTCAAGATTATGAACCTTTTTTTGCTTCCATTTTTGTTACACAATGCCACTTGGAGGAGGTGACATGCAATCTCTCCATCCCAAACTTGCTATCTTGTTCTACTATAGTGGAAGTTTAAGGTGCTTTAAGATGAAGAATCCTAACTAGGGGGTGGATTGCGCCCCTTGGTTAGGATTTATTCAATCTCTTTCATTGAATTTCCAGCCTCCTTTCATCCCTTCAGAACTCTACTCAAGGTTTTGATTATCATTTTAATTGGAGGAAAGATAATTCAACGCCATTTCAAACTATTTCTTGTCCAAAAAACTTGATTATTTTTCCTTCAAGACTTCATCAGATTAGTCAAAATCATCATACTTGAGGTGGAAATTTCGAGTGTGTTGTGATTTTCACAAGGTGATGGGGTGGAATTTTGATATGTCTCAAGATTAAGAATATCAAGAGGTGGTCAGATTCTGACCTGTTGGGATTGTCCTTTCATCTATTTAACTTTATTAATCCCTATCACGCAATTTAAACTCCCAATTTTCATCTTCTATCATGGTTTTGATCTGATTTGAATTGTTTTTGGTCATGAATCTGAAGTGGCAATCTCATCATTGTCGCCTTGAGTAATCCTCAATTCAACCCTTTTCACATTCCAAATTTTATATTTTTATCCCACCCCTTTTTTATGCTTGAAACTCCCCTAAACCGAGGGGGTGGAATTCTGATAGTATTCAGGATGGGGAGTCCTGACAAGGGGGTAGGTTCCATCCCTTAGGATTTTTCTTCTTTTCCACCTGTTCTCATGATTACTTTACTTTTGCAAATTCACTTCCCAAAATCATCATTTCACTACATTTTACTCCTTTTCCCTTGGTAAACTCTCCTTGTAGTCACTTGGAAACCATATCAACTTGGGTGGAATCTTAGGAGTTGTTGAGATTGGGAATCTTGGGACATGGTCAGATTTTGACCTACCTGGGATTTTAGTTTTGCAAGTTGACTCCCAAGTTATTACTTCAATTGCTTCAACTTGGAGGGTGAAATGATGTATATAAAATATAACATTTAGGTTTTCTTAAAGTTATATTTTATATAATTACTATCAGAATGTTTGAGATAGGTATCAGGTTCATATGAGTTATAATAAAGATTTTAGATTTTGGGAGTTTCTAAAAAAATTCAGATAGCCAAATTTACACCCCCAACAGTGTTTATCTCCTATCATTTAAGTATAAGTTTTCTTATACCTCTTCTAACTTTCTAAGATAAAGTTGAAACTGAAACAAGGATTTTAGAAAGATTCTAACTCATTTCATCACAAATCCTTTGATTTCAATTCCACATCCTTGGTTAGCTTAGCCCAACTCTCACTCACACCCCCAAATAGACTTGACTACCCTACAAGACAAAGTTGCCCAAACTCATCTCTTAGACTTGGAGACTTGAAATCTGCCTTCAAGGCTCTCTAAGACCACTACTCCTACCACCAAAGAAAAAAGAGGGGGCCACCATTTGCAATGGGGCGATGGTGTGAAAACCTCACAATAGGACCAACAATGTAAGAAGCTCAAACTAAATTGAAACACAACTTCCTTTCCACGTTTTGATCACCCAAACCCTTGAAGGGCAAGTGGAGAGCATAGGGTGTTCCGAATTGCAACTAAACGAGCATCAATTGCTGAAAGAAAACATAATGTGACAAGCTGACTAATACCCCCCATTCAGTGGGATGCATTACAATACTGAAAGAAAGGAACTATTCACTTATTAAAGGAGAGTGGAAATGCACATCCACTTTGTGGGAAGGCTCAAAAGGCACATCCACTTTTTAGTGGAAAGGCTTAAATAATTGAATGTAAATTAGCAATCTCCTTCCACTTGTCCAGTGGTGGATGATTACAAGAAATCATTGGTTAGTGGAGTAAGTATCAACAAAATAAACCAAATCAACTCATTGGCGGTACTACCATCTAGTGTTACAATATTGAGCGCATTTAAACAATTATTACTGGCAGTAAGTCCATCCATAGCATTACATGTTAGCACATAGGCATCATAAACATCATGATAACAAGATTAGTTGCTGACACAAGTGTTGATATGAGAACATACACTAATTCAATGTCCAGTACGAAGGAAATCTACCCAAAGTTTCAAAATTTAAATATTATACCTTAAAATAGATGGTTAGAGAGCTGATAGGTTTGTTAATGGACTTAAACCATGCTGTTACAGTCTGGACAATGAGAGAATTGACCTAGAATGTTCACCAACACATGCCAAGCATAACCAATATGAATATATACATTAATATCTCAGCAAACATGTTCAGAACTTCACTAAATAACACTAAAAAGGAAGAATATCAAAGTGAAAATTTTAATTAGCAAGTACAGGTCTGAAACTCAGACACTTTGCTCCCAAAGGCTTGTGCTCTTGCCCAGCCATGTTACAGCTGGAAAGGCATAGTTGTACAACCTGGAATAATGTACTTGCTAAACCCCCAATGTCGCTCAGCTTGCGAAACCTAGGGCATGGCAACTGAAACAATTGATAAACAAGTGCCCAAACTCTGAGACAAACCCACAAAGCTTCAACAAGAATTGATACGGTCTGGTAGGAGGAATGGGTACAACCTGTTGGTTCCCAAAACCGTAGATTAGAAATCCAAGAGCCTGCCACTTCTTTAATAAGATTTTGCAATTAGGTCTAGCCAACGAATGAGAATCACCTTGATTCCCTTGCACTTCAGGCTCCACTATACCTAAGCGGGTAAACCTTTTCCTTGAACCCGATCACTTGGTTTAGAGCTTTTCTATAGCGAATTCAAGCTTTGGAGAGTTCTTCGGTTGACAAAGTCCTTGAACTCAATTGAAATGAAACTGAATGCTGATTATTTGAATTGAATGAATTGTATAAGGTTTTTGACAATGGATTTGATGCTTGTAAGAAGGAAGTTATAGATTTTCAGAGTTCAATAATAAAAAGACCAATGCCTTTGCTCATTTGGGCAATAGAGTTAACTTCAATGAAGATTTTCACGTACAACTTTATAAAATTCTACACACTTATACTACCAACAATTAAATAATCAAGATGCGACAAATCAAATATATATGCAATCTTAAATTAGTTTAGATTGAACTTTAACTCCTCTAGTAGGGAGACAAACTGGACGCAAATACTGATACAATTTGATATTTCACTATATCTATGATGATCATATTCAAGATGCTAAATGACTGTGTCCACTTATCTAATATTTAAATTGTATACAAAATTTGAAAAATTATTATAAAGGATGAATCATCTGCAGTTTAATTCTCCACGCATTTAATAATAAACAAATAGTTTTTTATTATTAAAATAAAATAATTGAAATCATATTACGAAGTCATATTAAGACTCACTTTCCTTTTGTGCAAATAAATATAAAATGCTTCTTGTAGAATCTCTTTTTCAAATGTGTCCCCTTCTCCAACTTCTCACATATTTGTATCTTTCTTCATTTGAAGTTATGACTTTTCACAATGAAGAGTCATATCTCTCTAAAAATAAATAATATTTCTTTAAAACTAAACAACTTTTCTCCTTAAATAATTGCATCTTTTATAAATTCCCTCTTAACATAATCGGAAGGCCTTGAATTACTTTAATTACTTAAAATCACCATAGTTTCAAATTTATAAAAATATTTCCCCCCGGCATATTCATGTTTGATTAAACTCACGGCATCGCCTCTTACTCACGTGGAATCCACGATCATGGTGATCGAACGGAGCTACTTAAGTCTGCTTAAGCTGTCTTGCTCTCCCATAGGCTATTTTTAGCCTTGCGGATGTTAAATTTTTATCTATCTATCTATCTATAATTCATCGAAATATTCCAAATTAATTGCTCCTGCATTTGATCGATTCTTAGTTATTGTGCCCTCCACGGAATTTCAAATATATCTGCTTTTTGTGTATTGCGTCCATTGCTGCTATATATATTTTCGTTGAGGATTGCCTTGACTATTCCCGAAGCCTGGAACAATATCGTGTACCTTTGCCTTAATTTCATTAACACATAAATTGAATTTTGAACCTGATCTCTGCCGGTGGTGATGTCATTCATTTTCAGTGGACTCTTGATTCCAGGCTTCCAACGGATATCGTGAGTATTTGTGCAGGATCGAAGATTGTCTTCATGTACCTGAGATGTGTGTAATTTGATAGCACACAGTAGTTTTCCTTCCTCTGCTCGGTGCCATAATAAAGGTGTTGTCGGTAAATGTATAGCGTAGCCGATGGGTAGAGTAGTATCCGAACGGGCGTGAGACGCTTGAGTCAGCCCTTCGGAAAGGTATATGTACACATCCGAGATGGATTGTGGCAATCATCATAGATCATTGTAGTCATTGTAATCAGCAAGTGCATACATGAATAAAGTACCTGTTTTGAATTGAATCGTGTTATACATGTGTTGAACTTCTTACCCAATGTGTTAAACATTTGGCGCCGTTGCTAGACGTACCTAGAACGTACGAATGATATGAAGATTAATGCCAAATTTGCCAAACAAAGATCGGAATAAGTTGAAAGATAAGAATGAACTAAGTACATCAAAAGAAATTTTAATTTTAACACAGCAAGCAAAGCGCTGACAGAGACTTCAGCAGATTGTCAAGGGGCACTGAAGGGGTGAAGAGGCACAGACGGAGGGAGTGCACTCACCTAGTAGGCTGAGGAGTGCCGAGGAATTGCTGGAAGAAACTCGACAACGCTTGAATTTGGTGGAGGAAACAAGGGAAGAATTCCTTAACCTGTATATGCCGAGGGGAGAGTGTCCGAATGGAAGGGAAGCAACTCGCACGGCTCGGAGTACCGAGGGAGCACGAGCGTGGAGTGATCTCTTCATTCCTAATACACCGAACGAACGGATACAGGCAGAGAATAGAACGTCACTTGAAGACTTCTCACCAGACAACGCAGTTGTTTGAAACAAGACTATTGTACAGAACAACGCGAGAGTCCAGAACAGCGCAGGAGTCCAGAACAGCGCGAGTACACAAGTACCTTAGAATCAAAGACAAGTAACGATTGCTGGCCCTAAAGAAAAATTACCCAAGTTTCACGGTGATGGTTCAGCAGACCCTATCAGACATTGTAAAACGCGTGAAACCATATGGACGGCAAATGGTGTGACGGATGAGGATGATTGGGTAAGACAATTTCTAGTGACCCTATGGGGTGTGGCGATAGATTGGTTTTCTGACACTAGTCCTCAGAAACTTAATAAATGGGAGAATGTTAAAAAGGAATTTATAGCAGAATTCAGATTATTCTGAGATGATAATGAAATAGTGGTAGAAATCTACAGCACCAAACAAGGAAAAAATGAGACAGTCCGAACCTATGCCAGGCGACTGAAAGAATTGATCGGAAAGATGGAGAGTCAACCAGTGGATGGGTTGAAAAAATGGTGGTTCGTAGATGGGCTACGACCGGCTCTTAAAAAGAAAATGAAGATTGTACCACCGGCATCGTACACCGATGCGTATACTCGTGCCATGGATTTGGAAAGCGAACAAAAGACGAGTAAGAAGAAGAAACATAAGTCCTCTGATTCAGATGATTCATCCTCGGAGAGCAGTAGTAGTGATGAGGAATCGAACAAGAAGGTGAAAGCGCTATAGAAAGACATGCTGCGGATGATGAAAGAATTCAAAAATTTGAAAAAGAATCTAGATATAGTAAAAGGAGAATTGTGGTGCACAGATTGCAAGGAGGACGGCCATACGAAGGGTTCATGCTTGAAGAAGCAGTTTTGGGACATCTGCCAAGTGGCGAGGCATTCTCTGAAAGAGTGCCCGTTTAACTTGAAAACAAAAGGACACTAGTAGGTGTTACTAACGCAGGAAGCGTCGAACAATAGCAACAACGTGGGCAATGATGCAACTTTAGGTGGATATCGAAATAATAATAGACGCGGAAGGGGTGGAAACAATAACAATAACAATGGAGGCCGGAGTAGAATACAATATGATGCGAGTGGACGACCCATGATACAGTGTCGGGCATGTAATCTTTGGGGTCACTTCGCGAGGGACTATACTACGAAGGAGACACTGCAGCTACTATGCAGATGGTGTGGTCTAGGGGACCATGAAGATTCAAAATGTCCAAAACAAAGTGTAAATTTATTAAGTATTGAGACAAGTAATGATAACGTGTTGGCAATCACGCGAGAGCAGGCGAGGAAGGCAAAATATCCGAATGCGGAAGAAGAGAAGGAGAGGTTACAAAAAGCCCGAACAGAGATAGAGAAGCAGATGAAAGCGGAGAAGTCACAAGTGAAAGAAACTGCTGAAACTCCGAAAAGAAACTTGGCGGAACAAAATATGGTGAAACAGATAATGCAAACGGAAGTGCCAATTAAAATAATGATCTTCTTCTCACCATGCCACAGTTGCGTATGGCCATTATAAATATGACACCATCCCCGAGAATGACAGAGGAATCAAAGGATAGTAAGGAAACAGCCACGGCAGCAACAACAAATCCGATGTTACTAGCACTGACGACAGGTAGACATCCAGCAGTGGTGGAGATGGGCATTTTGGGTACGGTGCTAACAGATACAATAGTAGATGGAGGATCAGGAGTGAATGTGATGCCAGAAGATATCTGGAAAAAACTTGGACAACCAACACTATGGCCACCCACCTTTCAGTTACTTACAGCAGATCAACATGGGATAAAACCCCTGGGAACATTAATGGCACAGCCAATAACAATTGGGACAACCATTTTTACTAGATTTCGTAGTCATTCCACTAAAGAGAAGAGGGTACGACGTCATCCTGGGACGGGGGTGGCTGGTGCAAGCTAAGGTAAAGCATGATTGGAAAAGGAATACCTTGTCAATGGAGAAAGGAGGTAGGAGATTTATAATTGATTTGCATACGCAAATGGTAGGAGAAGAAGTAGCATCGTCGGACTCATAAGGCGAAGGTGAGAATGACGACGAAGGGAAAAAAAGGATGGAACCAGATGAAGAAGGGGTGCTGAGATTAGAAGGAGGATCAACTGATGACGACATAGATTTCGTAAATGGACTACTACACTGGCAAATGGAAGATTATGAGGTTTTTCCGAGTTGCAACGTCTTGAACGTTGAGGAAGAAAAAGCAAGCAATGAGTTTCCGAAGGAGTATAGTGAACTGAAGGAAGGAGAAGTGCAGGTGGATGAAACACTGGCCCATATGTTCAATAAAGATAAACCAATGAAGTATGAAGAGCCGACGGTGAAAACAATAAACTTGGGTGATGAGGAAAATCCGAAGAACATTCTTGTAGGAGATGATTGGAACCCAGTATTGAAGGGGGCAGCTTGGACGTATAAGGACTTAAAAGGAGTGCCACCAGAGCTATGTGTCCATCGAATACCATTAATCGAAGGTGCGGTACTCGTACAAAAGCGGCCGTACCGAAGGAATAAGAACTATGCAACATGGGCCGTGGAAGTTGCACAAAACAGGTGGAAGGTATGGCGTTAGAAGCATTTAAAATTGAACAACTTTCAACCTAGCCAGTTAGTATTGAAGTATAACAGACGAAATGGAATCAGACCTGGGAAGTTCAAAGTCAAATGGGTCGGACCATATAAGATACGGGAAGTTGGATATAATGGAGCAATTAAATTGTGGACACTGGACGGAAAAGAAATACCAAATGCTGTAAATGGATCAACGTTGAAAATATACAGGGAAAGAAAGGATCCTCTGCGGAAAAACAATTGAACATAGAAAAAATGTCTGTAAATAGTGTATATATGTATAATATTAAAGTCGAATATAGTTTTAAATATCAAGTGATAAACTGTAAAAGTATGAAGTGGTAAAATGAAGCAAAAAGTAAATGTATTACGAGGCGAATTTTAAATATTAAAGTAATCGGGAGTAGAAGTCTGCTGTACGGCCTTCGCAGCGACTATATAGAAGAGAAGCAAAATTAATAAATTCATAGAATAAGAGAAAGTTTGGAGAAAAAAGGCTGTACGGCCTTGAAAAGAACAGTAGGAGTTAGATGATCGTACGGCTCCCCTAGATAGCTGTACGACCCCAAAAGAACTTGTGTTGTAAATTGAATAAAGTTTTAGATGACCGTACGGCCTTGAGGCTTTGATGTTTATAAAGTGGAGCCGTACTAGACCATACCGTACCGTACGACAAATAAGTACAAGATCCATGCGAAGGGAATAAGCTGTACAACCTCTAGTGAAAAAACCATACCGTACGGTGGAATAGCGAAGGATATAGAGGAAGACCGTACGGTCCTAAGGCAAGTCGAAACACAGAGAATCATTTATGTCTGTACGGCCTAGAACATAAGCAAGGAATAGCGTGAGAAGACCGTACGACCTATCTGTACGGTTTGAGGGCAAAGTGAAAAAGACCGTACGGTCTCAAGAAGCTAAAACACCATCATACTAAGTGGTGACCAGAATAAAGCCGCAAGGAAAAGAAGGTATTCATCTGAAATAACTTCATCTATCCTTTAATACTCAAGAATATCCAGAGATGAAGGGTATCAAGAAAGGAAGAGGAATTGTTGTAGCCGATTCACAAAGCAAGTCTACATGAAAGAGGAAGTGGAAGAGCAAAAAAAAATTAAAAAAAAAATAAAATCGACGACAAATTGAAACAGTTCGGAATGAGGTATGCATGATGTCAAAGGGAAGGGTAGACATAAGCAGTTGCCAGAAAGAGTATGGAATTGGAAGAAAATGACAGAAATTGTGTGTTCCGTGCAGTTTTGTGTAGGTTTCGGAGTGCTAATTTGGTCTTGGCGGTGAGGGGCGCTGCCCCTCGACCCCGCTGGGGGTGTTGCCCCTTAGACCCCCAATCGTTGCGGATTATCAATCGTGGGAAGTATGACCAGTTGATGAGACCTGGAGCTGCGACGGTAGGTATGAGTGTCTGTGTGTCAGAGGTGACACTCAGAGTAGGTGTTTGGGCGTGAGGCTGGCTTGGTGGATGCATAAAGAGCTCGAGAGGAGCTGATCATCCAGTTGAAGGCAGTACAGTGACACTTGACTCAGGGTACTCAGGAGTGGGAAGCAAAGAAAGCAGCACGGGTGGCTATCAAGGTCAGCTAAGGAGACAGTATTGTGTTAGCAGAGGCTACAGATGCAACGTGGTTTGGAGACCAGTTTGGTGCAGGCATGAGACAAACGTGAAAGTGATGTGGCAGAAGTAGATTTATCTTGTTGTAGTTAGTCAGTTAATGTATTTTGTTCTTAATGAAATTGTGTAATGAATTTTTCTGTATTGTTGTCAAGAGATGACCTTTCTTTTGGGGGGGGGATGATGTTGTCGGTAAATGTATAGCGTAGCCGACGGGTAGAGTAGTATTCAAACGGGCACGTGACGCTTGAGTCACCCTTTTGGAAAGGTATATGTACACGTCCGAGATGGACTGTGGCAATCATCATAGATCATTGTAGTCATTGTAATCAGCAAGTGCATACATGAATAAAGAACCTGTTCTGAATTGAATCGTGTTATACATGTGTTGAACTTCTTACCCTATTCGGTAAAAAAAAGGGTTAAGAAATTCTATAATTATGGGTTACTCCATGCGATGTGCCTATTCTCTGCTATGCAACATTATAAACAACATCCACTTGGACTGAAATGCCAAAACTTTGCATTAATAGATATGCTGTGAATATGAAGTCCTTTACGTGTAATGGTCACTGAATAAATTTGATGACATCCCTCACTGTATATCACTGCTAAGTTTTTGATGACACATGGTCTCATCAGGCATCAATTCTGCTATTCCATATTGGCATATTGGGATGGTTTAATAAATTCCTTCAAACCTTCCAAGGGAACAAAGTGTGACAACTTCAATACAATTCATGTCAACGGTCAAGACCCCATTTGTAGCTTGGTATCAACCTTCAACAATCGCAGAATAAAATCAACAGCTTCTGGTGGGCTTTTGTCATCACAGCTTCTGTCCATTGACTTTCAGTTCATTTACTCTTTGTGTGGATGGTCTGAGATATCCCATTCACCATCTTCAATAGCAATACACCCAGTTTTTGCATATAATTTTGATTCATTTTCTGAAGCATGCATCATGATCTTAATGTTGAAAAATTAGAGGACATTGGGCTCCAATGTAGTGTGTAACAATGGATTTCTATAGTTCCTTTGGAGTCTTCTAGCAATTTTCGAATATAGAGATCACCATGAACATATCTCTTCACATTCCATTAATCTACCTGATGTATTTTTTATCGCAACTTTGAGCTCTTCGATGACTTATTCTTTTCTCTAACTCCTTTCCAGATGTCAGGTGCTGCTAATTAAGTTTGTAGTTGCACAGACTTAATATTCACTACCATAAAGTCTTAAGGTATTTTTAGTAGTCTTTGTTTCTGTATTCATCATTAGTGCTGGAATGTTTCTGCTGTCAAAAATTGAATCTATGCACACAACAGAATATGTTTATACTTTATAGTCTTTATTTAACTTGACATCAACAGTTGGTCTTGGGAAAGAGTTATCTAGGGGTCTGTTAAAAATGATTTATCTGAGCCAAATTAAAAAACTTCATTGCTGAGTCTGAAGCAACATCAATATAAACACCTCATTTGTATGTATAATGGTAAAAGACATTGGTTGCCTCCTCAGTGGCCATTCCCCTCTTTGGCCCAAGGAAGTAGCACAACAGAAAATGGGCATAAATGGAGACTCAAATTTAGGCTCCATCACAACCCAGCAAAAATAAATCCCCTATAAACTCAATAAACCCTACCAAAACTCATAAGAAGACTCACAAACAATCTGCAAATAACTGCAAATAAGACATCAAAAACCTCTATGGATTGAGTAGCAACTGAAACTTTAATTTGTATATTGGTGATTTTTGAATGAAATCACTCCAGTCTATTAAGGGATTATCTTTCAAATCCAAAACTATAAAACTTAAGAGGGATTCCGTCCTTAAAAGATTGCAAAATAAGTCCTAGGTTCAATTCGACAACATAACAATATCATTCATCAACATATTTTCAAATGAGCCCCACCATCTTTTTTTATACCTTTTGAAGGGAAAATAAGTATTACCAATTGCCAAATTAAATAATTCAATTTTGACCCAAAAAGACCCTTTTGAAATAATAATTAAAGTTAACGTTTCCCCTAATGGCTCCTTTATCTAGGCATCCAACATTTTAAACAATTAATCACCTTTACAACAAGCTATTACGCTATTTTGTCCTTTTACTTATTTTGAACATTAGACAACAATAGTGAAATATTAATTAATAGCTCAATAAATTGCCCAAGTTGCATTAAGTTTCATCAAAGTCCGACATTAATCTACTCAAATGATATTGAAGATGTAAGATGATAATTTGGTGACTCTAAAAATAGATGGGTTCTTCAAGAAGTTTGGAGAACACCCCAAGTGCTCGAAAACTCTTCATTGTAACACTCCATACTATCAACTAAGGTCATTGAAGAACAAAATACCTGCAAAACTGAGCTTGTGCATTCCAAACAGTGTTACCCTGAGTTTCTGGGATGGGGATGGGTTTTTGAGACTTCAATTTTTTTGGCAAAATTGGGGATGGGCAGGACGACTATATAACATGTAGGAAATTTTTTAAATATATAAAGAAATTTGCAAATATACATGACACTCATATGAAAATATGGATAAAGCATGCCATTGAAACATCATAGAACCTTAACATACAAGTTTACAACATTTCATTGTTAAAAAACACAATATGCATTCAAAATTTGGAAATTGGAAGTCATTGTTGATATCATATATGCATGTGATAACAAAAAATATGTAAATAAGTTTAATCTATAAAACCAAAATGACCAAAGGCTTAGTGCTGCCATATAGTTTCATTTCCAATTTAAAAATCGAAATGGATAAAAAGTAAACAAAGCACACTGCTGCTTCTATTCTGATTCAGCCAATTCTGCATCAGAATCAGAGTCATCTCCATCATAGCTCGCGGAAAGAAGGGCATCCTCATTTAATGGAACCCCAACCAATCTTGGTGGTGTCTCCTCATCAACCTGGGCTGCATTTTCAGGGTCAACATCCCACCGGAATGCTGGAATCTGCCTATACTTTGGAGTCTGACCTTTTTGATAAAATAACTTTTTTGCTTGCACAAAATTGGGGATGGATGGTCATCCCTGGTTCTTCCAAACGACCCCCTTTTTTGGGTATATATCTCCAAGTTTCCCAAATGTCCCCATTGGATTTGCCAAAAAAGGGGGACGGGTGGGACTTTGTCCTTGGTATGGGGACTAAGGAAATAAGGGTGGGGAGGTGTATTGGAGTTAATGTTCCAACAGTAGTCAGTAATAATTGTTGCACATGTGGCAAACCTTGTTGAGTTGTTGGCAACACAAGTTTAGTTTAGGTGTTGTTGGTTTCCAAAACTGCAGATTGGAATCCTACGAGCCTTGCTTGCTTGATGCTGGGAAATCCAACTGGTTAAGGCCAATTTGACGAGATTGATCAACGTGATCTAAATCTCTTGCACTTCCAGCTTTGCAAAACCGAGGTGGGTGTACCTGAACCTGGACGAAACACTTAGATCCAAGACGCTTATAGTAGATTGGTTAGAATGCGAACACAACAAAAGCTTTCAAAATGGCAAGAATTATTGAAAACTTCAAACTTTGCGATTTGTAAATAAATGATTGTATAAATGTAATAATGTTTTAAAGAATAATTATAGATTAATGCAACAGATGAATATATTATTTCTTCAATGGAAAGAAATGAAACAGTTGCCAGCATATGGATTATGAATCAAGAGTAAAGACCAGTGCTTATTAAATGGGCAATTAGAGTCAATATTATAAATTGAGACGTACAACTTTATAAAGTTTTAAATAATTTAAACTATAAACAATTTTAATAATTCTGACGTGATGGATCAATTATATAAATGCAATTTTAAATTAGTCTAAAATGCACTTTAACTCTTGCAGAGGCAAATTAGACATTAATACGAAAATAATTAAATATTTCCAATATTTATGCTTATCTAATTTAACATGCTATAATGACCCAAATATTAAAATATTTATAGAAAATAATAAAAACCATTTATAACGGACACAACCTATTAATAATTTAAAACTCCGAAATCTAAAATAATACTAATACCGAAAATAAAATCACAATAGAGACATTCCTTACAAAAGATCCATCTGTTGCGAACATATCCGGGTTGCACAAAATCCACCCACTGACTCAAATCCACAGGCTTAGTTCAAAAATTCATTTCTCCGCAAATAAAAGAATATAATACATCATTGAGCATAGGATGGGTAAAAAATTTAAAATATGAATATGGAATCGTATCGTAATATGTTTGATTTTCTATTACATATATTTATAAAGAACCTAAGGGTGTCGGTTGTCTTATGAAACATCGCACCCTTTCATAAATAAAAACTAATTAAATAAATAAAGACAATAGATTTTAACTTTAGCTGACAGTTTAATCTCTCCATAGCTTATAATATTTTGATGTGATTTCCCTCATTCCCGTGGGCGTTTTTCTCTGTCTGGACTGATCCTTCCGCGCGCAATCCTCCTCTCCATTCACACATAGGCAGATTCCTTCATCCTCCACATATAAGTTTTATGTGCTTCTGGACACGGGAGTGCAGAGCAATATTTGAATGAGTATCCTTGCCGCCGGAAGGTTCTGATGCTCTCCATCTCAGAGTCTCTATCCACCTGACGTTATTTCCTTTCTCCCTCTCGCATGCATCTCCAAATGCAGACTCCACTCTCCAGACCTGCGAAAAACATGCCAAACATTAGATATGACCAAAAATACATTTTGCCTGCCTCAAAAATACAAAGTTAAAACACTTATGTATGAACATATTTTGTATTTCGATATTCCCAATAAGGAGAACTACTTTCGTGACCAAATAAACATAACTTTCTTCTACAACCGTCCACGATAACTCCTAAAAGGTTTCCGTATGTAGGGATTGCATCTCTCTTGGACAATGCTATTCCGAGTGTAAACTTATTAAGCTGTGACTCTCCATACATCTCAGACAAGGCGCTTCAGTACAGAATCCATTTTAACGTGAATGCTGAGTTCCACTTTCAATCTGACGTGGATGATCGCTATGTATAACTAGTCTTCTTCATATTTATTGAATACGTGATCATCCACATATCATTGGCATACAATCTGCGTCATTCCAAGTTACAAGAGTAACATCAGTTGACATAGGGACAAAGTATTGGGTACTATTCAGTGAGAATTTCGTAACTTTCCTTTGAAACTTGTAGCACAATCTTTGCCAAAAAATGCTCCTCGGATCTCACTGAAAGAAATCCACTTTGCACTGTCATAAGAGGCATGAAAGAGTTTCAAAGTTGCAAGCAATTGAGATTTTCTCCTTCAATTTATGCTTTCGTATTTGTATCAAATTCTTGTGCATATTCATTTCAAAACTGTCAGTAACTCGATCAAGTGCAAGTCGTTTATGGGTTTTACTGAAGAAAGCTTTGCATTGCCCCTCACTTTTTGCTGCAACATGTTGAGAGATCTTCCCGACTTCTTTACCAAACATTCCCAAAGAAATCACAAAAAGCTGTCTCTCATTGTCTGTCCACTGAGAATCAAATTCCTCAATCATAGATCTTGGAGATCGTGAGCTTTCAATTGCTTTTAATTTATTGAAAACTTCTGTACTAATATTTCTTCCAGCGATTGAACCTGAATTTACTAGAGGGTTTTCCAAGTTTTTTGAATCAATAGAGACAATGTGACTGCTCTGAACATTTTTACTTAAATCTCTACAAAAAGCCCTGCCATCCTCATTGCACAATCTTGTAGTAGATGGAATAGGCAACTTGTCAATGCTGACAGTTGACACTTCCCTACGCCGACTATTTTGAGGAGTTGTATGAACTAGATATGAAGACGACTGTGAATAATCTCTCCGATTCTTGAGTTGTTGCCTATGCTGCATCATCTCAAACTCTTCAGATTTTTTATTCTTGTAGTAGAACTCAATACAATCTGCAATTGTTTTGTGTTCTATAAAGGATGCAATTTTCTGAAAATTCTTGTTAAATGAGAATTTTTTTTTTCAGAAATATCCTCTTCTCCTTGGGGTCCATGGATTTATAGTCTTCTGTTCCTTTTCAATAGCAACAGGATCTTCAAGTAAAGCATTATTACTTACAAACGTTTGTATGCTTCTTTCTTTCTCGTCCAATATCTGAGATGGCATTTTAAGGTGTGGTCTCTGATAACAACCAAAAGGCTCTGCCAGCAGTCTTTGCATTGTTTGCAATTAATCAGAAACTGCATCAACCTTTGCAATACCAGAAATTGAGAGGCGTAATCGATAAGATGTGCATTGGGAAGGCATCTGTGTCCCATTCCTGTGCTCAATATCCAACTTCTTAACACTCCTGTACAATCAGTCCACTGACAGATCCTAGCTTGCTCTCGTTTCCATGTCCCCCTTAATGCACAATACTTGAGGACGAGTACAAGCTCCCTGAATCTAAGAGACGTTTTTTTTTTTCTTCTGTTATAGTATATCCTCCAGCTGTTGCTTAATTTTATTTTTGTCTTCTATACTATCCTCCTTAGAATGCACTTGTTTGCACTTACCAATAGAGATCATACCAGTGGTAGCTTCACATTCAGAAACAAGAAGAAGACCAGCAAATGCTTGGGTAGCACGCTTCGCTGATTCAAAATTTTGATCATACAAATCTCTCCAACACTTATCATTATCCTTTTTACTTAGAGCTTCATAGATGTTTCCCAGTTGGACTTCACCATTCATCAAAAAGCTCTCAGAATTAATAATGGAGTGGTTAACTTCTGTTGTCCTGTCTAGCTCAAAAAATGATGCTGTTGATAATGACCTTTCATTAAGGATGCATCTTGGAGTCCCCTTTGAATTGTACTGCAACTTCACACAACGAAGTTTCACAAATTCCATAAAGCGGTCTTTCTTTCTGTTCATCCATTGCTGCATTTTCTTGCACCCTCTTCTCAGAAGTATGCAAAATTTCTCCTTTTCATCTAGGCATCAAAAACACCAACTTTTCATATTTTGCTTTCTTATCAAGATAAGAAATGGAAACCCCAAATTTTAGTCTCCATCAGGTGCAAGTCAAAGAGTTTTAGTTTGAATCAAGTTCTTATTGTAGATGTGTTGAGTTAGGTGTCCATAAGTTTCTGTTAGCTGTCAAGTTTATGTGTGTTGTCAATCATGAAGTAGTTTGTTGTCAATCTAATTAGCAGTCATTTAGGGATGTTGTTGACTCAGGCTATTATATAAATTTGCATCTATTATTCAATAAAATTAAGTTGGAAGTTCTTTCTTTCTCTATTTTGTTTCTGCTGTTTTATTTTTCCAATATGGTATCAGAGCCATCTCCGTTTAAAAGAAGTTGTTGTTGTAAGAATGTAAGTCTCATGCTACTGCAGATTTTGTTGTTGTGCAACATTGGAAGGTATCTTTATATTTTTATTTTAGAAATTCTGAAAATGGATAGGCCTATAGAAAAATATAATGGTCAAAATTTTCATACATGGAAAGTGAAAATGCAAATGCAGCTGATGAATAAAAGTTTGTGAGGCATAGTTAATGGCACTGAAATAGTACCTATAGATGCTAAAAAGAAGATTGATTGGGACGGCAGAGATGAGAAAGCTAAGTCTATTGTTGGTCTTGCTCTTTCAAATTCAGAAGTACATGTTGATTTAGAGAAATCATCTAAACAAATTTGGGATGGACTAAGTTGTTTGGAGCAAAAGCAACGAATGCAAACTTTTCTTTAAAACTGCAGCTATTTAGTTTTAAAATGTCAGATGAAATTACTATATCTAACCACATTAGTAATTTGAGAACTCTAATCAAACAACTTGCTGAAGTTGGTGTTGTAATTGATAAAGATGATGCTAAAGCTATCTTGCTAAATAGTTTGGCTTCAAAATATAGCAATGCTGTTTTTACTCTTAGTCAAATGTCTTCGCAGACTTTAGAAGATGTGATTTCAGCAGTCTTGGTTGAAGAAAAGAGAATAGTTAAAGGAGATTCAAGAGAAAATACCTAACTCATTCATGCATTATACTCAAAGAAACAACATGGGAAAGAGAATGTATGGTAAGAATGAAACTGAATGTTTCTATTGTTAAAAGGTAGGACATATTGCAATGAATTGTAAAATTCGTGCAAATGACCTTCTCAAAGGTAAAATTAAAGAATCAGCAAATTTAGTTGTTCATGCTGAATCACCTGATGTTGTTAGTGTGATGAAATCATTGAAAATGAAGATCTTGTTTTATTTTGAAGAAGTCTATGCTTTGAAAATAGGAAAGAATGTGGTAGAGGCTAGATGGATGCTCAAATAGTTTGAGATGCTATACGATCGGAGAAGCTATACCTTTATGAGGGTTATGAGGCATTTCATGTGGAGATGGTGTGTCCAATAGTTCAGGGAGATCTGAAAGTCTAGAAGCTTGGCATCGTACCTTTACGAGGGTTATGAGACATTTCATGTGGAGATGGTGTATCCAATGGTGTTTCAAAGCTGGATGATAGCTGTATAACTATGAGAAAGTCTTACTCCTCTATGACATATTTTCAGAGTTACTCCTCTATGACATATTTTCAGAGTATAATTTCTACGTAATGTTTCTTTTAGTTGTCACATTAAGTGGGGGTGTTGGAGTTAATGTTCCAACAATAGTCAATAATAATTGTTGCACATGTGGCAAACCTTGTTGAGTTGCTGACAACACAAGTTTAGTTTAGGTGCGAGTCAAAGAGTTTTAGTTCGAATCAAGTTCTTATCATAGATGTGTTGAGTTAGGTGTCCATAAGTTTCTGTTAGCTGTCAAGTTTATATGTGTGTTGTCAATCATGAAATAGTTTGTTGTCAATCTAATTAGCAGTCATTTAGGAATGTTGTTGAGTCAAGCTATTGTATAAATTTGCATCTATTATTCAATAAAGTTAAGTTGGAAGTTCCTTCTTTCTCTATTTTCTTTTTGCTGTTCTATTTTTCCAATAACGTGTCCTTGGGCAACCCTGATTCTAAAAAAATTGGAGTTCTTCCTAATAGACCAAGAAGCCTTTGAAAGAACTCGAGAACAGGCGAAAAACTTCCAATTCAATATAATTAAAAAACGAGGCATTATACATAGTGATTGAATCTTTTAACTTTTGTTTGAAGTGGAGAAAATGTGCCACATGGAATGGGATAGCATGGGCAGAGAAAAATTCGGGAAGTAAAGAATCTGCCACTTCCTCTGATTGTATATTTAATATCATTGTAACAGTAGTAGCCCTCATTTTTCCCTTGTAGAACTCTTTCCTCTTTTAGTCTAAAAGGTTTTGATTAAGTAGACAGTTATATACTAGATTGCATAGTCTCTTCTTACGTTCTCTTATCCTTTGCCTTTCCCTCCTTGTAATGACCACCTCCCGAATGCAAGTTTGCCTAGTCTGATTTTTTTCCAGAATTCTGAGTTTTTTGAGTTTCTTGTGTTTTATTATTTTTTGGTGTTTTTTGAAGGATAGATGCAATGCAAATAGAAAAAAAATTGGAAATTAGCTACAGAAACTAACGCCAATAGGAAATTTTAGACAATTTAATTGAAAGTCACAGCAAATAGTACTGCGCTCTGCTCAGGTCTGGGCCTCTCGTACAGCAATAACTTGATCTAATATTTTCCTGGAAACCACATTTTGACCCCCTCACAAGTAATTAGCTACTGAAAGTAAAACTCATTTTCATGGATTGTGGAAATCTAATAGGTCTAATTAGCTACTGTTCAAACTCAAATTATAATGCTGAAAACTTCTGCTGTAGGACGCTGTACCAGTTTGGAGGATATTTGGAATGCAACTATTGGTTGTATGACTGGAAAATGCTGTATATTCTCAGTGTGATCTGCTGTCCTGTGACCTGATAATTTTAGTTTCTGCTCTCCAAAGATGACTTTGGTCCTGACCTGTATATTACTAATGTCCATGCCAAATCTAAGTTCTGTTGATTAAACTCTAGGCTGCATGGTAGCTCTAGGAGACCAAAAAAATCGATGAGAAAAACAAATATATGCTCTGATCTGCAATCTGTAAATAACTCTCTGATTCAACCTGATTACTAAGGAAAACTTCTCATAAATTGATATCCACTTAAGAAAAGGCCTGATCAGTGCAAATAACAATCCTGGGATAATCTCTCACACCTGTAGGTCTTCAATCTTCTGAGAGATTTCATTCTCAGAGTACGTACATGGCTTAAAGCTCTTCTTTGAAACCCCACCTCTAAGATACGTGTTTGCAAATAACCTCCAAAAATGAAAATTCCACTCCAATTCCCTCCTTTATTTCATTTTCTCTCCCTCCAAGAGCCATTCAGACTCTTTTAGGCTTTGAGGCTTTCAAAATTAATAAACATAAAAATGTTTTATTTTAATGATCTCCCTCACCTAGTGATCGGTCTACCTCAAGGCATATTATTCAGTATAAAATGGCCTCAACTCAACTCATGACTTGCAACTATTAACCTAGAAGGTTGTGCCATGACCCCTTAAAATAACTTAATATTATATTACTATAAAGTGTTTATAATAATTGATGTAGGAGCATCCAGAGGTATAAGGGCAATCCTGTGTCACCCAAAAAAATGTACCTAGACATAGTTTTTGTTTCATGTGTTTTCATTTTTGGATACCCATTTGGGTCAAATAAAGGTTCCAACTCTCATAGTTCCACTATTAGTATTCTAGGTTAGAGTTTTTAAGCACCTTGGGGTACGTGTAAATGCCGAAAAAATAGGACTATGTAATTGAGTCATAATTAAGGAGATCTAGAAGGTGTAAATTGGAGGGATGATTATAATTGTAAATTAGAACATTCTAGAAAACGAATTAGGACAAAAGGTTGCACGGTTTGAAAGTTATCGTAGTTTTTCAGTTTTTGGAGACCTCCTAAGAATGCTTCAAAGTCAGGTTTGAGGCACTAAATGACTTCGTACGGGCCTGAAAAATGGGGGACAAGCAAGGCTTGTCTATAGGGCTATAGAGCACTCCGAGAGCTTTCCGGAAATGTAAACGGTTCGTCAATCGGAGCTACAGTTCAAAAGTTATGCCTCTCGAAAGTTCGGCTACCGTTTCTAGATTCTTTTAATTTTGCGCCCACTTCTAATTCGACTTCTGGAGCCTTCCATTTTGGCGGTGGATGCCAACTAGCACTTTCTAGAATGTATTCCTAATTCTTAACCCTTTGGGGTCTATTTAAGAACATTTCTGGCATTGTAAAGGCAGTTCAGAGTGGAGTTTGAGAGAAGGTACTGGAAGAAGAAATTCTCTCCTGATTTATACTGTTGTAAGCCCATAGGACTTGCTTTGGAGTCTATTTTCTCTGTACTGAGTACATTAGCATATTTTCACAGTTAATAAAGTATCCCTTTCCTGTTGTGCCCACTCTGTTCTTGGGCTTGACCCCATCAATAATCACTTTTATTATTATTTTATTAAGACTAACTTAAGAAATAAATAAATTATTTCCAAATTATTGTAGCTCACTCATAACCCCAATGTAATTGTTTTCTAATGGCTCCTTTCCACGATATTGTCTGACCACTACAAGTTAAGTGAGTCACCTAAATCTAGGAAGTCTCCTGAAAAATAGGAATTACGCCAAAAGTCTCTGAGGCTGATCCCGGAGGTCTCCTGATATGTCCTGGTCAACCCCCAGTCCATTCATTAAAAATAGGGATTTCTCTTAAAATTTAGGAGACTCTCTTAAATTGGCTTGCAAAGCTAGTATGTCTCCATAAGCCCCTTAAATGGGTTCCCCATGCAATCTGCTGGAAGCTTCTACCCAGCCGACAGATTGGGTATTAATTTATTATTTAATAGTAATTTAAAATTATAGATTCACTGTTTTTAAGTTTTCTAAATTTCTAAGAATTAATAAATTAAAATACTCAACCATTCTGTGGGCTGCATAGCCAATTCACAATCTGCTAGCCTATGGGAACCAAATAATTGGCCAGCCCTGCTAGAAACACTGGGACTATGGAAAATGCAAAAATGGGGACATTACACTCCTTGAACAACTTAGACTTCTCAACGAGGTCTTTTTTTCACATCATTTTACCCCAGGTCCACTATCCAGAAACCAGTGTATAAACTACCTTTATAAGCCCTGTTGCCCAAATAACATAAACAAACTCTACTTACTCCCTTTGAATTGTTTTTTTGTGTATTTGTCTATGGCTTTTGCAAATTCTGAATGGAATTCTTTTAAAATTGAATGTACCATTTGCATAATATTTTAGGAGAGTGGAAGGGCATTCAAATGGGTGATTTGAACTCATAGTATTTGTATGGCCTTTTTGTTGAATCTAAATGTTTTCACCCTCACTAAAACACAGCTGCAAGTTTAAACATAAAACAGAAAAATTTGAAATAAGAAAATAGCAAAAGCCGAACGGTGTTTGTGCATGTGAACGATGGATAGTAAGCTTCTCTCTCACGCTCTCCCAATTTTTTCTGTGCTGTTCTCTTTCTTTGTCTTCTAACGAAATTTCAGAAGCACTTATTTTGGTTTTAGGCGTGAGTGTCTTTGTTCTGGGTTTGAAGTGGCTGTAAAAGCCTGTGAGGGTCCTAGGGGGTTCCTTTTTGTATGCTTCTCGTTTTGTTAAAATATTAATATTTCCATGTGTTTGATGATAAAAAACATAAGGCATTTTCAAATGTATCTCAATTGAATTCATTGATACAACTGAATGAGTTTGTTTATGCAGTGCCCTCCTTGTCGGTTATCCTACCTTGGCTTGGGGGAACCATTGTGCTTTGCAGCATTCGGGCCTCTAGCTACTAGCGCATTCTATTTTAGCCAGTCAAGCAAAAGGTAAAGTTAATCTAGAATACAGATATCCAGCCAATAGTCTGTGCATTAATGCTATTTTGGAGACTGCTGAGCTGTTATCCTGAGCAAAGCTATATGTGCATCAGTCAAACAGGCAGTCTTCCATTCAGTATCACAGTGTTGTGTGTATCAATTCTTATTGGCATCACAACTACATTGATCCTCTTCTGCAGCCATTTTCATCAGGTTGTATTGAGTTTTCTTGTGAATCGTTATCATTGCTATTTCAAAAGCTCCTTTGTTCAGAAATTTATTTACTGTTGTGTAATTAGCTTGTATTCTAAAGCAATCTATGTTTTGAGTAGCCTAGATTGATGGAGATCGGGAAGTGGGCAAAATGTCTCCTCTGGTAATTATCATATACTCGTAAATACTAATGTAAAAAAGGAATGCCAGGTGGAGAGACTTTAGTTTATGGATTATGAAAGAAATGTCACTTTCAGAGAAGGTAATAAAAATATGAGAAAACACATCACGTAACAATGAAACAGTGAGTTTGATAATTTATTGTTGTCCTATGAATTATCAAAAGCAGGTCAGGATGGGTACAGAGAGAGGATCTCTAGTTGTAAAATACGGTGTCGTATCTCTGTATTTGCTTTTATTTGCTTTCGTTGTATCAAAGGCTCTTCCCTTGCCCTGTCTTGTAAGTTTCTCCATTCTTCCAAGATTTTTCTTGTATTGTTTTTCTATGTAATGGGATTTTTTGGATTTGTTGAACAGACAAGTCTTAGCTGACTACTAACATCTGTTTCCTTTTGAATAGTTCTTCCCATCGTTAACTCTGCCAATTGGAAAGTTGGTTATTGACTTTGTTCAAGAAAATCACAATGTCAGTGACATACTTCTATCTGCTGGTTAGATTTCTATATCGCATATATTCTTATGGCTTAGACTATGCTAAAATGTTGTAATGTGATGCCCATGCAGGACAGGGAGACCGTATTTATGGCAAAATATTACTGTGTCAGGTTGCACGCTTTATTTGGGGCAGCCCTGGCTCTTGGACTCTTTTCTGCCACAACCATTCAACTTTGAGAACAATTCATCTATATGCCCGACACGCTTTATTTGGGGCAGCCCTGGCACTCGGGCTCTTTTCTACCACAACCATCCAGCTTTGAGAACAATTCATCTATTCCTGACAAGCTTTATTTGCGGCAGCCCTGGCTCTTGGACTCTTTTCTGCCAGAACCATCCAATTTTGAGAATATCTATTTATTCAAAAAAGTATTATTAGGGTGGGGTCTTATGAAAGGGGGCTTTCAGTGGGTTCTAATGCATCTCAACTTAAAAGTTTAAGCTCTGAAATTTTCTGTAATAATTTTTATTTCACCAAAAAAATTAAATCTAATAATATTGTATAAAAATATTATTGTGTGAATACATCTATTTAGTTTTTTTTTTTTTTTTGGCATATATTTATTTTAGTATTTTTAAATTATATTTAATTTTAGAAGAAAAAATGTATTTGTTTCCATTGCGTGATGTCCAGCCTTAAGCTCATCAATACATATTAAAGTCGTTGCAAAATATAAAGCAATAGATTCTAATCATTTGCAAAATAACATCTACTTCAGTATAAAAGCCCAGCTGAAAAACACTTTAAATAAACAAATGTTCATTCAACCAAAATCCCGCATTGTTGCAAGATCATCTCAAATGGATCTTCTTACTTGTAATAATAAATTAAAAAGTAAGCATAGGTTTGATTATTACTCTACATGTATTAATATTACAATTTACAAAAGTCATTAATACTTATGAGTAAGTTTTGCAATTGGATCAGCTACTTCATTAGTTGGCATGTTTCTTCCATTCTCAAGAAACATCATCACATATATCATCTTCATTTTCTAAAACATCTAATCTCATATTATACAATAAATTGTTAATCTAAGAGATAAATTGAGAATACACACAAATAGAGACAAGAGATAGGATATAGCCGGAATAGCAACCACAACTAATCGCTAATCAAATCCAACTATCCATACAACATCAGTAGATTTATAACCACATAACTAGCCCATACAACGCACCAAATATACCATCTTCCAACAAAACACACCAAAAAATCATTGATGTGCAAAAAACTAAAACTAGAAAACCATTATAGGATATTTAAATTGCATGAGCAATGTCAACTATAAGCTGACTCAATCTACCAATCAGCACATAAAAGACATTGCATTAACTTAAGATGATCTGTGAACCACAACCAACCTGTTGCAAAAATGACATCTTCCAAGTCCTCATGAAAAGACCACATATTGTTGTTAAAAACAATGAAGTACACCAACAATAGATGACCTCAAAAAACTCTTGGAAGGAACACTAACACAAATCATAACTCATCCTTCTACCAACACCATCAAGTGCCCAGCTGTGTCAAGTATGATCTCCTTTACCTCCCCATATGAGAGCATTTACAACACCCAAACAATATGAATAAAATCTCCTATAAACAAGAAGATCAAACTCCAAACATTCCAAAATTAGGAACAATATCAACCATCTCCTAAATGCACGAGGAGATAAATCTGCCGAATAGACCAAGCATGGGGAGTGAGAATGCTCTTCCAAGATACACCAAGTCTCAATGACTCTTCTCCAAGAACAATCTCCACTAGGTCTATAATGAACTTGTGCCCATCCACAGGTGTAGGCTCCTCGAACTTCATGCTGAAACTTCCAAAGAGAAACCGTCTCAACAAATGTTCTCTAAACCAAGAGAAATGTAGCCTCACCCAAGCCTCTTAGTTTTCAAGAGAACCTCTATGGCCAATCTGCCAAAGTACTCAATACTAAGAGCGCTAACCAAGATCAATTGTCAAAACTCTCACTGCACGTCTGCATAACTAGGGAACAAAACATGACAACTTGATCTCCACAAATTAGAACCTCATGCTCTAAAAAGCATAACCTGAAGCTATAGACCTCTACAATCTATAAAGATAATGTCAAATCACATCCTCTGCCTTCTTTCTCTACTTTCATTTTTCTAATCTCATTAGCGATGTTTTTATTGCACCTGTCATAGTTTTACCAAAGGTTAAATAATATTGCCTTTCCAAAAAACAATTGTTTTAACCCTAGTCTCATTGTGCTCTTGGATCTCGTTTTAGGCTCAAAGGTTTTTTTCTTTCTTTTTTCTATGCCTCTTCTTATTTCATGACCTACACATCTCCTCTCAAACCACTCAAGCATCTTAGGACTGCCTGCTTCAAATACAGTGTTCTGAAGGTCCAGGTGCCCCTCCAATGAATGTGATTATCTTTTCTCAAGGTCCAAGTGCCCAATGACTGTTTATCAGTTGAAACGAACAACATAAATCATGACTAAATCTGCTGCAAGGCCTAAGCATTTGCCTTCTTCTCAAGCTTAGTTTCGATTTCCTTGTCTAAGGAAGGTCTAATGAACCCTCGTGCTCTTTATTTTATACTTCTACTTAATGTGCTCACTAATGTATCCAAACAAAGTCTACACTACTCTTTGTCTTCGCTGTGTAGAGTTGAAACCCACACAAGCTACCTGTAATCTTATGCTGGAGCAACACCATATCATATTTTGTCACCTCTGAGATGCTAGGCGGGTCAATTTTTCTTCTTCCATACAACCTAGTATTATTAGTAATAAAGCTCGAATAATATCCATCGGCTACCTCTCATGATGTGGATGTCGATGCTGCTATTGTTCATCTTAATACTGTAGCGGATGCCGCTATTCTTCACCATCATCTACCAATAGAGAAATCAACACAATATTGTTGGCAACCTTATTCTTATACTTGGCCCCTGTTCTCTTCACACAATTACCATGGGAGGAGTTTCCACAATAATTGGACTCTCAATTCTCCTTATGAAACTTCGATCTAGGCTTTTGGACCTCTTTGATGGTTTTCTTTCAAATGCAACTCAACAGGCTTTTTGTCTAACCTGGTGCAACCATCATCTTGCATGTTCTTCCAGATTCCTTCTAGGCTTTGATACCAGTTGTTAATCTAAGAGATAAACTGAGAATGCACACAAATAGAGACAAGAGACGAGACAAGATATATTGTGGTTCATCACAATTGTGGCTACATCCACACTGAGAGCAGAGCATATATTATTCAGTCATTGTAGCTTACAACTTGTCATACACAGGGCTTTGCCCTTATATTTATACATTAGTCTTCAAGAGAAGATGAAGAGACAAATAAGAAGAATGTGAAATGAACATACATGATAGTTGGACTTCACATCCAACATAAACAACAACAAAGAATGGTTTCTCAAAACTTCCAAATTTTGATGCCACATTTTGGTTCCAAAATTTGCTACAAATTTTTTAAGTTTTTCAAATGCTCACTCTACCACAATATGTATTGATGACAACTTAAAATTGAATTCCTTTTAACTATTAGACCTCCACTGAAAGGTGTAATTAGCCATGTCAACAATGGGCATTTACCATCACCGATTTTGCATACTCGAATATTTGATTTGCCAATTGACATTATATGATCATTTAATCTTTTTCAACCTTCACACACTATAAAAATCTGAATTTTGTAGAAGTCCAAAATCATTTATAGAACAAGGTCATCTTGTAAAAATATCAATGAAATACATATTACTATGAACAATTTCTTGTAATGACATACTATAATTATGATTATGGTCAAACCAATTAGAGGAACACTCATTAGGTGAAAGACAAAATTGAATGTGAGTTAGATCTATGGCACCACAAAAATATGGAAATCCTTGTTTTGATGAAAACCTTTTTCCACATGCTCAAGTGCCATCTAGTTACTAGGCCACTATATATGACTTTGAAATTGAGTACAAAATACATCAATGAACTTATCTACAACTCTTGTCATAGTTGACTTCCCACAACCTCATAGTTTATTAATGTTAAGCTTGTCACCCTATATGACAATCATAAAAGTGTAATGACAACTTATTTTTCAACTAAAAGGACCTTTCTTTTAATAGTTGTAGCAAATGAATAAGGAATTTCATCTTGCTTTAGGGCATCACTCAATTTTTCACAAATATTTAAAATAATGCACATGGTAACCTAAAAATGCTATGAAAACATCCATCATTACATCTAATTTTAAAAATGTAGTGGTTTCACCAATGTAAAGAATGTGCTTTGGCATACCAATCATCTTGATTCATTCCTTCCCATTGAGAAATGGATAAATTAAGTTCGACAGTGTCGTATTCCAACTTAGTAGTAATAGCATGAAGCATTTTTCATGCTCATTTCCATGTTTGCCAATGTCTTGTTTCAGATAAGTTTATCCTACATTTCTTTAATTTATGAAGATCCAATAGGGTTTAGACTTGCATTCACTAAAATGGTTGTAACTCTAAAAATAATAACATAAATCCATCAAACCAGTGTCATATAAAAGATATATCTATGATAAATTTAGACTTTTTACAAGGCCATACTAGTCTATACAATACAAATATATTTGATAGAATTATCAGAACAAAGGATGGACAAGAATAGTTTGACAAAATGTCTATAATAGGGCATCTATTCAACCCTAAAAAGAAATCTAAGAGATACCCATTTGAGATCTCCAATTTACCTTGTAGAACATGAATCAAGAAGAATTCTAGACTTAATTTAGACTATTCAAATAAAAAATTTCGCTAAAAACCTTAGGAAACACAAGGTAATTTCCACAAAAATGAACTCAAATCTTTTAAATAATTCTAGGAATAGAATTTTAAATAATTCTAGAAATAGAAAGTACAAATATTGATATCATACATCATGAAAACATATCAAAAAATCCATATTTTATCAAATAAATAATGTAATTTATTTAATCCATACCCCATACCCTACAAAGATTCAACTTAATGTTGACCTCCAGATGGAAAATAGGCCCAAGAACTAACCAACAAAAAGTCTCCACATTGTTGTTTGCACACATCATCCCCCGACCCTTCATTTCTTTAGCCTTATACAACCAAGAATGCATGGCAAGATCTCATGATCCTACAATTTCTAAAGATCTTGCAACATTGATTGTGGGATCATGACAGCCATTAGTTCTTTCCCTCATTTACCCACAAATCCAACCACATCCTTTGTCCTTGTGTTAAACTTTGATAAAATTTTCATCAACCTTAAAAGATCACCATTCATCATCTGCATATGCTAAAAGTTAGCACATTAGTAGCTCGATAGATAACCTCGAGGATTGGTAAATACAAATATATTGTATGATAAAAAGTTTCCCTACCAATCATTGCTTGACAGATGGTAGTCATTTGCTTCTAGCGGTCAACAAGGTCTACAAAGTGACATCATCATGGGATTGTGTGCCAATGAGTTCACAGAGCCCACTCTTGAAAAATATAAACGGACCCACCTTAGATGAACACTTGACCCTTAAACTTTGCCACTTTAGTTCTAATAAACCATAACACTAGCAATGTAAGACCTAAACCATAACAGTAGCAACGTAAGACCTAGGAACATTAGGACTTGAGGGGTAAAATATTAAAAGGGGCCAACATCTCAAAACTAAATGCTAGGCAAAACATGAAGTGGCCTCCTTTGACCACATTAAAACCCTTCCTTAAATGAGACAAAAAAGAAATGACAAAATATAACATCTTAGGGTTTAAACAATATAGGCCTCGAACAAATGCAAAACCCTAAACCCTAAATCTATCACAGAGAGAAAAAACATAGGGATGCAATAATGATTTACCACAACAACTCAAAAAACTTGTAAGGCATTTATCAGTACTACAAGATTGTCAATAGCGAGCTAATAGGGACTATTACTCCTTAGTGATATGAATTGCATAGAAAAAATTCTAAAATAAAATAAATGATGTATTGGCAAAACTTCTTATCAAATCACTAATATTGAAACCAAGCTTCAAAGAATTATTACAAACTAAACTCAATCACAAAACATTTTATCAAACTAAACTATATAGAAATTTAAATCACATGATTATTAAATTTTAAAAGTGAAAACCAAATTATCACCAAACTTGTCCAAGATTGGGCCTTTTCTCCTAGTTCACATGATGAACAAAACAAAAGCCTTCTATAAAGGGCCAATCATGCAAGCAATATTTAGTTTATTAGAATATAAATAGTTTTGATGCACAAATTATGCTATTACAAAGGTCTATATCCAATAATCTACCTTCAAAGTCTCCTTCTAAGTTGAGATATATAAGCTCAAGCTCATAAAAATCTCTATCCAATGTGGTATAAAATACTATAGTTTATTTTTTACCAACCTAATAGTGATCACATACAATCTTGGTTGTTGGATACAAATTATCTTTTTGAACATGCAAAGAAAATGAGCACATGTTTAATTTTTTCATCATGCAGTTCAACAATATATTTGCACCATATGTATTTATAACAATGCATTTCTTCCACAAGTTTCTATCTCAATCATTGCAAGAATGGTGCATATGAAGTAGTATTTTTTGTCTCTAAATGAAAACCGACTTTGTTAAGACAAGAAACCAAAAATTAAGACAAGAATATCGTTGCTATGCTCTAGCTACCAAGCACATCCTCTTACACAAACTAATACTTCTGGTTCCTTTAAGTGCATTCTCATTATTCTCCTACGGGATAAGATCCATTTATTTATCGTAGAAGAATGTGGAATCATGGCTGATCACAAATTGTATTAGCAAAACTAATAGGAAATATTAATATTTTCGTTTTCTCCTCCACATGATTTGGAAACACATCCCTACCATGTTATTACCTTCTTAATAAGATTCAAACATAGTTAGCATTAAAGAAGTAAATGATACCATCATATTTTGAAAAGATAATGAAAATAATAAATAGAACCTCTTGATCAAAAAGTGACAAAAGATTCTATTTTTCATCTAGATGCTAAAATATTGATTTTCTTAGCATAGTAAAATATATGTTAGTAAATACAATTCGATATTAATTATTCATATATTTAATCTAAAAACTAATTTTTTATTTACATATAATATTAATTCATTTGAAACATAGAATGGTAAAATGGTATGATATAGAATGAAAATGGAATGTGGGAATGAGTATGAATACATATTAAAATATGACATAAAACAAATCACAATTAGCTCTTGTCACAAAAGGACAACCAATAAAGCATCATATGTCAGGAAATATATTATTCAATGTCAATGATGGTCACATGGTCCTATCAAGTTATGTTGTTCTAGTTGATACCTCTAGAAATATTTTGAACAACGTAACAACCAATCAAAGCATGTTGTTCATAAGAAAATCCTACAATATTTCAAACAAGAAGGCCATATATATTCCCTTAAGATGGCAAGACAAGAAGATGTTTGTATCTTAAAGACAAGTAAAGCAAGGATAAACACCTCCAACATCAAGGAGATATCCTTTAAGGTGTAACAATGCACATAAAATCTAAGCCAAAGAGGCATAACTCTTTGAGGCAAAGAAGAGATAGTTGTAAAAGTATATCTTGTAAAAAGTGTAAAGGGATCATTTTGAGAGGTGCATAAGTAGAGGATCATGAAGATGTTTTTTCTCAAAGACATCGAACCCCAAAAACAGAGGAGATAATTAATAAAGATAACAATTTTAAAAGGGAGGGGGTCTAAGTATACACATCTTCCCTGTTTCTAGAAAAAAGAGGACTCTTAAAAAGATGATACACTTTTGGTCTGAAGTGGTAGATCATTTCTAATAGAGATACATTTTTTAAAAGGGAATACGTTGTAATTGAGGATTTACACCTCTTTAAAAAAGAGAAACTCTAACACAATTCTATTTTTACACATATTGGTTCTACAAAATGTCTCTCCTATTGGTTTTGTTCCTCTTAATGCTACTGGTATTGCTTATAGTATGTAATTGCTGCAAGTTCTGGCACTAGCTATGTTCTTGTTGATCTAATGGAAATTTTTTTGGTCGCTCTGCTGCTATTGTTGGTTTACAGTCTTTAGGTAAAACTTCTAGTTTCTTTGTTGCTCTTCCTGGTCTTTCTATTGTAGTTGGTAAATTAGGGCCTGATGTTTATGTGCTAAAATATTAGCTAATGTTGGCTCTATTAATGTTGTTGTCTTTTGTTTCCAGTTCTGATGTCTTTCCTCAAATATAGGATCCCGTTGTCGGGTATGTCCAAAATGTAACGCCTTGCCAGGGAACCCAAAATAAATTAACCTAACATGCCACTAAGTTTGCCAAACATTTTTTTTTAAAGATTAAAACAACAAGAGATAACATAGCGGAAGCAATAACTCACATACAAACAAACAAACCATAAACAAATTTCATCTCTTAAGGGTTCCATGACGTTGAATGTCATGCCCAAAATATAAGGGCGAAAACACGCAATTTTTTATTTATTTTAAAAGTAATAATAATTAGGTTCACTAAGGTTTAAGAGTTGATTCGCAAGTGAAAGAATAGGTTTACTACATTTCCTCTTAAGTTTATAATCATGAAAAGGAATAAGTTGTTAAAGTTAAACTCTCGTTATTAAATTGGTAACTACATTTGACACGTTATTACATTAATATTACAACAATATAATAAAATATTTGCTTACAATTCAAATGAATCTGGGTCTAAAGATCCTGAAATATTAAAGTCATCGAGCTATAAAAATAAATGTCACATCTAACATACACATAACTATACTTTATTTGAACTTTATTCAAATCACATTTTTATTTTAAAATATATGATTTTTTTTTTTTTTTCTCTTTTATAAATGAAACATTCCTAAGGAAATAAAAATTTAAAATTAATCTAAATATGACTACATAACAAAACAAGTTAACCTTGTCTATAAGTCTAGTCATATACTAAACTTTAAATACATTAAATTAAATTACTAATAAAATTAAAACTAATTAAATATACTAATTATAGCTAACATAAAATAATATTAAAAGATATGAAAATTAACATTAAACCTAAATTAAAATTAACTAAGAGCTAAAGCCACACTGAAAGCTTAATTAGCATAGTAACCTATACTAACTACTTTAATATAAAAACCATTTATATTAACTAAACTTAACTAAATTTACAATACACTAAAAAAATTTTAATAAGACATAAGAAAACTAACTACTAAAAAAAAACACTAACAAAATCTACAAACTTTAATTGCAAGTTACATACAAAACTAAACTTCACATCCTCAATACATAACTACCCTAACACTACCACCCACCCCTAAAAACAATTTAACTGCCCTAGTTTGTAGTGCATTGTCCAAACACTGACTGGGCATAGAAAAGGTAAGTGCCCCCCCGCCCCCGCCCGCCCCCCCCCCCCCCCCCCCCCCCCCCCCCCCAATTTACTATGCATGACAACCCAAAGTGGAAGTGGGCTTACCAACATAAGAGATGGGGAAAACGATGGTTGAAGACTTTGGCATTAATGCCAATTTAACAACTTGCCCTCCTCCTTTCAAGCGTAGGGGCATCTGACATGAAAAGACCCCATTCAAAAAAGTTTCCTTTTTGTTAAAAAAAACATTAAATGCAAGCCAAGACAAGGCCTGTGCCTAAGAGAGATAGAGGTGGTTAGTGTAGTAATGTAGTAAAGTTTATTAGGTAGGATATTTGTTAGTTTTGTTTTGTTTTATTTATTTATCAAATTTAACAATTAAACCCAAAAAGGATATTACAAGGGATCTTTTGATGCTCTGTTGCAAGAAAAGTGACAAATCTTTCTCCCATACAAATTCCAAAGGCTATTTTGGCTCAAGGAACACCTTTTTTTTTTTTTTTTGTCTAAGTATGCAATTTTTTAAGTAATTCATTTCATAAGTATGGATTTTTCTCCCAAGCAATGTATTTTGTAACAAGGGGGTGTATTTTCTTTTAATGGTCTTAAAATATATAATTTAATGGTTTTCTATCATAATAATGCAAGAGCAATTTTATCTCCTATTAAGCATGAAGACAAATCAAGTTCCCAACATAACATAAATTTTGTCTTAACATGTTTGAAAAGTGAATTTTGCATAATTGAACATCATCATTTCATCTCGTCTTTGATACACATACTTATAATAGAAAATGAAAAAACCTCATAAGAAACAAAATTACTCAATCATTATTTTATTGACCACTTGATTCAAAGGCTCTGTCGGGAAAGAACTAGGAAGAAAACCCGACATCGTTGCCACTACAACAAAAGTTTAAATTACATTTCTATACAGGATTTTAATCCCGAACATAATTAAATTTCAATAATCAATTTAAATTTCCATCATGGCCCTTAACAAGGGATCCATTTCATTTTCTACAATGCATCACTGAGATTGTGGAGGAAACGAAAACTGGCCAGGTGACAAACAAACATAACAAGGAACAAAATCAGACATTCATTTCCATACTGGGTTTTCACAACAGGTTCAACATTGAATCAAAACTAAGGGGAAGGTGGATTTTTCCAACAGGAGATGTCAGACACAACACCAAAACAGGTGCCCAATTGGGGCTATAACTCAAGAACTCCCATTCTTCCATTCTTACATGCCAAAACTCATAAGTGGTTTGTGCTGACAAGTAGGGACCCATAACACCCTACCCTCTCTCCCTCTTCTCATCCTGAGAAGAGACTCTACACTGTTGGAGTCCAACTGAAGACCTTTCCACGAAAATGACCACTTCTGCCCTATCCGAGGGTGAGTAATGCCAAACACCCATGAAAGAAAACTTTGAAATTCAAAACAACACAGAGGAAAAACATTGAAGAAAAACTATTTCCAATCCCTCCCAACATACTCATCAGACATACAAACATACATAAGTAATAAAACTGAAACATGAAGCACTACATAAAACCAAAATGAGGTAAAGTATTCCTACATTCAAGAAAATAGGTTATGGCAATGAACAAGTTTGAGAAGAGCTAGTTTTCCTCTCCTTCTCCTTCAATTTTGAAAATCCCTCTAAAACTAGAGGTTGGGTGAACAACCCAAACCTCCTCAAAAAAGCCTCTAAATAAGATCAAAACTCAACTACTTGTCCAAAATCCAATAACTCCCCTCGCCTCACCCCGCCCCCCCGCCCCACTTGCCTAAATATCTAGAGGTTTCTAACTCAACTAAACCTAAGGCTAACCTCAAGGTGGGGTTAGGGTCATTCAACCCATGGTGAAATCATTCTATTTTCGCACTATAGAAAAAATGGACTTTTTGAGTGACCATAAAAGTCAACAAAAGGGGCTAGGGGGGTGGAAAATGCCCTTAACCCATACCCATACCCCTTGGGTATTAAGATTTCATAATTTTAAGTCTTAGGGATAAATTTGGGACCTAACAAATGCTAGAAATTTAAGGACTAACTAACAACCTACCAAAAGCAGATTAAACACTAAACTAGAGTAGGGGTAAATAATTTGATTAAAAACTGATTAGCAAAAAGGTCACTAACTTGGTCTGACTTAGATTCAAAGGTTACTCAGATAACCCTAACTAGCATGCTGGAATGCCTAAACAATTCACGAGTGTCAACCGACACTATAAAAATACTATTACGAAACGTTAACATTTACTAAATTACATAATGATACATTCATACATCTCACAATACAATTAAGATATGAACAATGGGGTTTCCACAAATGGCACATAGGGTTTAGTTTCGTTTCTCCATTGAGTTTCTAAGTTAAAATATCCTGCACACTCATTGCACACATCGGTAGCTCCATAAAATCACATGCACATATGTATATGCGTATCATGGAAATCACATAAATTAAAACATGCATCTTTCAATTAATTAGGGTTTCTCTCGTTCTACTCATATTCTCAATCATTAAAATTGCATACTCAAAGTGTTAATTCTACATTTACTTACTTCATCAACATACATGTTCATAAAGCATTATATGACGAACTCAAATATCTACAAGTAAACATCACACAACATGAAATAAAATAATATGTTCAAAGCATTCAATAGTATCTCGATATATTGAGTCATGAGTATCAAAATAGTAATGTATCACTATGCTATGATGAGTCGGGGCGAGGCCTCACATCGAATCACATACATACATTTAATTAAGACTAAATCTGATATATAAGATAATCCACATCATAGAATAACCATAAACACGAATCCAATAAAATAATATACAATTACATAAGATGCTTCATGGCATAACCAGAATGCATAATCATCTGATGTACAAGTCACAAGGTATGAAAAAATTAAAGAATATACATCATGAATAAATACATCATCTCATAAGATCTCTACATAATTAAGTACAATACATCAGAAAATGACCACCGAACATAAACACAAGATCCAAATGAAAGGAACAACTACACAAGTAGATCCAACTATCAAATCTCAATGGTATAAGAAACACTACCACCCAACCTCATGGAACCTAAATGGCCCACTTCCACTGTGCTAAGCAAATAATCTCAAGTCCCATATAGATAACAATCCAAAAGTCATAACTAACATCTAGGTCAAGGAAAACCTGATAGCAATCTATCTAAAATACAAAGACACAAGTAACATCTAATCCTAGAGACAACAAAGACACACAGGAAACTTACTATGTAAGTGGGCAAGTGTCATCACATGAGTCAATTATAAGGTTACCCTGGCAGCCTCTTTGGACTCCAACCCCCTAGTGACTCCATGTGGCATCAGTATCCTTTCGTACAAACAAGGTATACTAATGAGGCAAGGTCACAACCAAGAATCCTCTCTATTCCCATCCTAGCCTGAACTAGCACTCGAGGCATGGGTGAGGTAAAACACCGACTGTTATTAATTCATTTAAAACCCATTCAATGAAATCTTATCACTTATTAATACAATCTACAATGGGTTACCTAGACAACCTCTTTGGGGTTCCAACCTCCATCACAAGCCACTTCCCAACATGCATAAAGATAACCTACCCTAAGCTCATAGTAGAAAATCTCATAAGGTCACAATGACCACATCAATCCTATACAAGCAACTAGAAATCACAATATATCTAGTAATTCATAACTCAAAGATCAAAACATATAACCACGGCATCACATATAACATCATAAAGCAATAACTCTTAGGCCTATGGTAAACATCCAAAATTGGTCAACATACTAAGTCAAATTCAAACCCTAGTAAAATAAACCATACATCACATCACGTAATTTAATAAGTGTTTTCATAGTTCATTTGTTTGAAAATATAAAAGTTCAATTTCACAAATGGTTTCAAGCTTTCATTTTTCAAGTGTCATATTTACTGACACTTTCGAGATCACATAAATAATAAAACTTCCTAAGTATAAAAATCATTTTCATAAATACTAAACCATTTCCAAAATAACATTCTCAAAATTTTAAATGAGAAGTTCCTCTTAAATAACAATATGAAAAAACATATATTCAAATTTTAAAATGATATACTATTTAACATCTTATAATTAAGTATTATTATTAAAATTTAAATAAAAATTATTAAGTTAATAATAATAATAATTATTAAGCTATTAATAAAATTATATATATAATAATAATAATAATAATCATTAAAATTAAATAATAATAATAGTTTAATTAAAAAAATATCATAAAAATATTCATGTAATTTATCATATTGCAATCCCCAATATGGGGAGGCCGCTTAGTGGTCGACTGCTTTGGCAACATGTTGCCTTAGCAATGTCCACTACCTTGGCAACATGCACTGTTATTGTAGCTGGGGGGAGGTCACAACCCCTCTATTTTTTATTTTTTATTTTTTATATAATTTTTTTGCATATTACAACAATAAACACCCCCCTCCATAAATTGTATTATTTTTATAAAACACAACAAAGGCTTGGTATACGACTGTTTTCCAGCATGTCATATATATATATATAATCGTTTTACCAAATTGATTCCCAATTCAATACAACTCTGAATTCTCAAATGAAAAACAAACCTTATTTAAGTTGATAACCAAACGTAATTTCTCAACATGAGGGTTTCAAATTTGAGTTTTTTTACATACATTTCCATATCAAAGAACACTAATTACACATATGAGGGTTTCAAACAAATTCATTTCACACAAGCACGAACAAGATAGGGAAAAGATTTGAAAACAACTACTATGATAAACTCAAGCAACATTCCTACCTCGATCTGATGCTAACCAGACAAACGCTTGGAGATTGTAAGAATTCGTGCCTTCTTGAAAACCCTTTTCTTGAAGTTTGCTCCTCCAAACCTGTGTGTGGAGAAATGAGCTCGTGTTTTGGTTTTACAAACACGCAAACCTTTTTCTTCATTAATTTAATTTATTTTAATTTGATGTGCAAACTTTTTGTGTTTTAATTAAAATAAACTTTATTAAATTAATTTTCTCTCTTTTATTAAATTACAAGATGTCTTTAATAGTATATTTAGTAATTTAAATAATAATATTTAGAGTTCATTAATTAAAATGAAACTCTTAAATTAATTATTATTAAATTAAATAAATATTATTACGCTAAATAAGAATTTTAATTAAATCTTTTAAATTTAATTCTTCTATTTAATTGATTTCTCAAATAATTAAATATAATTAAAAATTATTTTTTCTTTATAAATTTATGTTAAATCAAATCATTCAATACTCCTTTACTTTAATTTAATTCTAACTAAAAATCACAATAGATCCACAAATCTAAATAAGAAAACTCATTTTAAAGACAAGGTACTAAATCAAGCTCAAGGGTCAAAATCTTGAGTTCACATCACTTGATGAATTTAGAAGGGTAAATAACTTAAATACTTGTCCTATTCTCTAGGAAAATTGGTTTAGGATTAGGATTTGGACTCAAGAACTATCTCCCCTCTTTACCATTGAGATACTGCAATATGGCACACTCATCTTGACAATTCAAGGAAGTCGATGCCTGGTACATGCAATCTGCATAAAAGTAGAGCATGTACATATACATATAAATCTAAACTAAACATACAAGTGCGGGGAATGGTGCATCATGTAGATCTTGAATAGTAGGTGACTATAACTCCCTCCCTCAACCACACTAGAAACGTCAAACATAAGGTAAAACATACATGTACACCATACACATGCAAGTATGGGGTAAGTAACCATAGAAAACTACATATAAACCATCCATCTAACTATCATTATGAGATAATTAAAATCACCATATGAACATACAAAGCATCATCATCAAAATAATAAACATAACCACATGAAGTAGCCAAGTATCAAGTAGCTCATCAAATATATAAACTGAGTATGAAAAAACATCCAATCAAATCAGGTAACTGAGTACCACTAAATCATAAAATATAACCATAAAGCTAGCCTAAAATAATTTGGCAATAACATGAAAAGTAAATTAGGGTAGGCACTACACATAACACTCTTGTTGGCTCTGTTGTGACTATTCTTCTGATACTTGTATTTTGGGGTCTCAAACTCTTTTTTTGTTAAGATTGGAAGAAGAAGGCTTCTATGGTGAGAGGGGTGGATCCTAGTTGTTGGAAAACACCACAAGAAATTCCATCTTCATTTTGACATGACTCTATGCTCCAAGAGGAAGGGAGGCAAAGGAAAATCCTAGTTTTTTCCTTATTTTGTTTAGGATGTAGGTTCCTAGTTCTTTTCCCATTGGTAGATTAGGATTTTTGTTATTTTCTTCTACTTTGCTAGTTTCTTTTGGTCTTGAATAGTGTGGCTCTTTGCACTATTCCTTTGGTTTGTCTAAGGCTGCTATTTGTCTTTTGGCAATGTTTTGTTGACATTTTTGTTGAATATCTTTATGCTTTGTAAGTTGTAAAGGGTTTTTGGTCCATTCAAAATCTATTTTTACATTGATTTAAAAAAAATTCTATTTAAGAAAGGACATAAAGTTATGAATTATATAACTCAACAAAGGAAAAGAGGATTTTTTGAAGGATAAATGATTGAAAAAATATTCTTTCTCCTAAACACAGAGATAAGGATAAGAAAGACTATTATTTTTCTTGAAAATTATTATTGCATCTTAAATTGTACAACCATAAACAACAATGAGCCCTCAAAGGATAACCTGAAAATATGACATAGTGAGAGAAAACATAATAAAAACTTAAATTTTTATTTATAATGACCATAAAAAATATACCACTCGTTTTAACCTATTACTTAAATGATACGATAGTTAATTAGTCATTTGATTTTATAATACAAATCTTAGCATTCATTAGTGCACTAGTTATAATATTGATGATACATGTATAAAGGAATATTTCAAGTTCTTGTCGATATTTAAAAAAAAAAATTTGGGTTGATTAATCATATTGGATCAAAAGTAAAACAAAATGTTATGTTGTTTAAAGTAAGGGATTAAAGAGGAGATTGGAAATACAAACCTTCTATAGTCAAGTCTGCTATATATTTTTCATGAGTCTTTATGATTTTTTCACACACATCCTAAACCATGCATGTTGTATCTATGTTGTTTTTATAATCAAGATTAGGAGTTTAAATATGAGGATGAAATGGATTTCTCTTGGTTTTAAATAGGATTGAATTTTCAAGAGGCACAATCAACATCCATACATGTGTTTTCATAAGAGGTTTTAATATTGAATTTATAGATTAGGTTTTGTTATGAAAGGAGGGTGTGAAGTCTATTGATCCCAAATTAAATGCTTTTTAGATACCTCTTTTAGTGAAGGATACTATTTACAAGGAGATGATGGATTTGAATGTATTACAAAAATAATTAAAGAGATTGAAGGCAATTAAGATTTTATTGCATTTTTTATTGAATGCCTGAGTTCATATTATATTATTGTAGATAAAATTGAGATAAACTATATATAGGATTATTGCATATTCCATAGATAAGTATGGATATAATTGTATGTCCTAATTTAATAGGCAATGCTATTTTATCTAATGATAATTTACTAACACCATTAAAGATGTGCGTGTGTGTGTGTGTGTGTGTGTGTGAGAGAGAGAGAGAGAGAGAGAGAGAGAGAGAGAGATTTTCAAAAGAATTAGCATATTTGATGAAGGGTGGTCCTCTTACTAAACCAAACACATATGACACAATAGGGAAATAATAGAAAATTGCAATATTATCTTCAATGAAATGACATTACGATATTTAGAAAAATAACATATTAATTCCATATGAGAACTTTCATTAAAAGAATCTATAAGAAAAATCCACCACATGCCCAATTAGATATGCCCTTGGTAACCCCTATTTTTGCTTTTTATATTGGGAAGTTTAACCGCCCTAAAAGGTTATGGGTTATGGAAACTGTAACCTCCATTTTTAGGCTGGTCACCTTTATATTATTTTTCTCTACATTTGAATATGCCGAGAATATACCCCAAATGGGGTTCAACACCCATTGGAGTGTTTGAAGGAATTTTATTATTTCTTAAAGTAGCATAAATTTTAGATACAATATTTTGTGAACCATGTACCTAATTTCTATACTAACTACATTTCAAATACCTCTCAAATTTCTCTACAACTCCAATAGAGAGGCACCATACTAGGTAAGTTTCCACCCCTTTTAGCACCTCTAAGGCCTTCAAAACTGAGTTCCGTGTTATTTTTTGTACCACTCACCAAAATAAAATCTTCAAGAATGGACTTGATCTTTCCAAATTATCAACATCCTTATATACCTAAAATGAACCTCCAAGGAAGTAGTTGAAACAATCCACACTCAAATGAAAAAATTGCTAAAAATAGTAACCCTACCCAAAATGACCCTTACTAAAAAACTAAATGATATTTTTGATTGATGCAAGATTTCTCTTGCACCTACAGTTCTCCTACATCATATATCTATGATAATTTGAGAAGTGACCTTGTCATATCTTAGGTGTTTAGACAAAAACCGAGGTGGTCAACCTCTCCTTTTGATAGCCATTATGAATCTTTAGTAGTTTGTCTTTTCCATTTGACCAAGCACTCTTCATATTTATGTTTTCTTATGATTTTTCCAACATTACTATTAAAGATGTCAAATACAATTTTTTTAATAGGTAAGAGGCTGAAGCCAAGATTAATTATCATATTTGTTGTAATTAATTATTATTATTTATTAAAATCATGTAGAATCGAACCCAAGATCTCCCAAATAAGACACTCACAATTACCATTGTGTTGTAGGATCTTTCCTTGTCAAATATTAAATGTTGAGTTCATTAGGCAACCACACTTTATAAGCATTTTTTGAAATACATTTCTTCAACATTTTGCATGATCCAAATTTCTTCATCTTCGACTTATTATATGTTCTTATTGGAAACCTTTCTTTTGTTAGATGAACCATGCCTTCGTAGCCAATATGAAATTTCTTATATTAAGTCTCATATTTTTATTTTCCTTAACCTTGTATTAAATATTTATTTTATTAATATTCTTTCTCACATCTTCATTCAAATTCCTCAAGTGTTATGCAAAGTCTTCAACTTTGTCACTATTATTTCCTCCTTTGTCCAACTTCCTCAACTTAGAAAAAATTAATTATTATATAGAATGGTGATTTTCTAGTGCTCCTATTTATAGAATTATTATATGCAAATCCATCACATGGTAAAATCAAACCCCACCCCATTGGTTTACCTCCTTCTAAGAAAATCAATCGATTTTCCAAACTCCTATTTAACACTTTTATCATCTCATCAGTTTGGGGAAGATGTGTTGAGCTAAACTTTAAGTCCATCTTTATATTTTTCCATAGTGTCACCCAAAAGTATTTAATAAACTTAGTGTCTCAATCTGAAACTACACTTTTGGGCAGATGATGTAGTCTCAACACTTCTTTGAATTTTTTTTTTTCCAAATGAACAATATCATTAGTCTTTCTACAAGGAATGAAATGTGTCATCTTTAAGAACCTATCCACCACCATTAAATACAATCATATCCTCTCTAAGTCTCAAATAAAATAAGAACAAGATTTGTGGGTACTTCTATTTGCCTCTATGAATAACTTCTATCTACCTATGTGGTTGGTGTGTTGAGATGGACTTGAAATCTATGTTTTGGGTAAACCATGTAGTCTCAACACTTCTCTAGAAATAAAATTTTCCATATTTAACAACATCATTAGTCTTTCCACAAGGAATGAAATGTGTCATATTCAAGAACTTATCTTCCACCACAAGAAATAGAATCACGTCCTCTTTGAGTCCTTGATAAACCAAGAAAATAATCCATATAATATTCCCCCCATGACCTCTCTAGTATAGGTAATGACTAATATAATCCTATATTGTACTTGGTTCCTTTTTCCAAATGACATATTACACAACTTTGCACAAAATTCTTAACATATTGTTACAATTGTCATCAATAATAATGCTCATTAACCAAATAAATGTTTTAATCTCAACCAAAGTATCCAACAAATCCTTTAATATGCTTCTCTTTGATTAGGTTATCCCTCATGCAATGCTTTAAAATACACAATTTACTACATTTGAACAACATGTCACTAGCTTAAAAAATTCAACCACCTAGTTCTGTTTAGAGTAACAGCTTTTTAACCAAGCTCTCTAGGCCTCACCAAAATCAAGATAATTACAAAATGAAATCTTGATATTATGGAGCCCAACATTTTTGACTTGCATATATGTCAAAATATTCTTCCTATGACTCAAAGCATTTGCAACTTTATTAGACTTTCCATTCTTATTCTTCAAAACAAAAGTGTAACTTTGTAAAAAGTCAACCTATTTTAAATGCATTACATTCGACTTTCCCCAAATATCCAAATAATATAAAGCTCAATGATAGATAAATTAAAAAAATATTGTGCCTCCACTTCCTTGATTCCTACATTATAATGTAAAACTCTAGAACATAAACACAATATTTTCTTTTGGCATCATTTAACCTATCACTAAAATAAGAAATGGGTTTACCTTCTTAACTCAAAACAACTCCAAAAATATTGTTGTTGACGTCAAAAAGTACTTGAAATACCTTATTAAAATTCATATGTGATATAATAGGATTTTTTGTACCTTTTCTTTTTAACAAATGAAAACTCCTACCTACTCTTATAGCCCACTTAAACTCATTTCTATCTCCTCTCAATGTTTTTGTTAGGGGTACACATATACTACTAATATTTTTGATAAGTTTTATACAAAATATATCCAATCCATGAAGATATCTTTCATTACTAGAATTCATTAGAGTGGGGCACTCAAGTATATTCTTCACTTTCTAGGGGTCTACTACAAGACCATTTGATAAGACAAAAAAAATCACATGTACACTTGCTCCTTAAAAAAACTATACCTCTATAGGTTATTTAACAACTTTTATTCCATTAAATTCTCAAAGACCTTCTGAATTTTCATTATATTATCTTCCAATGTCTTATTCAAGATCAAAATATCATCTAAGTAACTTACTCAAAAGTTCTTTCAATGTCTCTCTCATAAGCCAAATGAATGTGCTCAATGCATTGATTAGCCCAAAGGGAATGACTATCCACTCATACAAGTGCTCATTTTACTTGAAGACTATTTCCCATCCATATCCTTATCTAATCTAGATTTAGTGACATCCACTCCTTTGATATATCTTTGTGAACAACTCAACTCCACTGAAATATCCACAATTTCATTTATCCTTTGAAAGAGAAACTTATACTTGATAGTAATCTTATTGATAGACTCAAAATTTGTACACATCTTCTATTATCCATTTTTTTTTAGTTTTAACGCTTCTGGTACTACACAAGGGCCGAAATGCTCTCAAATAAATGTCTTTGGTATAAAATCTTTCACTTCTCTATTGAACTCTTCACACTCTACTAGATTAATTCTATGAGCTTCCTTATTTAAAAAACTATCTCTAAAAATCACATTTAGTTGATGACTAATCTTTATTATTGGAAGAAATCCATTGAGTACAATATATTGAAAATCATCCAACAAATTTGCAACTTATATAGGTGCATCTTCTACTTCCTCTTTACCAACTTTTGGAATTAAATCAAAAAACACACATTCTAATAATGCTTCATGACTTCTAGAATATTTTCTCAATTAGGTAGACATATTCTTGCATTATTATATATATTTTCCTTTGTTTGCTTCAATGGTTTTAGCTAGTGTTAGACCCCATCCTTTGTCAAAGAATCATTATTAAATACTCATAATGATTTGAATGGTGATCAAATTTTCATGCTCTCCCTAACGTGTGACAAACATCCATAGGTATTATGTCACATAATACCTCATCATGATACTTTCAAATATTGAGCTTTACTAGACATTTTTCATTGATCAAAGCCTTGTGATCCTTGAGGAATTGAGAAATCTAATAGGGATTTATATGTTATCAATACTACCATTTTCTTTCAAATAAGGTTATCAATACTACCATCATCATTAAAAAAATTACATACTTTACTATTATACTTACATCTTGCACAAAAAAACTCTTCCTTTTCACAAATTCCATTACATCAATTATCAAGGCTCTTCTAGTAAGATGGATCTCTCCTCTTTAAAAATATTCTAAATAGGACATCAATAACTTCATCTAAGTATGAAATTTTTTCCTTTTCATATTTTGTTATATTATTTCTCCCTTTATTTTGGGGACACTCATAAGCTCTATGTCCTTATCTGCACTATAAAGACATGACACAACAAATCTCTTGTTCTTGGTCCTCATCCTCTTCTTCATCCTCTTCCTCTCCAATCTTTATTATTTTAAATTTGAAGATGATAGAAATTATCCACCCTAAAATTTTGACTACTTCTAGAGTCACCATTCTTATTTTAGTGTTTTTCCTCCATCAAACTATCTAGTAGACCTTCCACTACGACCACTTCCATTTTTCTTTCTCTCAAATTTCTTGTTCAATTTTTCTTCAAAAAAAAATCATATGTGTATTCAATGGTATACATTCTTACAATTATCAACTCTTCTTGAGTACTTTTCCTTAAGCCATTTATGTATTTGGAAACCTTTTCCTTATTTGGCTTTATAATGATTCATTGTAATGAGGACTTGATAGAGCTCTTTTATATAATCCTAGAAATATCTTTCTTGTTTCAAACCTTATATTTTATTCATAAAATCAACTTCATATTCAATAAGAATTAGCCGTCTCTTCAAATTTTATACTATCCAATCACATCTCATTATCTTTTCCTTCCCTCTTCTATTTTTCTCCAACTAAACCCCTTTTCACCAAAATTTAGCATGAGCTTGTAGATTGACCTTTGTAAAATGGACCATCTTAGCATATTCACTTTTCTATACTTAAATGTCTTCTAGATCATTGATATAATCAACCAATGCTACCAGTGTAAAATTTCTAAAAATATGGAAACTTCTATTTTTAGTCTCTTTCCAATCTTGGAAATGACCCTCAGAAACTTAGCTTCATCAAGATCTCTAACCATTTCTTGATCTTATTCAAAATCTCCTTCTTTAGATTCATCCTTATTTTCATATCTTTCCCTAATATCAAACCCTCTTTGCATCTTCTCTTTTAATGATTGAACTTATCTTTGGTGGGCTCCAAAACCATCCTTTGTCACCCCAACAATTTTTCTACCATGTTTCATTTGTGGAGGCATTTTTCCACACTTATTTCTCAAAACCAAAACTATAGTCCTAGATTTTTTTTTCCTCAAGGTTAAAAAATATATCTACACAATTAAGGACTTATGCTTTGGTACTACTTGAAGAAGAGTACTCCCCTTACTAACCCCAAACCCACCCCCCCAACCCCTCGAAAAATAAAATGATACAATGACATGGCCACTTCATCATAATAATGTTAAAGAAAAAACCATTGCCTAATCAGAACTAGAATTGGTAAACCCTATTTGTCTTCTTCGTATTATTAGAAAGATAAACCTCCCTAGAAGGTTTTAAATTTTTTAACCTGCTTCTAGAGGCCAACCACCTTTATATTAATTTTACCTACATTGGAATATGTTGAGAATATGACTCAAATGAGTTTTTATGCTCATTGGAGTATTTGAAAGAATATTTCTCTCCTAAAATAGTGAAACTTCTGGTGGCTATATCTTGTGAACCATATACCCAATTATTTATTATAACCATTTTTAGAAACCTCTCAAAGATCTTTACAACTTAAATTACAAAGCACCATCTTGGGAAATTTTTGAGACCTTTCATTACCTCTAAGGCCTTAGAAACTGAGTTCAATTTATTTTGTTCCACTCCACCAAAAGGGAAAATTTAATATATTCAAGAGAAAACTTGATCTTTCCATGATTTTTTTTTCAACATAATTATATATCCAAAATAAACCTCGAAGGAATTTATTGTAGCAACCTGTGTTGAAAAAAAAAACTTATTAAAAATAGTAAACTTTCCAAAAAGAATAACCTCACCATAAATTAACCCTATAGATAAACTAGACAATAATTCTAGTTGATGCAAGGTTTATTTTATACCTTGGATGCTCATGCATAGATATTATCCTTTTAAAGTTCCAAGATAAAAGGATCACTACGATCAACATGTTTTATAGATATAGAGGATACAAGAGAAAAAATAATTCATGATATCTTGGCCTAGTGAGGTTCTACTTATTATGAGTTGTAGGAGAAGAGAAGAGACAAGGAATGCTTCCTTATCGTTTGTAAGGTACTCTTACTACGAGTCACATAAGTAAAATAATTTTCAAACCCAATCTAGCAATCTATGCAAATTTCCTCGATTTCAAAGAAAACCCTTGGATTTTCAAATTACCTTGCAAAATGCAACTACAAAATGAGTATTTTAGTATGTAGCAAGAAAAAATATTGAAAAAAATCCTTGGCCTGAAAATTAATATGAAAATTCAAAAATAAAATGGGTATTGAGGTATGCACATAACATATCACGTGTGTAATCAAAGTGTACAAGCCAATCTTCATGGTGTTTGCATAAAGCGCAAACATATTTAGTGGAGCGCATACCCCTACATAAAAGTGATTTCATATACCCTACACACACATGCACACACACACGCACACACATATGATAGGATACATGCATCCAAAAGAGAAGCATGTCATGTTAGTGAAATAACTCTAGATAAGAAAATCAAAGAGCGATAATCATAAGAAACAAATGAGAACATAAGGGATACACTATCTAAACCTAGTATGTGCATTTGATAGATCTTATATATAAATTATGATTGCATTGAATTGACCTCATTCGTCAAACCTAGTGGAACTAAAGTCACAATGGAGGAAAAACACAAAGAGTTTCTAGGTCAACATGGAAGAGATTGAATTAGATATCTCAATGTTTTTCATCATCCTCACATACAAAATACAAGAACACATGTAAAACATGGAACATTTAGAAAAAAATACACATACATTATATATAAGAATGATTATACAAATAGAGGAGCATAACAATAGGTTTAGTTCCTTTATTGCCTTGTGAAAATACAATAAGGGTTTCTAAGGATATCTTTACAGATGACATATACATGTGGAGAATCACACCATATGGAGCACATTACTAAGAAGAAATAAAAGAAAAAAAATCCACTCCACACGTTAGCGAGTATAGTAAATTATCTTCCTTTGAATTGGTGTCAACACCTTTTTGAGAAAGTTGACAATGTGTTGAAGGAATAACACAATCGTGATTGGTGGAGATATATCATATATTAAACAATTACCATGCTCTAATGATGAATCACTATATAGGTAATAAGTAGGAGATAATTTCCATAGCAAGTCAAATTGTGATATTTCTATCAAGATTTAACCGTGTGATTTTGAGTCAATGAGTTTGATTCAAAATCACACAGTTAAATCCTAATAGCAATATCACTATATAGGTCACTTAGAACTAAAGTTCTAATATTCTAAAAAATATTTAAGATAACTCATGATTAGTCTAAACAACTTCAGACATATCACTAGAATCATTACCCCCAATATTATTGTCAACATCACCATTCAAACTAATCATAATATAAGATCTTACATAATGTAGGGATAAAGAAGAATCATTATTCTTAGTCAATTAGTATATTTTGCAAAGTGGATGAAGATTAAGTTCCTCCATAGGTTTAGATGAGGGTGCAATTAAGGGAACCAATGCAATACTTGAGGTATTAAGAGAAGAAATAGTTTGAGAAGCAATTTGAAGAGTATTGGTATGATATTTCTATCAACTTTATCTTTCACAATGATTTATTTTATAATGACTCAAAACTTGCATCAATGAAGGTTTGAGATCACTCAACATTGGTTATTTTCTCCCTTTTTTCTAGGAATGAAAAAATAAATAGAATAAAAAAAATGTAGCTTATGAGATGCAATTTGTTGAACATTTTTTTCTATAGGTTTTAGTAGGAGGAAAACTAACATAAATGGAAGGAATAAAAGGACTAGGAAGAAGCCCAAGTCTAGGATGCAAAGAAGGGACAACTATATTTGTATACATAGATGATAAAGAATTCAAAGGGGTTTATATAACTAACTCAAATATTTATCAAATTTAAAATTTTGATGATATAAGATAAGGACATCCTCACAAGGTCTGAAAGGTTATTTGTACTAGGAAAAAGAATAAAGCATAAAATTTCCATATTTAGCTAAAGGCCAAAAAAGACTATGATTACTCCTTAAAACTTGCCCATTATAGAGGAGATTCAAACACTTATAGATGGTAGAAAAATATCATGTTGTTGAACCAAGGATGCCTTAATTTCACACAAGATTAGTCTAAGACAGGGATAATAGAAAATATAACAAATCGTGGACATTAATCATCAAATTAGATTTATCATATGTATCTTGATGCAATTGTTTTGTATTTATATGTTCTTCAGTAATAGAGTTCACTATACATACTAGACAAATGAGTAATCCTTTGGAGGCATTATCTTTAATCCTTTTACTAATGCATATTGGTCCATCAAGTGCATTAATGATATCACCTATGTCAAAAGTGATTGGTACGAATATTCTCAAACTTGTATGAATATTCTCAAACACATTAGTAGAATGATATGAAAATGAATTGGTGAAGATTTAAAATTTTTGATTAGACGATTCTATAGACTTATATCCCTTCTCATTAACACCATCTACTAATATAGAATTAAAATCAATAATGTATTTGATTCCCTGTCTGAAATAAATATACTTATGGTTGTTCACAAGAATGATTTTTCATTGTTGATGTCAAACTTTTTTTTCCTTGATGCTGTCTAAGGTTTAAAAGTTGCATACAAAAGTTAACTTGTAGAAAAATAATTGAACATTATGATCAATATTTGTTGGTCCCAACTGGTACTGGGGGGGAAGGGGTGAATCAATACACATGCTTTTGCAAAATCTACTAGTTAGTCTATTGATCTTTACCACACACTTTGTTACTACCTTTTTCAAAATCAAGAAAATGAGAATTTCTATGTAGTAAAACCATACAATATTCAACACATAGGCATACACCAATGATACATATATTGTTACATGTAAATCCCTAGTGTGAGGGTAAAAGTCACAGTGGGAGTAATGTACCCACTAGCCTTTCCTTGCAAGAAAAAGGGTGCCCTGTTAAAGGCTTACATCTATTCCTTCTAAGAACACAACATGTTAGGGATGCCAACAACCTATTAGGATTAAAACAACTTGTTAAGACTACCTAGCTAGAAGATTTAGATCCCTTTCTAAGAGATATATTTTTAGAGGATTTCAAAGACTTCTTACAAGTCTACTCTATTAAAGGCTTACAATAGATGGTATGGTTTGAAAGAATACTAATGTATGTATGACACACTTTGCCTAATAGATCCTCCATTGTGTCTTCTCAAAGATGATATGATCTTCCTCTTCTGGTCTAGCTTGGGTGAGCTTCATTGTGCACTCTACCCTTCTCTCTCTCATGCACTTCACCCTTCCTTTTGCACTCTTCCTTGGTCACAACTGACCTCCTCTTATGGATTATCTAGTTTTCACAATTGTAGTGACTAAACTATTCCTAGCTCTTTCTTCTAAATAATGGTCTTATGCACTTTTCTTTGCCAAAAATAACTAAAAAATGAGTGTTAAGTGATCCTTAAATTACTTTCTTAGACTACATATGGAAACCCTAAAGTTATCCTACTCAAACTACAATTTGAGTTATAAAATGCATAGTGAGCATAGTCACAAGACACCCATGACTATCTATTCGTGGGTGCCTATGATTATATAGGTCTACTTGTTCATTCATAAGTCTACAACTAGATTTGTGACCTTGGGTGTGTTGGAAACTACATTTGGAAAAATTGTTATGTTGTCATTGATGTCAAACCTATTGGTGAGACCATTTTCTATTTGATTCAAGTGTCATATCTATTTGATTGATGAAGAGGATTTGAGAAGGTTCTCATTAAAAAAACACCTAGAGGAAAGGTTGAGTTATGAAGAGGACACTACAAATGGACATTTGATTAGATGGACTTTGACAAGATAAAATGATTGTTTAAATCATGTTGTACGAGGAGAAGACATTAATGTTCAAGTTTTGAAAGTGTGAACAAAGATATATCAAAAGTATAGGTGTGACCGAGTAACAAAATATAAGACTAAATAATTTTGTTGAACATGCTGAGTGATGCTAGTGTTAATTGAGCCATAATATGTATCAAGAAAATTTAGTGTTGACGGAGCATCAGTGTTGTAAGCATGCATTATGTATCTTTGGTTGGTTTTTATTACCGATGATGCCTGTGTAAAGTTTGAACTATGCAGAAGCAATTTCCTAGCTCATGTTGAACTTGAACTCAAACCTAAAAGTTCAAAGGTTGAAAGTTCAAGGTTTGAAAGGAAAATTTGTAAGTTTGGGAGTTCAGGTTCAAGGTGCAGAATTAGAAGTTCAAGTTTTATAGTTCAGAGCTCAGGTTCAAAGTTCAATGTTCATTGATTCATGGTTTAGATTTGTGAATTCAAAGACCGTCATTTGAAGTTCATAGTCAAAGATTCCAAAGTTCAAAATTCTAGGTTCAAAGGCTTGGTTTAGAGAGTTAGATTCAATTCTCTTTGATTTCATTATATCAAGGATGATTTCCTTTGTGTACTTCCAAGTGATAAAAGACTTATAATGCATACCTTAGTGAACTAGTGTGAAAAAATTTTGAGTACTCCTCTTAGTAGTTAATTCAATGGAAAACTGGGTAATCATCCAAGTTTTATGAAGGATTGACAATACTTACTACCTTCTAATAGATGACATTAATGCCCATCCATATTGCCAATTGTATATTGTGCATATCCATGAAATAGGTGACCCTCAACATGCATAGGCCCATTAGTTAAGGGTCCATTTGGTTTGTGGAATTTAAAAAATTGGGATTTCTACAAACCTTGGTTTAGCTAAATCAAGGTTTTGTAAATCTTCATTTCAATTTTTGCGATTTTACTTAAACCGTTTGTTTCCCTTGAAAGATGTGTGTAAAGACACATTACGCATAAGCTTAGAGTTGAAGAAAAATTTCAAAAAGTAGTCCAATCTATTATTTTTACACTCCTTAAAAAAACCAAGTTTTGATTTTCAATTCCTACTTGCTAGTAGGAAGTTGAAAAACATGGGTTTGAGGCAAAATTGGAAGTCTGGAATACTAATTCCATTTTGCCAATTTTGAAACAAACGCAAAATTTTTCAAATCTAGCTTTTGAAAAAGCCAATTCCTATCATCTTCTAGGAACCAAAAGGACCCTAAGTGAGAATGAGAATTTCCCTATTCCATTCAAATTTGAATAGGTCCTTACTGACAAACAATTAGGAGTAATTTATATCTAATCCTATCAACTCGACTCTGAGCTTGAGCATGTGGTGATAAAAACACAATTACAGAAGACAAAAGACCAAGAAGCTCTATGTTCCTTTCTCATTCTTGGAGTGTGAAGATAGTAGCTCGATCAACATATAGAGGAGGTCAATGAATTATAAGACTAATACTTGTGAAAGAGGCATTAAAGAAGGTATGCTAGTCATGAAAAGTGGGAAATCTCATACATAGCTGAAAGGTATTGTCACGTATTGCCCTTGAATCATTTTCTTTTTCTTGCTTCTGTGGCGAATAGCCAAATGCTGACTTGGTCAAAGATGGTTTAATCTTATTTTAAGATAAATGAAAGTTAACATCTTAGATTACATCAAAAAATTAAATGAATTATTTTAAGATGGAATACATGACTCATTATGTTATGATGATATTTCCATAAAATGTGTTCTTAAATGTCGTGATTTAATATCAATGTGATTATGTTAATGTATTTACTTCCTAATGAAGATGTGATATGTTGGATTATGATGGGTATTGACTCATTGTTGGTTGTGAGTGTCTGAGTGGATGCAGGAATCATCATGACAAGCGTGTAGTTGAGGTAGAGAGGGCTAGCCTCTCAGAAGGAGATGCATCGGATGAGCATGTTGCCACACACATACATCACATAGGATTTCATGTTGTTTTTTTCATTACATTTACTAAGTTAACCTTGAAAGTTAAAAGTGAAATTTAGATGTTGCATTTGATTCAATGTTATGAAAAGACATATAGATAGATTGTTGTTATATTATGTCACTAATGGATGCATTTTGTTTTTATTTATGGTATATAAATAAAAGTTTCACTTTGATTGTTTAATAGGAACTTAGAATTAATTTTTAATATATACATGGGCCCATGATAATATTTTAAAAATGTTTTATTCTATTTTTTTGTTTTAACTTCCCAAAAACAAAAAAAATGGAAGCCACCGCATGGGAATTAGGTCAATTATACTTTAGGAATTTTGTTAAAAAGAATGGGGCTGGGAAAAAAAAATATCATCGATGGCTGGAAAGGTTTGGGAACACAACACAACTGGAAATCCACACAAGCACCAAGTTCTCTCTTGATGCTTGTTCCATTTCCCAGTTTATCATGGTAGTATTTGTGATTGTAGTGTTAGCTAAGGATTTTTGGGCATCTGGTTGAAGATCTTTTAGGAATTTAATTGTTATTTCCTATTTCAAATATTAGAAAAATGGATAGTACTAGAATTGTTAATGAATAATTTGTTTAATGTTTTAAATCCTTATTGCTTTGGCACGACTGTGAGGAATTAAAAGGGTAAAACAACAATTTTTTTCCCTTATATCAAACCCTTAGATTTTGCAAGACTAAGGAAACATTTGTTAATCACCTCTTAAAATCTCTGCACCGCTTTGTTATCCTATGTTAGAGTAGAGGGTTTAAAAATAGGGTCAGAATTTAAATAGAAAAGAAAATTATGAAGATCTTAGCTTTGTCCTTCCATTCTACCATCATCATCCCATTCTGGTGCTTCCAAGATCATTATTTATACTCTATGTATGCTCAAGACCAGGCAATTCCTCTTGCTTACCATTTTAGACCTTATTTTGTTCGAAGCTACATCCGCTATCTTGAACCCATTAATGGTAGTCAAAAGCATTTCCATTTTAAAAAAAAATCTCATACCCTTTGCTATTTTAAACTCAATTGAGAAAGCCTAGATCTTAGGTGCACCGTAGTGTTGCCTTATTTTCTTTACAGTTCTCAAATAGTGAACGAGAAGTTGTAAGAACTAACTACCAGAACACATAGATTCTAGGCCATTCATTTATGCTGAAATGGTGTTATTAACCAAATGTTTGAGCCGTGCCTTCTTGGTCATTCAGTTATGCTAATTTGTGTTATTATCCAAATCTTTAAGTTGTATGATTGAGCTATTCCTTTGTTCTATAAATTATGGTTAATCTATTTAGCAACAAGGAAGAGTATTTTCCCAATATCTCCACTTTAACTGGATAAAGACTGAAATGGCTTGTGTTATAACAAGATTAAGACTACCCAAGACAATTATTTTTTCGTCCATTGAATAAGTCTTCTATCTAGTGCAAAAAACTTAGGTTCTATTAGGATATTATTAATAAATATTCATTTTACTTCTTCCATGATGAAATATGGTATGTGATTGTAGAGCACTATTAAGATGTGGAATTTCTAGTAACCAGCAGCAAGAAAATTCCTTGACAAATTGATTTTTATGTTAGATGTAATACTGAGAATGTTTTGTTGTTTTGTTTCGAATGATCCTAGCTTCTATAATGTACCATTGTCAATGTTTTTGGTTGAATTAGTATAATTTTAGTAAGGTTATTTGAACTGTGGTTTCTTTCCTTTCATTTATTATCTACAACTGAGTGTTAAATGCAATTATTGTTGGCTGTTTGAGGCTTTATAGTATTCATTTTAGCATTGTCATGGTTCATTGTACCATACGAAAAGAATGATCTTACGTGTTGTAATTAGTTGCAATAGTTTCATTTCAACATTTTATGTTCGACTGTACTATAAGGATGAATAAACATATGAGTGTTATACAATTGCAATAGTTTAATCACTATAAATCCTAGACTAAAAATTATTGACAAAAATAAATCCTCATCTTAGAAATGAAGGTGTTGCTGAATTTTTAGTCCATCATCTAGAAATACAATACAATCAACATTAGTTTTAACATCTTGTTATAAGGTAGCATCTAGACATGTATTTTCCTTCATGGCTGGGTGTAATGTAGCAATAATGGGAAAGATAGAATGCTAGTTCTATAGAATGGATACATATTGTTCTTGTTTCTTCTATCATTAAATCTAGCTCTGTAAGTGCTTGGCCAAGCCACTTGTTTTTCCACATTTAATCATGTGGTCTAGATAATGCATATGTGTGTGTGACTATGCTTATTTGGTTTTACTACATATGTGTAGATGCGTAGTGTAATTTTTATTTCTTGCTACATTTTGTGATTAGGTTGCTAGGCACATAGTTGCATGTAGTATGTTTCACGACTACACCGGATCCATCTGATCCATCTTGTTTTGGGAAGCTAGGCTTCTTGTGCCAGGGTCAGGGCATTCTTCATGTCAGGAAGAATCCTAAGGGAGCAATCACTCTGGGGTTGGCGAGGTAAAAGTGCCTAGGCCACACTCCAATCTTAGATAGTAGATGGATGATGTCCTACAACTTTGGAGACAAGTTATGCTAAAGGTGACAACAAGAATGGATAAACTTAACCTTTATTATATTTTCATCCTAGAGATGAGCTATTCTATGTAATTGTATATAAGAGCAATGTAATTTCTGGAAACTAATGTAAATATATTTCATTGTAATCCATGTATGTTTGGACTAGCACTTAGTCTTAAGTGTTAATTAGTTCTGTGACATAATTTGTGATGTATTAATGTGATTAATCATCACCATCATGATGTAATTTTGAACATTCTTCAAATATTATAAAAAATGTGAAATTATAAATCAACATCTTAACATTATGCTAAATTTTCTGATAACTATTTGTTATATTGAACAATTAATGGATAATGAGTCTTGACTTTTCCTCATTGAATATGATTGGTTCTTTTTCATTCTTTCCGCAATTTGTTGGTGTGGCAATTTTTAACTAGGACATGGTTCTTATAGGTATGTAGTATCTAACTTCTGAAGAATGACCTCGATGATGGGAGTTCAAGATGTAAAGATTGAACCAAGTGACATTATTGGATTACAAAGAGACCAACATGAAGGTAAATTTTATCAAATACCTCAGATGGAGTTCCAAGCTAATTCAATATTGAATTCAATTCAGGTTGAGTGTGGGAGAATCACAATTAATATTCATATTAAATTTGGGAGTACATTCGCAAGGTAGAAGCTATGAGAGAACTAGTTCGGGTTATGGTTTTAAGGAAAACCTCAATTCAAAAGATTCAAAGGGGGCTATGCTTCAAGTGCATAGAAATTTTCACAAAGACGTCGATTGAATTCATGATAGAGCATGGTGAAGCATTGATTTCATAAGAAGAAGTGAAGTCCATATGTGTGGGGATAATGGGTTGAGTATGCCATGACACAAACTCAAAGATGCCAAATACTCATCTTTCTCTCTCATCAAATGACAACATGGGGAGCTTATGCCCATCTTTGCAATATGAGACTTGGATATGAGGAGTGTGGGATCTTCATTGACAGAAGTTGATTGTCACATCCTTGCCAAGCATGGCGTATGTGTATTCATAGAATACTATATATCAAACATAACATCTCTAAGATTATGTGGCCATAGCACAAATAGAAGAAAATAATGATAATGAAGACCAACACGTGTTCAAGTAGATACCTTGGGCAATAAAAATGTCAATATTGATGGTAGATGTGACTGTCAAGCATAATGATTACAAAAATGCCCCTGACGCTATATGACAACTAAGTAAAGTCAATTGGCTTATGCATGGAGCAGGATTGACTGTGAAATGACACTCAATCCCTCAAGAAAAATAGTAATCATCAGCAATGAGAGTGACACCTGGAAAATCTCAAATGATCAGTACTCAAGAATTAAGTTGAGATATTGTCTTCAAACTATTTGATAAAATGCCAATTGGCAAGGAGTGTTTTTAGAAGCCTAAAATTTATGAGATTCAAGTTGAAGGTCATTTATGCCACCTCAAATACATGTATGCATCTGCCTAACACCCAATTCATCATATGAATGACAGACATATATCCCCACCCATCCAATCTCAATTTATAATAACCATTGGCATGAATCTCAATTGAATCAATAGGGATGTCAATTATTTGAAGCATATGAGGGAAAATGCAATAAAGGAAAACTTGATGAATCACATAATGTAAAATGTTTGACCAATTCCCTCGGCATTCATTCATTGAAGAAATGAATATCATAAGATGATCATTCTCTTTTCAAAGAAATATAAAAAAACTCATCAATTTGCTCCCATATTTGTAATATCAAACCCAAGATATTTGAGGTAGATGTGGATGAATTCTTTGAAGCAAGGTGTCACCTGACCAAAGCAATGATAAAACTAAAGATCCCCCCCCATGCATTGATATTGATGGATAGACACATGAACTCAAAATGTTGGAGAATAAATAACATTTTCCTTCATTTTCTCTGTGATGTAAAGAAGGACTGAATAAATGGTTGTGTGGCTATTTGCTGATCTTTCTCTCTTTACTCTAATATATAAATCTAGCAATTGCATTCATTTCACATCTATGAATGAATGTTAGAAATCCTTACTATCTTCAAGTTAAAGATACATCCTATTATTTAATTCATTGTAAATCTTTCAACAAGGGAGCTACACCTCTCAATTTAGAGGAGATTATCAGCATATGATAATTCATCCAACTGTTAGTTCTGTTTGTTCTTGTTGCTAGGCATTTAAGAGTCAATTTATTTCATTATTATTGAAGGAGAAATATGTTTACTAACAAGTATCGATCAAGAAATAGTATTGATGCTGAGCAAAAAGTTCGATAGCAATTGAGTATTTTAGTGATGATCGAGTGTCAAAACATAGTGTTGGCTGAGGAACAACATTTTAATTGTTTACGAGGAATCATAATTTCCAACCGACTAAATTAATTTCATGAGATATAGAAAATGTGTTGAAGATAAGGATCGATGAGTTGGATCATATGATTCTAGGAGAGGATTAGATAATGACCTAAGAGATGGATTATAAGAGAAGTTTCTAGTAAAGAAGAGGTGAACACAATGACGATTAGATACATTAAATCTAATGGATTGAATTGTAAACCCTAAGATCTACATTGTTGATTAAGTGACAACATATCAGAATTACCTATTCAAGGAGGTATAGAGGTGAAATTTTTGTGTGCCTATGTGTGTGCATGTGTATGTAGAGAGAATTTGTGCATGATGTTCCAAAGAGTCAAAATTGTTACTGATGTTGTTGACTGGCGAGCCTAAGTAGAAGGCTTAATTGAGTTGAGAAGAAGTGAAGGGTGATTTCTTAAAGAGTCACCAAGTGAATTGAAGAGTGAGATGAAAATGGAAGCTAGACAATGAGTTAGTACATGGGAGCTGAACATAGATTTGTACATGTAAAGTGAGTTGTACTTAACAGATCAAACCTACTATTACTTTCTGACCATTGTGAACAGTATTTGAAATCATTTAATCAAGGTTGACCTAATAGTCATAAGGACCTAACAGTCTATGTAAATCCTTTAACCAGGTGACTTTCTAATGGAATGCTCTAGAATCCTCTAACAAGACCACTCCTAATAGGGTGATTAAATCCTTTAACAAGGTCACATTTAACAATGTGTATTGTAACCTTTAATAGGGTCGGCTCCTAATACAGATCACTTTAGAAGAGTGAAAATTGGTGATATGTTGCTGGTGATTTTTCCCAAATTGGGTTTCCATGTTAAATCCTAGTGTCAAACTCATGTGGATGTTATTATGATGTTTTACTAATTAATGTTTACAATCTACAAGTCTATTATTTTAGAACAATGGACAACTAGCTAATGTTACTAAAAGTTTACAATAGAGACAGAGCTATGAAAATTTAAAATATGAAATTGTTTAAGTGTTATTTTGATCAATTGGTACATCTAGACCTTGGATAAAATTGATTCAACCCCCCCACCCTCAGTTATTCTAAATATTCTAATGAGGTCCTTCAACTACACTCCATCACATTACTCTACTACATGTCTTTGTTGTGTTCATACCTTCCTCTTTTGTTGTCACATCAATGGTGACTAGCTTGTGACCACTTTACTTTCACACTTCCCATTCAATCTACTATCTTCATTGGTATGTTATTCTACCAATGGTTGTACTTGCATTGCTTTGTGACATCTTGTTAACCAGTTGCCAATCAATGACAACACAATATTCTAACTCAATGCTTGATTTCATCATTCACCACTTTCTTGAGTGATGTATCTTAGCCCAACAAGATTTTTTTAATTATTTGGTAGTTTATTATAGTAATTTGTTGATTTCATATAGAGGTTAGAAAGGCATGCCAAAGATGTACTCAAATGTGTTCTAAAATATTGTAGAATAGTTTATTTATAGTGGAGTCTATATTTAGTTCAAGTCATATAGTATTCTAAGATGAAAAAATTAGTTGCATAGAGGTATAATGATATATATAGAAAGAGTAAGTTAGAGATGATTGTATGAGGTGTTTTAGATCTTATTTGATGGTTTAAATTTTGTTGTTGTTGTATTCTAATGTAAACAATTAGGTGTGACTATTTCGGTGAATAGTTTGAAAAAATGTGTTTTTTCATTTTGTTTCATATTTTAATGGCATATACAAATGTCATACGATACTATATTTCAAGTTTTGTGGTATGATTTTATCAATAGTTGATATTATGATGGCTTGTGCATTAATATGTTACAATACAAAGTTGTGGTGTGTGTGGTTTCCTTTTTACTCTCTATTAGATATTTTGGTGTTTCAACTTGACGGTATACATTTTTATGATAAGGGGATAGTAAGTTTTGTATTTGATATTATTTGGAGGTTTACACTACTGTTTGAGCTTGTTCTATCAACAAAATTAACAAATTCATTCTTATAGGGAAAATCAAAGTTGTGCTTCCATATTTAATCTTAAGAAGGATATGCATCCAAGGTACGATGATGAATGCATCTCCTTCACCCTTCACATGCAATAGAAAATGACTTTTGGGTTGACATTCTTCATGTTACACACTATGTCTTGTTTGGTTAACTTAATGGATGTTTTTGGAGAATATATAGGTATGGTATGAGATGCGAATGAACTGTGGTAGAGTAATAGAGATAAAATTAGTAGTAGATACATGAACAACTCAAACTATTGAACATTTTGGGAGTGTTCTTCTTATTAGTTTAATCAATATTATTCCTTGATATTAGTGGTAATGTATTTCTCCCTAATAAAAGTATAGTCTTTAATACATACAAGTAATTTTTTCAATAATTAGTGTTATTCTATGGAAGTTATTCTAAATTAATCACTATAATAATTTTCCGTTATGTAATGAGTTTATTTCTCATTGTGTTTTTTTTTTCCATATTGCGTTTTTCACATAAAATATTAGTGTTATTTGTTGTGCTTGTTTTGTTTCATTTATTCACTTTAGTGTATGAATTGAATGAAATGAAGGTTAAAAAATATTTTAAGTTTTGGTGCATGCGAATATTTATCTCCTCTCGATATTAAATTTTTCCAACAATTGGTATCAATGTAGGGTTCCTAAATAAGAAAATATTGAAACTAAGGTAGATAAGGGATTAACACACCAAGTTTGGATATAAAGATGATTTTGATTATATGGAGGCGTGAGAATGGGATATTGAAGCTATGGTAGATCTGGAAGGTGAATTGAAATGTACACATGGTGGAATGAATGAATTTCAAGGAAGCTAGAGAAAGGTGAACACATTATTATATGTTTGATGGAGCAAATCAAAGAAGGAAAAATAAATGCTAATACTTTGGAGACAAAAATAAAAAATAAAAAATTGATAAATAAGGCTCCATGCAAAAGAAGAAACTAAAAGAAACTAAAGATCAAAGAAATATTATCGACTTTATTAAGCTTGAAAAAAAAATTATGATATTGAGATAAGAACTTGAAGTTGTAAAAGAAAAAGAAAATATGTGTAGACTAGCAAATTCGAGGAATGAGTATCAAAATATGACTAACACAAGACAAAATTCATAAAATCATGCTACTAAAATAATTCATTCATATTCTGGATTGTGGAAATCTAATATTACTAATATTTAAGAGTATATTATGTTAGAAATATATGTATATGTATATGTAGATGTAGATGTATATGTACATGCATGTACATATATGTATATCTACATATATGTACATGTATATACATGTATATATACACACATTTATACATGTATATATACATATATACATACATATACACACATATATACACACATATATACACACATATATACACACACACACATATTACTAATATAACATTAAATTTATTTAAAATAAATAATATTTAATGTTATTTTAATTTTTTAAAATATTATATAATAATTTTTTATTTATTTTTAATAGATAGAACTAAATTAAAACTAGTAAATAATTTTTTACATGGCACTCTAACTACTGAATAAAACATGTTAGTTCATAATTTTTACTTTACCAAATATCAAACAAATAACTTTGTCAAACACACACACAAAAAATTAAAAATACTAATGTCAAAGTAATAATTTAAAACTTAAGTTTTTTGAAAAAATATTATGATTTTTATTAATATTATATATAACAACTTAAACTAAAAATAAAGACTTTAGATAAATAATTTAAAAGTGAATAAAATAATTTTACATCTTACTTTAAATGTTCAAATAACAAAAATTAGTTCATAGTTTTGTTGGAAAAATAATCTGTAGTGCCTACCATAGTTTGCATTTCGCTATGATGGATTTTCGTATTTTACTTTGTAAATCCTTGGTGTATTTTCCATTAATTAAGTCTAACTAAATTATTTAATTAATGATTTAATTAAATGGAAAAATTAATATGATATTTTATTATTTTATTTTATTAATTGGGAAATTAATTAAATTAAAGAATTAAATTCAAAGATGAAGGTTGTAAATTTAAAGTTGGAATGTGGTAATATTTATTTAACCTAATAATAATATATTTAGTCATTTTTAATAAATGCTAAATAATATTATTATTTAGGCTAATAAATATTGTATTAATTAAATTTCAAAAATAAAGTGGAAAATAAATTAATTTAATTAAAATTTTCATGATTTCATGAGATTTAAATTTAATAAATTGATTTAAAAGGAGTCAAGTGAGTATCAAATAAAGTAACGTGCATTATTTTTATAGCTATTCACCTAGAAGTATGTGTACCTCCTTGATGCACGAGTTGTCTATTGTACGGGAGTTAGCATACTAATTAAGCACATGGTGTCTACAACCATATCATTCTTATCCCATTATCTAGAAGGTGGGATAAGGCTGGTGCTGAGTTGTCAACGCTTGTCTTATGCCCATAACATAGCTTTGAGGACAATAAGGTGCGGGGTGCTTGAGGGGGGAGAGGGGAACAAAAAAATATTCGAAGGGAGGGGGACTTGACAATTGGGCTTAACTACATTGTCTTTGGTTGCAAATTTGTATGCTCTTTTATCAGCAAGTCACGAAATTGGGGTTTAAAGAATATAAGTAGCTTGATCCTGATTCTTTGGAGGGGTCATTTTAGTACAAAGAAGCGCAACCCATCCTCTACTAGCTCTGCTCCAATCTCTGTCATTCTAACATGCTTTCCCCTCCTGAGGGTGCCCAATGAGTTCAATTTCTTTCTCTATATTTTGATTTGTTTGTTCATCAAGTGCGTAGTTGGGTTGGTTTGAAATAAATACATGGGATCTGTTACTATTGCTTTGTTATTATAATTGCCAAGTAAATCAGCGATTAGTATGTGCTATTTGTGTTCGTATTCTTGTCTTTTTGCACTCCTCAGCTATGGTAACTTGTTTTCCATTCTCGTCCGATATATCCCACCATGATATATGTGCCCAGATGGAAGAGTACATTTAAACCCAATATTCATTATCGACATGTAGCCTATAGTGTACTTGCAATGTGGGGAGCCACACGGTCTAATAATAATAATAATCAACGACTATATAAAACCCTGCACATATGAAACCAAGGAGAGATCGCAGTCAGTGTATGTGATATGTTATTTGATTTGAGAATCTAGTTTTTATATATATTAGATTCAATCACCACTGGGTAATATTTTACTTCTTGTGCCACCATCTCTGAGTCTCTCACTTCTCATTTGTGAGTTTTGTTGTGAATCCTATATGCATTTGAGGTTTGTGTACCCACCCCTCTTCAGAAAACATAGTATTCATTTAAACTAGATTTTCGTATTGAGAACATGGGTATCGTAGTGCTCATTCTGTCAATCACATGTTCCCTATTTCACAGGGCACTTTCACCGAGGGATTTGGTCAAACACCAGGTGGGTAATATCTCTATAGACGTAACTCTACATGATCTACACAATATTGTTGGGGATCACGGTTAAAACAAGACAATACTGATGTATACTCCTTCAATATATATGAATGAATCATAAGAGCATACTGATGCCAATCCTGATCAGATTCTGGGCTAATTATATCAAACTTCATTAAAAACCTAGAGCAAACGTGATAACACAATTCTTGAAAACCTTTACTTGATTTAGAAAATACTTTATTTTGTTTTAGAGTAAAGATTACAGCGTCAAGTGAAAAGATATATCAGGTATAGTTTAGTAGATTTGTAGAGAATAATCAAATTGTTAAGAGTATGTGTATGAAGCATGAGTAAGCTAACTTTATATGCAGACTTGTGAGTATGAGATTTATGTGTGGAATTTGATAGATATTGCATCAAATACATAAGTGAGATGATATATATAATCAGATTCTATGGAGACATAGAAAGAGTTGGTTTTCCAATGACAGGTTCTGTATTTATCAAAACCTTGTTTATCTGAACTGCCACAAGACTATTTAAAAAGCCACCATGGCCCTACACAACCATTCAAAATATATCAAATATATGCATATGTTATTGTGATGGATATAGGAAAAATTTTAGGGTTGGTTTAGCCTCTACTATGAGGTCATGCCAAGTCAACACTTCTTTTGAACTAGAGCAGAGTTCCTCCTATTTAAAACCAACACTTGCAGTAGTTTCTATTGTACCTTTACACAACTTGACATAATAATTCAAGCTTGTACAATAATGATCTTAGCTGGTTCCTCCAACTACTTCTTACAACTCTCTTCTAAACTTATACTATTGGCTATGGTATCATAACAACCAACAAATTTATTGAAGAAATCTTGCGCACCAAAACTGACACACATCAGGGATGTTTGAAAAGTCAAGAGTGTTGAAGAACCTGTGAGATAATGGTGTGTATCTAATTATGGTATTTGATTTTGTTGCTTCATCATAGCTAAACCAAGTTTAGTGATACCTCCTTACCATTGTGAGTGTCAATATTGTTGTAATGGCCAAAGCCATTGCTATAAGATTCCCTACGGCTTGAGTGTGCCCAAAAAGGATTTAAGCCTTCTTTTATCTCATCATGTTGCGATACTATTGCATATATAAGACTCGGTACAAGCTAGCTTTCAAGATAACCTAGACTTGATAATTGTTCACTGAGGATAATGGTAACATTTATTTGGTTCCTTGGCACATGATTAGATTTGGTTTACTTGTTAGAGCAGGGTACGCACAAGCAATCCTTTAGTTGATATTTTAATGTTTTGAGATTTAGTTTTAATTAAATTTATATTTGTTTAATTTTAAATTTAATGATATTTATTAATAATAATAATATATAATTTTATGAATTGACTTTTATTAAGTTCATATATATATATATAAATAACTAAATTTTGTGCATGATAATTAATGAATCAAAGAATAAATTGAGCAATTATTAATTAATAATGATTTGCTAGAAAAGAGATATCAATATAAGTGTCTAGTGGAATTATCTAATTATTGAACTATTAACGAGATTGATGTTAAAAAGGTTGATAGTTACTTTATTTAAAATCATTGAAGATTATGGCCTTGGAGTGTTTTTAATGAAATTGAAAACTAATTAGCATAAGCATTTAGTTTTCTTGATGTTTACTAATTAATTTAATTAAAAAATTTTAAATTAAATTTAATTAATGATGTATATTGTTAAAAGAATATTGTAGATTTATTCTAATATTATTCTTAATAATATTGGTTAGATCAGAGTTACTTATTTGCTATTGTAAGTTAAATGAATAACTTGCCCTAGATTATTTTTCAAAAATTGCTTTCAATGATTTGTGCTCAATGATGTCATGTTACGAATTGTTTGACTTGGTCAGTTTGGAGTCTTGATCAGTATTGTTTTGAGATACTTTCAGGATGCTTGTTGAGAACTAATGGATATTGTGGATTATTATTTAATGCCTTTCAGTTGCTCGTAAAGAATTGTTGCGAATATTATGATTGTCTTTTGGTGCTTTCTAGTTACTCATAGAGAGCTGATGTGAATATTGTGGATTATCTTTTGGTGTTTTCTAGTCGTTTGTTTAGAACTAAGATGATTTTATATGGCTCTTTGATTTGTGATTTTCATGAGCTTGGCCAAACTAGGGTATACACCAAAGGTTTTCTTAGATTTCTTTTATACTATTTATATGGCTAGATGTCATGATATATCTTGTGATTCAAATTAAAAGTTATATTTATGATATTTACTTGGTGGATTATTTATGTGTATTTGGATGGAAGTACCAGCTTAGTTTAGGTTTCCTATTAAGGAACCAAGTTTGATTATTGTGAATGTTGTGGTATGGGACACAACTGTGCTTTATGTTCTTAAGAGAGGTTGTCTAGGTACATTTCTTTGGGAGTGGCTTGCAGTAGGGGTCTTGAGCCCAAAGTGGTCAACACCAAGGTAACCTATTGCAAGTTATGTAATAAGTAATAATCCAGTAATTAATAATTTTGGGGAAACACACTAAAAAGATAAGTTAGAGATATTTGACCCACCCATACCTTGAGTGCTTGTATAGACTAAGGATGGGAATGGGATTATTTCCTCATCTTCATGAGAGGGCTTTCTAGTTCCACATGTGCCACGTTGAGGGTCTGAGGTTTAGAGTAACCAGTCCAGGGTAACTCAAGTAGCTATGTGATGACACTCCCTAGAATGTATCCTAAGTCTCCTCTATAGAGTTTGTGTGTACCTCTGGTGGTGTAATTATTGTTGAGTGTGTTTATTGTGGTTATTTACTTTCATTGATGATGATTGGCAATTTTTGGTTGATGTACTCTTGACATGTGGATTTTGACTTGAGCCTATCTCCTGCAGAACATTCTTTGTTGGCTATTACCTTCATTCAGTTCTTGGATCTTATGATGGATGTTATTTTCTAACACAATTCTTTATATTGATGATTAGCATATGATAAATGATGTATTTTCTTATCTTATGCCTTATTTTGTATGATTAGATTTCTTCTGCATATGATGAAGTATGTTTTGGGAGTGACATTCCCACTATGGCAATACCAATGATCTCTTTGGTAACTTGGTATGTTACGCATGGAGGGATGGCTACGACCCATGATGGTCTAATGATGCTATTTATTGTTGAGAGGAATCGTGCACTTAGATAATTATGTGTTGAGATTTTTGGTTATCTTTATTGATGGATGGATGAATCATGTATGTTATTGACTCCATTTACGTTATTATACTTGTATCATGGATCCATGGAGGATGATGTTACTTTACATATGTATATTCTTTTAAGCCTATCATACCTTGTGACATGTACAGTGGATGAGTGAACATTCTGAATTTCATTTTCCAAAAGGCATTTAGAAGAAATGTGTATTATGGGCTTTGGACTTTCTAATTATTCCCGCATGTGGATGTCGTAGTTGTTAGACTTAGTATTAATTATATTAAATGTGACTCAAAATCTTTGGATCCTTAAGGAATCTAACCTGTTATGTATTCTTTTAGATGATTACATGTCATTGCTTCCGCTACTATGTGTTTGAGGTGTATGATGTTATCTTTCATGTTTAATTTTCTTTTTCCCTTAGTGAGGTGTTACATTTGGTATTAGAGCCTGAGTTTCAACATTCGGAACTTTGGGCATAATGTGTGCCATCACTAGAGTAATTAGTAAACTTGCAACTGATTTAAAAAAAAAATCAAACTTGTATTGACATCAAATTTGAAACCAAACTATTTTGAGAATGGAACTAGAAAACTTATAAAACTTTCTAGATTATTGCTTGTGTTGGTATATTATGACCTTATGTTTTGATGGATTCTTAGATGTCATTCTTGTGTTGGGTGTTGTAGGAGAGATGAATTCTAGTTCTAGATCCATTGCTAAGGGTCATAGCTCCGAACGTGGTAGAAGCCATGGGAGAGCTAATCAAAGTACCCCTTCCTTGGTCCATTTAGGGGACCCTATTCAGGAAGAGGCTAGAGGGGACGATAGTTTTGAGAAACATGCTAAGATAGAAGAATTAGCCACTAGAGACTTGGTCAAGGAGATCCTAGCATGCCTACCTTTGTAGGATAGAGCTCATCATTTAGAGCATGGAGATAGAGAAAGGTCCATGAGTCCTGGGGGAAGGTACCTAGAGAGCATTATAGAAGGTACCTACTACGGGTCAAGGTTAAACATTTCAATGGAGAAGGTACTAGATATGATGCTAAGAATTGGTTGATTGCACTAGATAGATGTTTTTCCATGCAAGATTTTGACTCGAACATCAAAGCAAGATATGCCATCACTCACTTAGAGCACTTTGCAGTGGTTTGGTGGAAAATAGAGGAGAAGAAACTTGGGGTAAATATGCAGATTATCACATGGGAGTTGTTCCTCAAAAAAATTCGTGAGCGATTTCTATCAGAGTAGTGGCAACAACAAAGGGTAGATGAGTTTCATGATTTGAAACAAGGTACCAAGACTATGGTAGAGTATGAATGTAAGTTCTTTGAGCTCATGTCTTATGCAGGAATTAGAGATAGCTCACCATTGATGGTCCAACATTTCATTAGAGGACTTAATGCTAATATCATTGGGGGTGTTAAGGTTTTTCAACCCAAAACCCTTAAGGAGGCAATATTGCAAGCTACTTTGGTTGAGATGAGTGTGGCTTTGGGTCAAGGTGGCCTACTAGGTGTTCAGGCTAAAAGGTCACCTTATTCAGGAACATCTGGGAATAACCAGTCTCAAGGAGCTAGAAGTTCTAAAAAATTTCCTAACTTCTTTAAGGGAAAATAAGAGAAGCTGACAAGAAAGTTCTTTCATGGTAAGAGTGGTGGTTCACAGTTAGGGAATTATTGCAACTGGAAGCGTAGTATGCACAATAAATTGGATCAAGTTCCTCAGGGCCACAGTCAGGATGCTAGTGTTGGTAGTTTTCATCAGTCACATGCATGTAAGGCTCAGGGAGGCTTTAGTGGAGATTGCTACTCTTGTGGACAATGAGGTCATAGAGCAATCAACTACCCTGAGCGTGCACCTTAGCTTGGAGTAAGAGGCTTGCAGACTTTTAGTGTACGTTGGGGAAAGATGCATATAAAGTTCAGAGTTTTTGAGTTGATTCATGTCTCTTTGTAATGGGGCTCGCGTAGTGAGTACCTTAGTTTTGTCATTCTTGCAGGCTTCTAGGAGTAAGCCTAATTCTAGAGGGGGTGGATGTAGTGCCTACCCTAGTTTGCATTTCGCTATGATGGATTTTCGTATTTTACTTTGTAAATCCTTGGTGTATTTTCCATTAATGAAGTCTAATTAAATTATTTAATAAATAATTTAATTACATTGAAAAATTAATATGATATTTTATTATTTTATTTTATTAATTGGGAAATTAATTAAATAAAAGAATTAAATTCGGAGATGAAGGTTGTAAATTTAAAGTTGGAATGTGGTAATATTTATTTAACCTAATAATAATATATTTAGAGTCATTTTAAATAAATGATAAATAATATTATTATTTAGGCTAATAAGTATTTTATTAATTAAGTTTCAAAAATAAAGTGGAAAATAAATTAATTTAATTAAAATTTTCATGATTTCATGAGATTTAAAATTAATAAATTGATTTAAAAGGAGTCAAGTGAGTATCAAATAAAGTAACGTGCATTATTTTTATAGCTATTCACCTAGAAGTATGTGTACCTCCTTGATGAACAAGTTGTCTCTTGCACGAAAGTTAGCATACTAATTAAGCACATAGTGTCTACAACCATATCATTCTTATCCCATTATCCAGAAGGTGGGATAAGGTTGGTGCTGAGTTGTCAATGCTTGTCTTATGCCCATAACATAGCTTTGAGGACAATAAGGTGTGGGGTGCTTTAGGGGGGAGAGGAGAACAAAAAAATATTCGAAGGGAGGGGGACTTCACAATTGGGCTCAGCTATGTTGTCTTTGGTTGCAAATTTGTATGCTCTTCTATAAGCAAGTCATAAAATTGGGGTTTGAAGACTATAAGCAGCTCAATTTCTTTGGAGGGGCCATTTCAGTATGAAGAAGCGCAACCCATCCTTCACTTGCTCTACTCCAATCTCTACTATTCTAACATGCTTTCCCCTCCCGAGGGTGCCCAATGAGTTTAGTTTCTTTCTCTAAATTTTGATTTGTTTGTTCATCAAGTGCGTAGTTGTGTTGGTTTGAAATAAATACACAATATCTGTTACTATTGTTTTGTTATTATAATTGCCAAGTAAATCAATGATTAGTATGTGCTGTTTATGTTCATGTTTTTGTCTTTTTGGACTCCTTAGCTATCGTAACTTGTTTTCCATTCCCGTTCGATATATCCCACCATGATATATGTGCCCGGATGGAAGAGTACAAACCCAATATTTGTTATCAATGTGCAGCCTGTAGTGTACCTGCGATGTGGGGAGTTGCACAGTTTGATAATAATAACTAGTGACTATATAAAACCCTGCACATATGAAACCAAGGAGAGATCACATTCAATGTATGTGATATGTTATTTGATTTGAGAATTTGGTTTTTATATATATTAGATTCAATCACCATTGGGTAATATTTTACTTCTCGTGCCACTGGCTTTGAGTCTATCACTTCTCATTTGCGAGTTTTGTTTTGAATCCTATATGCCTTTGAAGTTTGTGTGCCCACCCCTCTTCAACGAACATAGTATTCATTTAAACTAGATTTTCATATTGAGACCATGGGTATCGTAGTGCTCATTTTGTCAATCACATGTTCCCTATTTCATAGGGCACTTTCATCGAGGGATTTGTTCAAACACTAGGTGGGTAATATCTCTGTAAACACAACTCTGCATGATCTACACAATATTGTTGGGGATCATAGTCAAAACAAGATAATACCGATGTATACTCCTTCAATATATATGAATGAATCATAAGAGCATACTGATGCCAATCTTGGTCAGGTTTTGGGCTGATTATATCAAACTTCATTAAAAACCTAGAGCAAATGTGATAACACAATGCTTGAAAACCTTTACTTGATTTAGAAAATACTTTATTTATTTTTAGAGTAAAGATTATAGCGTTAAGTGAAAAGATATATCAGGTACAGTTCAACAAATTTGTAGAGAATAATCAAACTGTTAAGAGTATGGGTATGAAGCATGAGTAAGCTAACTTTATATGCAGACTTGCGAGTATGAGATTTATGTTTGGAATTTGAGAAATATTGAATCAAATACATAAGTGAGATGATATATATAATCAAATTCTATGGAGACATAGAAAGAGTTGGTTTTCCAATGACAGGTTCTGTATTTATCAAAACCTTGTTTATTTGAACTGCCGTACGACTATTTAAAAAGTCACCGTGGCCCTACAAAACCGTTCAAAATATATCAAATATATACATATGTTATTGTGATGGATATAGGAAAAATTTTAGGGTTGGTTTAGCCTCTACTATGAGGTCATGCTAGGTCAACACTTCTTTTGAACTAGAGCAGAGTTCCTCCTATTTAAAACCAACACCTGCAGTAGTTTCTATTGCACCTTACACAACTTGACATAATTGTTCAAGCTTGTATAGTAACGATCTTAGCTGGTTCCTCCAACTACTTTTTACAACTCTCTTCTGAACTTATACTGTTGGCTATGGTATCATAATAGCCAACAAATTTATTGAAGAAATCTTGCACACCAAAATTGACACACATCAGGGATGTTTGGAGAGTCACGAGTCTTGAAGAACCTATGAGATAATAGTGCGTATCTAATTTTGGTATTTGATTTTGTTGCTTCGTCATAGCTAAACCAAGTTTAGTGATACCTCCTTACCATTATGAGTGGAAATACTACTGTAATGGATAGAGCCACTACCGTAAGATCCCATACAGCCTGAGTGTGCCCAAATAGGATTTAAGCCTCCTTTTATCTTAGCATGCTGTGGTACTATTGCATATATAAGACTCAGTACAAGCCAACTTTCAAGATAACCTGGACCTGATAATTGTTCACTCAGGATAATGGTAACATGTATTTGGTACCTTGGCACATGATTAGATTTGGTTTACTTGTTAGAGCAGGGTACACACGACCAATCCTTTAGTTGATATTTTAATGTTTTGAGATTTAGTTCTTTTTAAATTTATATTTGTTTAATTTTAAATTTAATGATATTTATTAGTAATAATTATATATAATTTTATGAATTGACTTTTTGTTAAGTTCATATATATATATATATATATAAAACTAAATTTTGTGCATGATAATTAATGGATCAGAGAATAAATTGAGCAATTATTAATTAATAATGATTTGCTAGAAAAGAGATATCAATATAAGTGTCTAGTGGAATTATCTAATTATTGAACTATTAATGAGATTGATGTTAAAAAGGTTGACCGTTACTTTATTTAAAATCATTGAAGATTATGGCCTTGGAGTGTTTTTAATTAAATTGAAAACTAATTAGCATAAGTATTTAGTTTTCTTGATGTTTACTAATTAATTTAATTAAAATTTGTTTAATTAAATTTAATTAATGATGTATATAGTTAAAAGAATATTGTAGATTTATTCTAATATTATTCTTAATAATATTGGTTAGATCGGAGTTACTTATTTGCTATTGTAAGTTAAATGAATAACTTGCCCTAGATTACTTTTCAAAAATTACTTTGAATGATTTGTGCTCAATGATGTCTTGTTACAACATGTTTGACTTGGTCAGTTTGGAGTCTTGATCAGTATTGTTTTGAGATACTTTCAAGATGCTTGTTGAGAACTAATGGATATTGTGTATTATTATTTAATGCCTTTCAGTTGCTCATAAATAATTGTTTCAAATATTATGATTGTCTTTTGGTGCTTTCTAGTTACTCGTGGAGAGTTGATGTGAATATTGTGGATTATCTTTTGTTGTTTTCTAGTCGTTTGTTTAGAACTGATATGATTTTATATGGCTCTTTGATTTGTGATTTTCATGAGCTTGACCAAACTAGGGTATAAACTAGAGTTTTTCTTAGATTTATGATATTTACTTGGTGGAGCATTTATGTGTATTTTGGTGGAAGTACTAGCTTAGTTTTAGGTTGCCTGTTAAGGAACCAAGTTTGATTATTGTGAATGTTGTGGTATGGTACACAACTGTGCTTTATGTTCTTAAGAGAGGTTGTCTAGGTACATGTCTTTGGGAGTGGCTTGCAGTAGGGGTCCGAGGCCCAAAGTGGTCAGTGCCAGGGTAACCTATTGCAACTTATGTAATAAGTGATAATTTATTAATTAATAATTTTGGGGAAACACACTAAAAAGATAAGTTAGAGATATTTGAGCCACCCATACCTTGAGTGCTTGTATAGACTAAGGATGGGAATGAGATGATTGCCCCATCTTCATGAGAGGGCTTTCTGGTTCCTCATGTGCCACGTTGAGGGTTTGGGGTTCAGAGTAACCAATCTAGGGTAACTCAACACTTGAGGGTCTGGGGTCTATTGAGCGAGCAGTTCAAGGTAACTCAATCAACCATGTGATGACACTTCCTAGAATGTAGCTTACGTCTCTTTTGTAGAGTTTGTGTGTACCTCTGGTGGTGTACTTATTGTTGAGTGTGTTTATTGTGGTTATTTACTTTCATTGATGATGATTGGAAATTTTTGGTTGATGTACTCTTGACATGTGGATTTTGACTTGAGTTTATCTCCTCCAGCGCATTCTTTGTTGGCTGTTACCTTCATTCAGTTCTTGAATCTTATTATGGATGTTATTTGCTAACACGATTCTTTATATTGATAATTAGCATATGATAAATGATGTATTTTCTTATCTTATGCCTTATTTTGTATGATTAGATTTATTCTGCATATGATGAAGTATGTTTTAGGAGTGACATTCCCACTATGGTAATACTGATGATCTCTTCGGTAACTTGGGATGTTATGCATAGAGGGATGGCTAGGACCCATGATGGTTTAATGATGCTATTTATGGTTGGGAGGAACCGTGCACTTAGATAATTATGGGTTGACATTTTTGGTTATTGTTATTGATGGATGGATGAATCATGTATGTTATTGACTCCATTTATTTTATTATACTTGTATCATGGATACATGGAGGATGATGTACCTTTACATATGTATATTCTTTTAAGCCTATCATACCCTGTGACATGTACAGTGGATGACTGAACATTCTGAATTTCATTTGCCAAAAGGCATTCAAAACAAATGTGTATTATGGGCTTTGGACTTTCTAATTATTCCTGCATGTGGATGTCGTAGTTGTTAGACTTAGTATTAATTATATTAAATGTGACTCAACGTCTTGGGATCCTTAAGGAATCTAACCTATTATGCATTCTTTTAGATGATTACGTGTCATTGCTTCTGCTACTATGTGTTTGAGATGTATGATGTTATCTTTCATGTTTCAATCTTTTTTTTTTTTGGCAAACTTTAGGTTAATTCTATTGAATCCCTTGGCGGGGCATTACATAATTTGACATGATAGTGCCTTTCATTTTGATTGATTGTTATTTGTTTTAATTAAAAGTTATGATGTCAGTAAAGTGGCATACAAATAAAGGCACAACATGTTGATGGCACAAGAAGCTAGGTGCAAATAAGTTGCAGCGTAGCCAGTGCCGAATGACATACCTTTTTTTTATAATACAATTGATGATAATTGTAAAATTTATTGATTGATGATGACAATTCAATCAATTTGATTGCAGCAAATAGGTTATAAACCAATAATCCATTGTTCTCACTTTTAAAAGTTTATTTAGATATTTTTTATTTTAAAGAATTTTTAAATATTTTTGGTACTTTTTAAGGATTTTATTTTATTTTTAAAATTTGTAGGGCTCCATTCAATTTTTTCAAAATTTTCAAGACTTCATTTACTTTTTTTTTTTTTAGGACTTTAGAATATGTACATGTGATGACTTCTAATTCCATATTGAATAGTGACCCCATTTAGTATTAATGTTTAATGAGTCACCCCTAGTCCAAATTATATGTTGCATGCAAGAACCAAATGCTAGGGTTTTTGATACATGAATTACCAAGTTTTGAAATAAATGACACTAAACATTAAGTAGGAAAAATCCATAAGAGGACAAGGGATATGATTATAGATGAGGGGAAAGTGATGAAGTGGATACAATCCATAGAATAGAAGGGGTGCAAGTGTTGTAGGTAGGTTGCCAAAATAAATAGAGCCCAAGATACATATTGGAGTAGTGACCAATGCATGTGGTTTCTATGTTCTAGGTATTCACCATGTACATAGCCCATGTGCTTTCTATTCATATTCTCACTATAGGAAAAGTTTATTTATCTTTACAATTTTTCTCAGCACGAAGTTTATTTTCCAAGTTTTCAACAAGGTGACTATTAATTTATGATAATATTTTTGGATATGCATGCCATTTAAATGATCAATGGTTTTCCCTACAATGTTTCTAAATAATATGATTTAGACCCATATGATTTAGTGACTACACAGTGCCCTAACCAATTTCACTCAAATTTCCTTGGTTCATTTCTCTCCTATTGAATTTTAGGGTTGACATAAAGGAACAAACATTATAATTTCTAGTCCCTGACCTTCGTGTTGTTCTTTCATCCAAATTTATTTTGACACTCTTGCAAATAAGAGAGTGTAACCTATATTTTTATCCAAAATTTTTAGCTCATATAACCCAGATGTCCAATCCTCTTCTTTCAATCAAGTGATATAGATAAATTCTTAATTATGGTATTTAAAATTTAATAGGGAAAATTAATTCTAAACCATATATTAGTGGATAAGGATTATCCCTTAAAGGGATGTGAATGATGGTACAATATGCCCCTAATATCATATTAATTGTACATGCCTATCAAGGACAATATAATTGATATCATTTCTGAGGTTTCTAATGGTTTTCTTGTTAGATACCACATACCTCTATGAATAATAAGGTGTAGAGAATCTATGTTAAATATGAAATTTCTCACAAAGATCTCTTACATCCCTATTTTTGAATGGGTACCCATTGTTTATAAAAATAGAAAAAGGTATCCTTTATCTACAAATAATGTAATTCAAAATAAACTTTTTGATGTATTTTCTTGTGATCTAAGTCATGTGAATAACCTTAATCTATTTTATGAAATATTATGTGTATTAATTATGACAATTTTTGACCATTAGTAGAGTAGGATGAATCTTTTCAATAAGATCAATACCCCATTGAGTAAATGGTCACAAGAATATAATAAGTTGTATTTATTGTATTTGTGCACAAATTAGATTCCCACACATCTCGCATTTATAATATTTCATCATAGAATAGTGGGCATACTGTTCCATTATTGACAAATCATATCCAACTCTAATAATTTTCTTTGTTAGATTCATGCCATTGAAGTAACCTCCACATATAACATTATGTACCTTATTTAATATAGTTTACACTTCATCTATATGTAGGAACTTGAGGAGGGATTGGTCAAAAGTGCATCTATAAAGGGTGTCACTCATAATAACATATCTAGAGGCTTACTAAATAAAGTTCTAGTGTTGGATACTAGATAGGTTAGAAGGTATTATTTAGGTAGTTAGGTAAACATATATAGGTTTTTTAACTATTGCGCTTCCATAAATCACACCCCATTTTGGGAACTTATCCTAATGAGGACCCATATTTTTCCTTTTGCTTCTCCCCTTACTGTTCCTTAGTCTAGTCTAGTTGGTTTCCTAGTGATTTAGATTGTGAACTCCAAGATATCAATAGTTGAGGAATTATTAGACTAGGTTTGGTTGGTCTTATTTTTCTCTTTATACTTTAGTTTTTAGTTTTTACTCTTAGAAAACATATAAAAATGGTTGAGACTACTTTTTTGGGCTTTCAAAGTTGTCATGGTATCCCATATCTTTGATAGTTCTAAGCCAATGTTGGCATAACTAATATCAATGATGATGTAATGACTCAAGAGGTTAGTAATGCTAGGAAACATATAATATTACATGATGATTAGTTATTATGGTGTCATTTATGTCAACTATTGACCTATTGTTCCTAGTATGTTATCAAGCATAATTATGATAAATGTGGTGGTGTAGTAAGGATAAGTGAGTGTGATCCTCAAGAGATAATTGGGGATGTCTCTTGAAGAGTAAATGGTGACCATTATTGCTGAAGAGAAGAGTAAGATGATTGGTCAATTCATACTACAACAACTAGAATAGTTAGTTACATGCAATACATGATTTTATTAATTTATCAAATTCATGTTGAATGGAGTAGAGAGATTGTAGGATGATGTGAAGGAGTTAGCAAAGCTGATGTGGTTAAGATAGAAATTCATTATCATTATGAGTAAAGAATTTATATGGTGGAAAAATGACAAGTGAAATAGTGATAGGTGACCAATGAAGAAGTGACAAGTTTAATGAATAGGTTAAAGAACAATGAGTTCTTGATTAATAGTCATTTAGCTAATGATTAAAAACCAGTGACAAGGTTATCACTTTGGATAAGTCAATAGTGATCTAGTGATGTGGATAAACATCTAGAGGTGATGATCTAGAATAAAATTGATTGAGAACAACATTTGGAGAAGATTATAGAGGAAGCAAGTGGTTGGTCAAAATGTGTTTGATCTCTGGCACATAATTCTATGAATCGGTTGGTGCAATCATGTAAAAGTTTTGTAGAGAATAAGATATTGCCTTATGGAAATTGGATGTGAGTGAGATATTAAAATTTTATATCAATAAAATTCTTAGGGTTTGATTAAGGCAATAGATTTGGAAAACCAATATATATAGGTGAAGGATGAATAGTTTATGTTGTTGATCATAGTCAAGAAAATGTTTTCAGCCAAGAAGAAGTTGAGTGTGTTGAAAATGAGTTTGAGATTCAGTAGATTTGATTAGGTAGAGATGGTGATGTTTCTTTCTATTTTTTCCTAATATTTACAACAATCAAAATCCTTTAACTAGGTGGATCCTTACAAGTCCTTTGTTGTAAATCCTCTGACATGGTGACATTTTAGCTAGTGTTCAAAGTCTTTTAAGAAGGCTAACCCTAATAGGGTAGTACCTAATAGTGTATTTGTAACTCCTAATAGGATTAAGTCCCTAACAAGGCATACTTTAGAAGAGTACACAATTTTTGGGTACTAATCCCCATCGTGGTTTTGATCCCAAGTTGGGTTTCTATGATACCAAGATTTTTGTCAACTTTGTGGATGTTTTCATGTGATGGATGATTTTATTTATTTCTATTGAGGTTTTTTATTAGTTAAAGGTTTGAAAGTTGATTATTTGAGTCATTATTGATTCACCCCCCTCTCATTACTCTAATCCTTTAAGACTAACAATTGGTATTATAGCTCTGGTCCTTTATAGTTGAGAAGTTTAACAACTCAAGGGAAAGATCAAAGATGATGATGAAGGAAGGTCCTAAGTTCACAAGGCATAACTACCCAATGTGGTATGGTAGCATGAAGCTCCATCTCACTGATATGGATGATCAATAGTAGAACCATTTAGTTATAGGATATGTTTTTCTCGCACAAACTCTTGATGTAGATTAGTTGAAGGCTCAGAAGTATTGTATTGCTATAATGAAAGCCATGTATAACTCCTTATCTAATAAAATATACATCAACTTATAATACCTAAAGATCACACATGATATGTGTAATAAATTGGAAAGAGTTTATAGAGGAGAATCACATGTGCATAAGGCTAAGGTAGACAATCTCAAAGGGAAATTTGAAGAAATGAGGATGATAGAGAATGATAACATTGATAAATATATCCAAAGGATCAAAGATGTTGTTGTTATCAAAGGTGTTGGAGGTACTATTCAGGAAGATGATATGGTAAGTACAATACTTAGAATTATAATGAAATCTTCTAGATTAGATTGTGTTAAGGTTTTTTCATCAATGTTTTGAATCACACTATGTGGTCTATCATCAGGATGAAAGAGAGAAAGAGATGCAAAACAATGTTAGTTGCCCCAATATGCTATTAGAGTCTCAGCTATTCAAGAGGTCATATCTTTAGACACTTGTGTAGTTACTTTGGATGCATTGATAGGTGAGTTGACTTCTTTTAAACTAAGTAACTTTGATAACAATATGCCTAAGATAGAGGCATCTATGTATCTTCCCTCCACAAGAAAAGAAAAGAAAATCTCAAGTAGTTCTTTTTACTTATTATTTTAATGATTATGAATTTTCTTTGACTAAAGAAAAAGAACAAGAGGAATTGGAAGTGTTCATAGCTAGGAGGCTACCTCGAGGAAGTAGAAAATATAAAGGTATACTACCATGAAAGTATTTCTAATGCAATAAGATTGGGTATTTTAATTTTATATGCCTTGACAAGGTAAAGAAGGAGAAGGACAAAAAATCTAAGGAGAACAACAAGAAGACATTTTATTTTGTAGGAGTTGTTGATGAGGATTTTGATGGAAGAGAAGAAGAGGAAGATATTGTTTTTTGGCAATGAAAGAAGATCCTTTTGATGGTGATGAGAAGGCATTGGTTCTCAAAATGATTCACAATGGAGCCTAGATAATCAATAGAGGTTTCCCAAATCATCAATAGGTTCATCAAAATGATTGTGGTGGAAGATTGATAAAGTTTATAATTAATAGTCCATGTGTTATGAAAGGTAAAGGTTCTATTATCCTAAATAATGAAATAAGTTGTGATGATGTTTATTGGGTTAAATATTTGAAATAAATCTCTTGAGTGTTTTGTAGAGTAAATTAAAAAAAAGAAATGGATTAGAGTTCAATGAAGGAATGTGTAGGATCATTGGAAAGCTAGGAGATGTGATTGCTACCATTAAATAGACCAGAGGTAACTTATATTCCATTCGAATCCTACTATTAATATTTGTCTGATTACTGGAGTTGAAGATTGTTGTTTATTGCACATGAGGTTTTGCCATGTTAACTTTGATAGTATAATTAAATTATGTAAGATGAAAGTAGTGTTGAAAATAATTGGTTAATTGTGAATTGTCTTTGATGTTACATAAAATGTCATATCATTTCCAGTTAGTGTATGCCGAGCTTAGTCGAGTGATGAAGATAGTTTCCTATGTCTGTCGAGCATTTCAAAGTTTTCCAAATTCAAAAGTCAGTGTCTACAAAGTTCACTCGATCATCAAAGAGAAGTTTCTAGAAGTTGAGTGTTAACTGAGCTCACCCAGTTAATGAAAGAAATGTTTGATGGAACCAATGTTAACCCAACTCACTTGGTTACCAAAGGAACTTTTTGAATATATAGTGTTAACCTAGTTCAGTTGGTTAATATAGGAGAATCATTTATGAGTTAGTGTCTGTCGAGCATGGTTAGCTAATGAAGGATTTTTTTATTTTAGCATATTGAATTCAATTGATTTAATTGTTGGTTCTAGCTGACTAAGGAGATGAATATTAAATATTCTAAGTGTTATTCTAGCCAACTTGACAATGTGTAAGATATAAATATAAGGTCAAGTTTAGGATTAAATGTGTGGAACATAACAGAAGATTTCATGATGCTTAGAGGAACTAAATTAGAAGGATAAGAAGAATATCCTTGTTGAGCTACAAAGATACATTTGATTAGGAAGGATCAAGTATTCAAGCCAAAATTGAGATCTATAATGAGCAATTTAGTTGCATCAAAAATTAGGTCATCTCATTGTTACTTTTTAGCTATTGTAGCAGTGATCTAAATCTCTTAACCGAGTTGGCTTAACAACTATTTGTAAATCCTCTAACAAGGTGGAATTTATAGATTGAAGTGTTTAAAAATCTCTAACAAGGCCTCCTAACAGGGTGATTAAATCTTCTAATAGGTTCACACCTAATAGTGTGGTATGTAACCTTCAACAAGGTTGGCTCCTAGCATGGCTCACTTCAAAAGAGTGAAAATCAGTAACTAATTGCAATTGGTGTTTTTTCTCAAATTGGGTTTCCATGTTAAATATTGGTGTCACTTGTGTTTGTGTTATTTATTTTATGTGTATGCAACTAAATTAATCTTAAGGTTAATCACATTAAAATCAATATATTCAGCTATTTCTAAGTTACAATATTTGTTAGAGTAAATCGAGTGCATGTGTGTTTGCCAAGTTACAATAGAATACAATTTAATTAGAGTTTTGATTTCTATTGACATCTAAGGGATATAGGATTTATTTTTTTAGTAACTGATTTACCCCTCCCCTCTCAGTTACTCCTCTTATATTTTCAACAATAAGTATAAGAGCTTTTGATGCTTACAAAAAAAGTTTCAAGGACCTAAGCTAAAGATTAAGATGTCTTATAGAAAGGAGATCCCAAAGTTAAACAAAGATAACTTCAAGGCATGACAAGAACTCATAAGGATACACTTGGAAACCATTGGAGATTTAGGGCTAGAAAATTTAGATGCCAAATACAAGGCTCCTACTAGAACTATGACCATTGAAGAAATTGCAGAGAAGAAGAGTCATAATACCATGATGATTGATAATGCTTCATCTCTCAATTATGCCAAATTTGATGAGGTCAAAGATTGTGGAATTGCTTTAAAATGTTGACCAATCTAAAAGCCATCTATGGAGGAGGTGAAAATGTAAGGAGAGCCAAAGCTAAAAGTCTTAGAGGACAGTTTGATCAGATGAAAATGAGAGAGGATGAAAATATTGCAAAATATGTTGAAAGAATCAAAGTCTCTCGAGGAATAGTTGACAATGTAATAGTGGTAAGGAAGGTACTCAGAACCCTTATTCCTATCTATGCAATTAGAGGGTCTGTTATTCAAGAGATGAGATGTGATCCAAACAACAATATAACTTTGGATGATCTAGTTAAAAGATTGACAACATTTGAACTAGATAACTATGGCAATTATACTCCTAATTCTACCAATCTTGAGTTTGCATTTGAAGCCAAGGTATCACTCAAGAATAAAGCTAAAAGATCTAAAATAAAAAAATCTAAAAGTGAAGAGGAAGATAGTTTTGATAGTGGTCTTGAAGCCATTGAAACATTTCTTGCAAGAAGGTATCCCAAAGGCAAAGAAAAGTATAAAGGTAAGATTCCTCTAATCTATTTCTCTTATGGAGAAGTTGGACACATTGCTATAAGGTGCCCAAATAGAGAAGACTAAGATAAAAATAAACACAAGTATAAAGGCAAGAAGGATTTCAATAACTACAAAGACTATAAGGAAAAAGGTAAGAAATCTTTTTTTATAGCTAAAGATTCAAATAATAGTGAAGATGATGAAATGGTATATATTATTGTAAAAGATAAATCTAATGATGAAGTGGATAAAATGACACTTATGTCTCATATAGAAAAAATTATAGGTAGATTATTAATAGTGGTTGCTCACATCATATGATTGGTGATAAAACAAAATTTGAACACATGAAACATTATGATGGTGGTAGTGTGAGATTTGAAAATAATGAACCTTGTTGCATAAATGGAGAAAGGTTGTATCTCACTAACCAATGAGTTTAGATGTGACAATTCTTATTGGGTCGAAGGACTAAAGCATAATATACTAAGTGTGGCATAGTTGAATAACATTGGTTTCAAGGTAGAATTCATGAATGAGAAGGCCAAGCTACTAGATGGAAAAGGTAATCTGGTTGGGTATAGAAAACAAACAAAAGGTAACCTATTCTACCTAGATCTTTGTGAAAGTTCATGTTTTATTGCTCAAGTAGAATAAAGTTGGTTATGACATAAAAAGATGTGTCATGTGAACTTTGATAATTCGATCAAGATAAGCAAAAACATAAGAGCAAGAGGTATTCCTAGTTAGAGGAAACTTGATATGGGTCTATGCAAAAATTGTCAAATTGGTAAGATGGGAAAGATAAGTTTCAAAAGCAAAGACTATCATTCAGAAGAAGTCTTGGAGCTAGTTCATACAGACTTATGTGGACCTACTAAAATAAAGAGTTACAGTGGAGATAAATATTTTATTCTATTTGTTGATGATTATTCTAGAATGATGATTGTAATGTATCTAAAAGAAAAATCTAAAGCTTTTCAAAAATTTACGTGGTATTTGGCAAGAGTAGAGAAAGAAATTAGAAAGAAGCTGAAATTTTTGAGATCAGACATAGGTGGTGAATTCATTTCCAATGAGTTCAATGAATTTTTCATTGAGAAAGGAATAAAGAGACAAGTATCAGCCCTTCGTACACCTCAGCAAAATGGTATAGCTAAAAGCAAGAATAGATTCATCATGGATTGTGCAAGAACATTAATAATAGAAAAGAGTGTTGTAATCAGATACTAGAAGGTAGGAATTAGTACTATAGTACATACCTTGAATAGAGTACAATTGAAGAAGGACTCAAATCAATCTCCTTATGAAATATGGTATGGCTACAAACCTAATGTAAGTTACTTGAAAGTATTTGGTAGCAAATGTTATATCTTGAAGAAATCTAGGAAAGATAAATTTGATGTCAAAAGTGATAAAGGCATATTCTTAGGATACTCCTATAGAAGTAAAGCATATAAATGTTTGAATCTAACTACTCATAAGATCATAAAAAGTGCACATGTGAGAATTGATGAATTTTCCAAAAAAAGTGAAGAAGAAAGCAACAAAGAACCTAAGGATTACAAAAGGTTTTTTTATTATGAACCTAATACATTTCAAAATCTATTTGGAAGTCAAGAGGCTTCACCTTCCAACTCCCCAAAATCTCCAAAAGCTACTAAGTTGCAACCAGTTTAACTCAAGTCATAGTCTGAAGGACCCAAGTCATAGTCAGAAGCTACTGAGCTGTTGCCAGAGAAAATTGAGTTTGATGGACCCAAGTCATAGATAGTGGGACCCTAGCTTGATATAGAAGATCATGAAGAGGTTAATGGAACATGTTCTAAATCCAAAGTATCTGTGGTAGCAAGATATGTTAGAAAGCACTGTGCACCTAATTAGATCATTAGAGACAAGTCAAATGGAATAATGACAATTTTTTTTTTGAGAGGTACATATTCACTTGTTGAATTTTAACCTAGAAATGTTAAAGATGATTTGGATAATGAAAGTTGGATTGAAGCTATGCATGAAGAAATAGAACAGATAGAGAAGAATAATACTTGGACTCTTGTTCCAAGACCCAAGGATAAAAATAGAATTGGCACAAAGTGGGTATTTAGAAATAATTTAAATGAAGATGGAACAGTTTCAGGAAACAAAGCAAGGTTAGTTTGTAAAGGTTATTCTCAAGAAGAAGGGATTGATTATGGTGAAACTTTTTCTCTTATTGCAAGATTAGAAGGTGTTATAACTTTACTAGCATATACAATACATAGAGGATTTAAAGTTTATCAAATGGATGTAAAATTTGCATTCTTGAATATAATTCTTGATGAGGAAGTCTACATAGAACGACCTAGAGGTTTTGTACATCCTAGAAAAAGAGATATGGTCTACAAATTACGCAAAATATTGTATGGTCTCAAGCAAGCTCCCAGAGCTTGGTATGAAAGACTTCATAACTACTTGATAAAGATTGGTTTTCAAAGAAAAAATGGTAACAATAGTTTTTATATCAAAGAAGAACCAGAAAAGAATATTGTGTTGGAAAAAAATCTTTGTGGATGACACTTTATTTACACAAAATGATGTTTTATACAATGCATTTTTAGTGTAGAGGCACTTCAACAATGAACCATTATGAAAAGGGTCATTACGTTGTAATATCTACACCATTTAGAGTGTTGTGAAACCATGTTAAAAAATGGTTTAATGGTTTAAAGATTGCATTCTAATGCATTTAAAATGGGCTATGAGAAAAATTAGGTAGAGGGATAGTTATAGTAACTACCCTAGAATCTCTTTAAAAAGAGATAAGAATGTAATCGATGAGTGATAGAAGGGATAGGGAGAAGTTACAAAGAAGTTAGTTTTCCTAGTGTGCAAGTAAGAAGAGAAGGTTAAGCTCTCTAGCCTTTAGCCAAAGAGATATGCATGCAAAGTAGGCATTGTGAATTAAATATTGTGTTTAATAAAGTTGGTGTCTTGATTTTGTAACTATTTTTCTATGTCTATGTGCATGTTCAACATTATAGTATTAGTATTGATGGGATTCTTTCCTTAACTCAATCCCTATTGGAATGTAGAAGTTGTGAACATGTATGGGTTTGCAAGATTCCTTCATATTCCCCCATAACTATTAGGTTTTGATAGTGGTTGTAAAGGGAGAAGAAGAGGTTATAGAAATCAATAGGAAGTTCTTGTTTTGAATCGATAATTTGAGGGAAATTCAAGCTACACAGTTTTCTTTTTGTATGGATTCTATACTAGTCCTAATCCACGAGATGATGGTAGCATTTCATTTGGCTAAGCATCGCTTGCTATATAAGAAAAAATGGAGATTGGGTAAGGAATAACCCAACAAAGGAATGAATTGGCTATAAGTTGAGAAAGCCGATACCATGGAATGGTAAGAGGGAGAAAACTTGGTTCTATGGGCTTTGATTTCTATGGAACTCGAATAGAGCAAGGAGGAGTTCAAGACTAGAAAGATGGTAGCTTCATGATGAAGATAAACCTAATGCAACAGTGCAACCTAGTGTGGAGGCTCAGATTTTTAGGTATGGGAAGCCAAATGAATGTGGGGACTTGATAAGGAGAAGAGAGAAAGGTGGAAAAAAGGTGTTCAATGGTTGAAGGAATAGATGGACAAAAGGAGGAAATCATTAGCATAAACTTAAGAAGATGCCATGAGCACTATGAAGAGAGGATGGTGACCTTAGAGGAGCATAGGGTGTGCAGATAGAAAGAGCCTGAGAAGATCTAAGGAGATATCAGGTTTTGGAAGAACCAAAGACAAAAAATTTTGAACATGTGTAATGGTGGTCTTACATAATAAAATTAGTGTTATTACTTCATTTTGGTGTTATGCACTTATGTTAGCTTGACTTGTGTAAGCCGATGTTTGAATATTTTATCTATGAATGAGAACCCATTCTCTGATAATGGGAAAAACCACATTTTGAGGTATATTTAAGTGTTTTCCATCTATGTTTAAAGCCCTTGGAAATACTTGAGTACATACATTGGAGATAATTACGTTGTAAATGCAAATATTAGCTGCTTTTTGATTTTCTCTACATCAATTTTCAGTAGAGATGAGTAAAGAATTCGAGATGTCCATGTTTGGAGACATAAAATTCTTTGTTGGATTGTAGATCCAATAGAAGAAAAATGGTATCCACATTACTCAATCCAAATATATCAAGGAGATACTAAAGAAGTTTGGAATGGAAGATTCAAAACCTATTTGAACACCAATGTCTACTAGACTTAAGCTTTCCAAAAATGATAATTCCAAAGAGGTAGATCAAACCACATAAAAATTAATGATTGAAAAATTGCAATATGTAGTGCACACAAGGCCTGATATTGCATTAGCAGATGATATGGCGACAAGATTCTAAGCAAATCCTAAGAAAATGACATGATGGCAATCAAAAGAATCATGAGATATCTAAAAGATATTGAAGACTAGGGATTATGGTACAAAAAAGGAGGAAATTTAGATTTGAAAGCATTCACAGATGTTGATTGGGAAGGAAGTGTTGATGATTGAAAAAGAACCAGTGGTGGAGCATTCTTTCTTGGTAAAAGATTAATGTCTTAGACAAGCAAGAAGAAGAATGGTGTTTCTCAGTCCACAACAGAGGCAAAACATGTGGCAAGAATAGTTAATTGTTCCAATGTTGTTTGGTTCAAGAAATTGTTGCTAGGTATGAAGATAGTGATCAAGGATCCAATGGTGTTATCTTCTAGGATAAGAACAATGCAATTAATATATCCAAGAATACTATGATGCACACCAAAACCAAGCACATTGTTATAAAATATCATTTTTTGAAAGAATTGGTATAAGATAAAGAGGTAAGATTGGAATATGTGAATACTAAAGAGAGAATTATGTACTCACTAAGTCATTACCTAAGGATGTGTTTTTGTATCTAAGAGGTAAGTTAGGGGTCACTACTCTATCTGAAGCTCACTAAATGTAGTTTAGTGATGCATCAACCAGAGCATGTTGAAAATTAGATAGTTGATGCAATGTTGTCAAGGTACATTACAAATGAATTAATACATAAAATACATTGATATTCATTGAACATTGTCTTTGGCATGAGATGTCAAAGAGGGAGAAGTTTTCTATCATATTGCATATAAATTTTATTACTTCAGAGATGTCATAGAAGAAGAACTTGGCCTGATATCAAAGAAGGAAAGTTTGCTATTAGAAGATGTTGAAGAAAAAGTTTTGCTAATAGAGAGAGAAATTGAAGGCAGAGGGAGTTCTCATGGATGAGAATTAGAATGAAACTAAGGATATGTTCCTTATTTTATTCTTGCTCTAAATTTTTTATTGTATTATGACATGTTGTGTTGCCATCAATGTTAAAGGGAGATATTTTTGAAAATAATTGATTAATTGTGCACTGTCTTTGATGTTACACAAAATGTCATATAATTTCCAATCATGTATGTTGAGCTCACTCGAGTGATGGAGATAATTTCTTGTGTCTGTCGAGCATTCCAGACTTTGCCAAATTTAGAAGTCAGTGTCTATTGAGTTCACTCAGTCACCAAAAGAAAGTTTCCAAAATTTGAGTGTTAACTGAACTCACTTGGTTAATGAAGAAAATGTTGGATGGAGCCATTATTAACCAAGCTCACTTGGTTACCAAAGGAAATTTGTGAATATGTAGTGTTAACTAAGTCCTCTTGGTTAACAAAGCAAAATCATGTCTGAGTTAGTGTCTACCAAGCATGGTTGGCTAACAAAGGATTTTCTTGTTTTGACATATTGAGTTCAATTAATTTATTTTTTGGTTCTAGCTAACTAAGGAGATGAATATTAAGTATTCTAAGTTGTATTCAAGATGACTTGACAATGTGTAAGATATAAATATAAGGTCAAGTTGAGGATTGAATGTGTGGATCATAACATAAGATTTGATGATGCTTAGAGGAAGCAAATTAGAAAAATAAGAAACATATCCTTATTGAGCTATTAAGATACATTTGATTAGGAAGGATCAAGTATTCAAGACAAAATTGATATATATAATCAGCAATTTAGTTGCATCAGAAATTAGGTCATCTCATTGTTACTTTCTAACTATTGTAGCAGTGATCTAAATCTCTTAATTGAGTTGGGTTAACAACTATTTGTAAATCCTCTAACAAGGTGGCATTTATAAATTGAAGTGTCTAAAGACCTCTAATAAGGCCACTCTTAATAGGGTGATTAAATCTTCTAATAGGGTCACACCTAATAGTGTGTTTTGTAACCTTTAATAGGGTCAACTCCTAATAAGGCTCACTTTAGAAGAGTGAAAATTAGTAACTAATTGTAATTGGTGATTTTTCTCAAATTGGGTTTCCATGTTAAATCTTGGTGTCACTTGTGTTCATGATATTTCTTTTATGTGTATGCAACTAAGTTAATCTTAAGGCTAATCACATTAAGATCAATATATTCAGCTATTGCCGAGTTACAATATTTGCTAGAGTAAATCGAGTGCTTGTGTGCTTGCCAAGTTACAACAGAATACAGTTTAATTAGAGTTTTGATTTTTATTGACATCTAAGGGATCTAGGATTTATTTTTTTAGTAATTGATTCACCCCTTGCCTCTCAATTACTCCTCTTATATTTTCAACAAGTAGTTATAAGTCTATATAACCTAGTGAAACTAGATAATACACTATGTAAATAATGTTGGATTTGGAAGTTAACCAATTCTAGTTTCATCACTAAAAGTCATTCATCTAAAGAAATTCTAGACACAGTGCATACTTATTTGTGAACCTATAGGAACTTAGAGCTTTCATGGAGATAAGTATTTCATGTTTGTTGTAGATGATTATTTGAGAATGATGTGAGATGTATTGATGAAGTGTAAAATGAAGCTATCTACATGTTCATTATTTTCAAAGCTAGAGTAGAAAGGGAGATCATAAGAGGTTGAAATATCTTAGATCAGATAGAGGAGGTGAGTTCACTTCACATGAATTAAATGCATATTGTGAGGAACAAGGAATCATATGGAAAATTTCAGCTCCTAGGACACCTAAATAGAGTGTTATTTATATAAGGAGAAATAGGTCAATCATGTTGGAAATATAGATGGAGTAACTAAGGCGGGGGGGGGGGGGGGAGAATCAATTACCACAAAAAAAAAAATCACAGATCCTTGAGATGTCTTAAATAACTAGTTACTATTGTTACTTAGTAGCCACACAAAAAAATGTTGTAACTCAGTATATGAACTATGTATTAACTTATTACTGATCTTTAAGCATTCAAAATTATTAACATGCATGCAAAAGGAAATAAAATGAACAGAAGAGACACCAGATTTAACATGGAAATCCAATATGGGAAAAACCACCAAGTAATTAGCTACCAATTTTCACTCTTTTGAAGTGAGCCCTGTTAGGAGCCAACCCTATTAAAAGTTACAAAACACATTGTTAGGTGTGACCTTGTTAGAAGATTTAATCACCCTTCTAGGAGTGGCCTTGGTAGAGGACTTTAGAACAATTCAATAGAACTATCCACCTTGTTAGAGGATTTACAAAATGGCTGCTAAACCAACTTTGTTAAGAGATTTACAAATCACTACTACAATGATGAAAAAGTAACAATGAAGTGATCTGAATGAGATGCAACTGAACTTTGCTATTATAGATCTCTATTCTACTTCAATAGATCCTCACTGATCGAATACATCTTTGCTACTCCTCAAGGATATCTAATCCTCATCAAAATTTTCTCACACATCCTCTTTACACAATCAACTCATTTGCATGCTCACTCATTCATACATCCATCCATACTTTAGAAATCACAACTTGACCTTTTATTTATACCTTACAAATTGTCAAGTCAGTTCATTTACAAGTTACATTTACCAATAAACAATACATTAGTTAGCTACAGTCATTACATGAAACAATTAAACTTTATTTCCCAAAACAATAAAATCCTTCATTTTCTGACCCTACTCAGTAAACACTACTCCAGAAATGATTTCCAATGTTAACCAAGTGAAGCTCAGTAAACACTGCAAACTTTGTAAAATCCTTTGGAGATCAAGTGAACTCGGTAAGAACTGATTTTCCTTTGCTGACCTTGTGAGTTCGGTAGAAACTAACTTTCCTTTGTTAACCTTGGGAGCTCGGTTAATACTAACTTCTGTCACAAAATCCTTTGACGCTCAAGTGAGCTTGGTAGAAACTATCTTCATAGTGTAACTTCTAGAAACAATTGGTAGACTCTATAAATTACTTTGTTGACCAACTGATCTTGGTAGACTTTATTTGATAACTGATATGACATTTGTGTAACATCAAAGATAACACACAATTGAACAATTGTATCCAACAATCTCCCTCTTTGGCATTGATGACAACACAACATGTCATAGCAGAATAAAATTTGAAAACAAATCTTTTTTTGATAGAATGTTTCTCCCTCTTATATTTCATTCCATAAACTTCTCAAATATAGTAATCTTCCTTTGTGAAGTAATTACATAACTTCTTTTCAAACATCAAACCTTCACAAAAAAATTCAAATTTTAGAAAGTTATGACAGTATACTCTCCCTCTTTGACAACACATGCCAAAGACAACACAAACCAAATGAAAAACAATGTACCTTGAGTATTGATTCATATGTAATGTTCTCATGATTATTCTGCATCAACTGAAAGATCTTCAACTTAGTACCTATTGATGCATCACTAAAACTTCATTTTAGTGAGCTTCAGATAGGTGAATGATCCCTAACTTATCTCTTAGATACAAGAATGCATCCTTAGGTAAAGGCTTGGTGAATATGTCAACAATTTGCTCCTTTGTATGGATATATTCCAATATGATCTCCTTATCATGCACCAATTCTTTGACAAAGTGATACTTTATTGCAATGTGCTTAGTTTTTGAGTGCATCACTAGATTTTTAGATATGTTTATTGCACTTGTATTGTTATAAAACATAACAACAGGTTCTTTGATTTCCACTTTCATGCATTCCAATAATTGTTTGAACCAAACAATATTAGAATAGTTTACTACTACTACAACATACTCTGCTTCTACTATAGATTGGGATGTACAATTTTTTTTTTTTACTTGTCCAAGAAACCAACCTCTTTCCATGAAAGAAGGCTCATCCACTTTTACTCTTTCTATCGTTAATGTTTCCTACCTAATCTGCATCAGAAAACACTTTTAAATCCATATTATCTCCAAATTTGTACCATAATCCATAATCTTTAGTGCCTTTCAAATATTTCATGATCCTTTTGATTGCCATCATGTGATTTTTTCTTTGTTTTGCTGAAAATCTTTCTATAATACTAACTACAAGGGAAATATCTAGCCTTTTATGAATTAGATACTACAATTTTCCAATCATAGATCTATACAATGTCTGATCTACTTCCTTTGATTCATCATCCTTGGTAAGCTTTAGAGTAGTGCACATAGGAGTCCCAACTGGTTTACAGTCTTCCATACCAAATTTTTTCAGTATCTCCTTGATGTATTTAGATTGAGTGATGTAGATGCCATTCTTACTTTGCTAAATTTGAAGACCAACAAAGAATTTGATCTCACCAAACATAGACATCTCAAATTCCTTGTTCATTTTCTTTAAAAATTCTTTTCAAAGATCATCATTCCTTGTGAAAAAAGTACCATCCATGAATATTTCTACCAAAACAATCTTGTTGTCTAGTCCTTGATATACAAGCTACTGTTATCATTAGTTCTCTGAAAACCAATCTGAATAAGATAGTTATGCGATATTTCATAGCATGCTCTAGGGGCTTGTTTCAGACCATACAATACTTTGTGTAATTTGTAGATCATGTCCTTCTTGTCTAGATCAGAAAAAACTTCAATCTATTCAATGTAGACTTCTTCATGTAGTATACCATTAAGAAATGTTGATTTGACATCCATCTGATAAACCTTAAATCCTTTGTATGCAACATATGCAAGTAAGGCCCTGACACCTTCCAATCTTGCAACATGAGAAAAAGTCTCTCCATAGTCCATTCCTTCTTCTTGAGAGTATCCTTTGCATACCAGTCTATCTTTTTTCTTTAACACCTTACCATCTTCATTCAACTTATTTTTGAATACCCACTTAGTTCCAATCACATTTTTATCTTTAGGACTAGGTACAAGAGTCCATGTTTTGTTTTTCTCTATTTACTCTATCTCTTCATTCATAGCCACAATCCAACTTTTATTTTCTAATGCATCTTTGAAACTTTTAGGTTCAAAATCAACAAGTAAAAAAGTACCTTTCAACTTACTTCTTATCATAGTTCCTTTAGATTTGTCTCCAATAATCTAATTTGATGCATGATGTCTCCTAATATAGTTAGCTAATGTAGGTTCCTTGCCTTTTGAATGAATTGCATTGTCATCCTCTTGCACTTCAACTTTAGGTTCTGACTATTCTTTCTGTTGCTCAGGTCCTTCAAACTTGGTAGGCATTGGCTCAGTAGTATCAGAATGTGAATTGGGTTCCTGTAGCTTAGCTTGAACTTCCTGCAACTCAATTACTAAAGACTTGAGGGTAGAAGATTTTTTATTAACAGATGTATCTGGCACTATATCAAGTTCAATGAAAAAAAATCTTCTATAATCTTCTAGTTCTTTTTTGTTTTCTTCTTCAGTCCTTTCTGCAAACTCATCAATTTTTACATGTGCACTTTCTATGACTTTATGCGTAGACAAATTCAAACATCTATATGCTTTAATTTTGCAAGAATATCTCAAAAATATTCCTTCATCACCCTTCACATCAAATTTACCTTTTCTAGATTCTTTCAAAATGTAACATTTACTTCCAAATACTTTTGGGTAACTTACATTATGTTTATAGCCATACCATAACTCATAGGGGGTCTTGAATGAGTCCTTCAGCTGTACTCAGTTCAAGGTATGAACTACAATGTTGATAGCTTCCTTCTAGTATTTGATAGCAATGTTCTTGTTAATCATCAAGGTTCTTGCATAGTCCATGATAGATCTATTTCTCCTTTCAGCTATTCCATTTTACTTAGGAGTGCCAAGAGCTAATACCTATCTTTTGATTCCCTTTTCAATAGAAAAAGTTATTGAACTCATGGGAGATGAATTCATCACCTCTGTCTGACCTCAAACATTTTAGTCTTTTTTCTATTTCCTTTTCTACTCTGGTCAAATACCACTTGAACTTTTCAAATGCTTCTAATTTCTCTCTTAGATACATGACAATCATCATTCTTGAGTAATCATCAACAAAAAGAATAAAGAACTTTGCTCTAGTATAGCTTTCAATTCCAATAGGTCCACACAAATTAGTATGCACAATTTCTAAAACTTTTTCAGATTGATAGTTCTTACTTTTAAAGCTAGTCTTTCTCATCTTACCAATCTGACAATTCTAGCGCAGACCAACATTAGGTTTCTTTATACTAGGAATGCTTCTTACTTTTCTTAATTTTCTTATTTTCGTCAAGTTATCAAAGTTCACATGTCACAACCTTCTATGTCATAACCAACTTTCTTCAACTCTAGCAATAAAACATGAACATTCACCAAGTTCAAGATAGAACAAGTTACCTTTTGTCTATATACCTAATCTAATTAGCTTTCCTTTGTCATCCAACAATCTTGCTTTTCCATGCATGAATTCCACTTTGAATCTATTATTGAGTAGCTGTGCCACACTCAATAGATTGTGTTTTAGTCCTTCTACCCAATATGCATTATCACATACAAGCTCTTTGGTTAGTGAGATTCTTCCTTTCCTTTTATACAACAAGGTTCATTATTAACAAACCTCACACTACCACCATCATAGTCTTCAAATTGTTCAAACTTAGTTTTATCTCTAGTCATATGATGAGAGCAACCACTATCTATGATCCATGTATCATTTTTGCTCACATGAGAGATAAGTGCCATTTCCTCATCATTATTAGATTCATTTTTCATAGCAATGTAAACAATTTCATCTTCTTCTTGATCAGAATCATTAGAATCCTTAGCCATGAAACATGTTTTCTTACTTTTGTCTTTGAATGATATGAAGTCTTTCTTGCCAATGCACTTGTGACCTTTCTTCTCATTCTTGTTCTACTTGTTTGGGCACCTAGTAGTGATATGTCCAATTTCTTCACATGAAAAACAAATTAGAGGAACCTTACTTTTGTATTTCCCTCTTCCTATTGAATATTTCCTAGCAAGCAGAGCTTCAACCACCCCAAGATCACTGTTTGAACTCTTTTTTGATTCTTTTTCACTTTTTGACTAAGAATCCTTTATTTTCTTGTCCTTCTCCTTGAGTGAAAGCTTGGATTCAAATGCTAACTCAATGTTCTTGGAAGCTGAAACATAGTTATCATAGTTATCTAGGTCAAATGCAGTCAATCTTCCTACTATGGCTTCTAAATTTATTTTATGATTTGCTTCACATCTTTTTTGTTGAATTAAAAAAACTCTAATTGCATAAATAGGAAATAATCTTCTAAAAAATTTACTTACAACTATTTCCTCCTCAATATCTCCTCTAGAAGCCTTCATAGCACTGACAACTACTTTGACTCTTTCAACATATTTGGCAATGTTTTCATCCTCTCTCATCCTCATCTAATCAAATTTTCCTCTTAGACTTTTTGTTTTGGCTCTTCTTACATTATCATCACCTACATAGATTTCTTTTAGCTTGTTCCACATTTCAAAGGCAATTTTGTAGTTTTTGACATCATCAAATTCTTCATAGCTTAGAGAAAATGTAATGTCTATCATCATGGCGTTATGAGTCTTCTTCTCAGTAATGTCATTAGCAGATAATGTACTAGAAGGAATCACATATGCTTCATCTAGATATTTCAATCATGTATCTCCAATGGAAGCTAGATGGAGTCTCATGAAACCTTGCCATGCTGAAAAGTTATCCCTGTTAAGCCTTGGTATTTCCCTCTTGTAAGACATCTTGATCTTTAGCTTAGATCTTTGAAATCTTTCTTGCAAGCACCAAAAGCTTTGACTAGTTACTATTTTTACTCAGTAGCCACACAGAAAAATGGTAGAACTCGGTAGATGAACTGTGTATTAACTTATTACTAATCTTTAAGCATTCACAATTATTAACATGCATGCAAAAGGAAATAACATGAACACAAGAGACACTAGATAACATGGAAATCCAATATGGGAAAAACCACCAAGTAACTAGCTATGAATTTTCACCCTTTTGAAGTGAGCCTTGTTAAGAGCCAACCATGTTAAAGGTTACAAAACACACTATTAGGTGTGACCTTGTTAGAGGATTTAATCACCCTGCTAGGAGTGGCCTTGTTAGAGGATTTTATAAAAATTTAGTAGAACTATCCACCTTCTTAGAGGATTTACAAAATGGCTGCTAAACCAACTCTGTTAAGAGATTTACAAATCACTACTACAATGATGAAAAAGTAACAATAGTGACCTGAATGAGATGCAACTAAACTTTGCTATTATAGATTTCTGTTCCATTTCAATAGATCTTCACTAATCAAATACACCTTTGTCGCTCCTCAAGGATATCTGATCCTTCATCAAAATTTTCTCACACTTCCTCTTTACACAATCAACTCACTTGCATGATCACTAATTCATACATCCATCCATACTTTAGAATTCACAACTTGACCTTTTATTTATACCTTACAAATTGTCAAGTTGGCTCATTTACAAGTTACATTTACCAATAAATAATACATCAGTCAGCTACAGTCATTACATGAAACAATTAAACTTTATTTTCCAAAATAATGAAATCCTTCATTGGCCGACCCCGCTCAGTAAACATTGCTCCAAAAATGATTTCCAGTGTTAACCAAGTGAAGCTCAGTAAACACTGCAAACTCTACAAAATCCTTTGGAGACCAAGTGAACTCAATAAGAACTAATTTTCCTTCATTGACCTTGTGAGCTCGATAGAAACTAACTTTCCTTTGTTACCCTTGGGAGCTTAGTTAATACTAACTTCTGTCACAAAATCCTTTGACACTTGAGTAAGCTCGGTAGAAACTATCTTCATAGTGTAACTTCCAAAAATGCTCAGTAGACTCTGTAAATTGCTTTGTTGACCAACTAAGCTCAGTAGACCCTGTCTGATAACTAATATGACATTTGTGTAGCATTAAAGACAACACACAAATGAACAATTGTATCCAACAAATCATTGACTGTACAAGATCATTAATGTAACATAAAGGTGTTTCTCAAACTTTTTGGAGAGAAGCAACGAGCACTATAGTCTACACATTAAATAAGCTCCAACTGAGGAAAGGTAAATAAAATACCCTATTAATTGTGGTATGGTTGACTACCCTATGTGAGCTATTTCAAAGTTATTGGAAGAAGATGCTATATAAAAAGAGACAATCATTCAAGCAATTTTGAATTAAGAAGTGATGAAGGGATATTCTCAAGTTATCACACTAAATGTAAAGAATAAAAATGTTTCAATAAGATAAGAAATAAAATGGTAGAGAGTACAAATGTTATAATTGATTAATACTTTGCACAAAATGATGATGACAGAAAAAGTGAACTAGAAGAATATCATGGATTTTTCAACATGCAAATAGTTGAACAAAATTTTACAATAGAACCAATGGAAGAGTAGACAAATACATTGGAACCAATCCAAGTGGTTGAAGAAGATTAAGAGAAGAACCAGTATTACCAAGATATTCCAACTCAAATGACTCCCCATATCAAATCATTGGTGATAAGAATGTTGGTACACTGACAAGAAGAAAATATAGAGAAGGTACTTATTTTCTATTTGAATTTGGACCAAAAATAGTAAATAATGCATTAAAGGATGAAAATTGGACAAAATTTATGAAATAAGAATTCAAACAAATTAAGAAGAACCATACTTGGACATTATTTCCCACACTAGAGGATGAGAATGTGATTGGCACCAAATGTGTTTTCAGAAACAAGATGGATGAGACATATGAGGTGGTTAGAAATAAGGCAAGACAAGTTTTAAGGGATGTGCACAAGAAGAAGGCCTATACTATAGATAAAAATTTGCACCTATAGCTAAAATTGAAGGAGTAAGAATATGTCTTACATTTTCTTTGTACAAAGGATTTAAAGTTTATCAAATGGATGACAAGTCATCATTTTAGAATGGTATCTTAGAACAAGAATTTTACCTAGAACAACCTCAAGGGTTTTATAATTAAAAATGAAATAATATGGTGTACAAACTACATAAAGTAGTGTATATACTAAAATAGGCACCAAGAGCATGGTATGAAAGGTTGCATTCATACTTAATCAAGTTTTGGTTCACTAGACCAAGTGATAACAACAATGTGTACTTGATGGCAGAATGTAATAACAAGATGTTGATTGTAGAATATGTGTTGATGATATAGTTTTTTTGGAGGAAATTATGTGATGAGTGTTGCATTATTAGAGTAAATGAAGAAATATTTTGCAATGTCTATGATTGGTGAGATCAAGTTCTTCGTAGGTTTGTAGATATATCAACTCAAAGATGATATCTACATAAGTTAAACCAAGTATTTGAAAGAAATATTGAAAAAAATTGGGTTAAAAGAAATAAAACATGTTGGTACTCCCATGATAATAGGTTTCAAATTGTCTAAGGAAGATAATTCTAAACCATTGTGCTATAAGACTAATGGCAATAATATGAACTGACAAGAGACACCATATAGATCTATGATTGGTAAAACATAATGTGTAGTGCACAAAAAACTAGATACAACATAAGAAGTTGGATTAGTCACTATATTTTCCTCTAATCTAAAAGAATCTCATTTGATTGCAATTAAGAGAATCTTCATATACATCTCAAGGGAAATGAAGAGTATGAACATAAAGGTGATTTCACATTAAATGCATTTGCAGGTAATGTAGATAATAAGTAGAGCACAACTAGAGGAACATCATTTCTTAGTGATAATTTTTCATCATGGAAAAGAAAGAAACAAAATTTTGTTTCACAATCAAAAATTAAAGAGAGTATGTGGTTTCTATAACAAATTAACACAGATGATATGGATAAAGAAAAATTGGAAAGAATTCAAAAAATGATAATTGAACTAATGATAATCTACACAAGTGCTATTAATATCTCAAATAATCTAATGATGCCCTCTAAGACTAAGCACATAGCTATCAAGTATCATTATCTTAGAGAACAAGTCAAGGGAAAATAAGTAAGGTTAGAGTATGTGCCAACTAAGGAACATACTACTTACATATTCAAAAGTCCATTACCTAAAGATATTTTTTAATACTTAAGAGGTAGGTTAGGGGCCATTCCCTTACCCGAGTTGAATTAAAAGAAGATGAAGTTGTATTAATTCGAGTGTACTCATTGAAAATATTTATTCTTTGAATTGATGTTAGGACACTACTCCTTAGGGGAAGTTGTTATAGTAATTACATGAAATATAAGATTTACATAATAGAAAAAAGGTTTTGGCATTTTTGTCAAAGGGGAGAGAATCTATTGATCAGGTAAAGGAGAAGAATGTAAAGATGAAGGAGGAGAAGTTTAGTATAAGAAAAGCATCTAGAGAAGTCATCAAAATGGAAACATTTTGTTTCTAGTGTTGTGTTCATTGTTTCTAAACTATTTGTGCACATTGAGCATTAAGAAGAAGTGTAGTGGGTGTTTTCATCAATACCAAAGGGGGAGATTGTTCGCTTAACTAATATAAATTATGATGTGATAATTGAAGTGGTTATTGGTGTCAGGATAGAGATTTAATTGCATGATTATCAACTATTGTGTTATTGTTGATGTCAACTATTGAACTAGGGTTCCTGGTATGTTACCAAGCATAATTATGATGAATATAGTATTGCAATAAGGATCATTGATTGTTATTTTCAAGAGAGAATCTGGGATGTCCCTTGAAAATTATATGGTTACGATTACTACTAAAAAGAAGAGTAATTTGATTGATGAATTCATAGTGCAACTATTAGAAAAGTTAGTGATAAGTGATAGGTGGGTTGATTGGTTTGTCAAATCCATATGGATGGAGTAAATTGATCGCAAGATGATGTAAAGAAGTAACTAAAGATGGTGTAGTTATGATAGAAAATTAGTATCATTACATCAAAATAATTTCTAGGATGGAAAGATTACTAGTGAAGCAGTGACAAGTTCAATGAACAAGTTAAAGAAGAATGAGTTCTTGAGTGATAGTTAGTTAGATGATGATTGGTGATTCATGATGAGGTTGCAATGACTTCAGATAAGTTAGTAGTAATCTAGTGACGTGGATGAACATTTGGAGGTATTGATGATCTAGAATCACATTGATTAAGAACAATGTTTGGAGAAGATTCTTGAGGAAGCAAGTGGTTGGTCAAATTTTGTTTCACATTTGGCACAAAATTCTATGAATTAGTTGATTTGATTGTGCAAAAGTACTATAGAGAATAATATATTATCTTATGGAGCTTAGATCTAAGAAAAATATTTGAATTTCATATCAATAACAATTTTAGGATTTGGTCAAGGTGGTGGAGTTGGAAAACTAGTACATACATGTGAAGGATGAATATTTTTTGTTGATGATCATAGTTGAGCATGTGTAGTGAAGAAGTGCAAAGTGCGAATCCAACTAGGAAGAAGTTGAGTGTGTTAAAGGGTTATTTTAATCTTTAGTAGATCTAATTAGGTAGAGGTGGTGTTTTTACACATATCATTCTTTTTGTTGTTCCCTAACAGTTACAACAGTCCAAATCCCTTAACTAGGTGGATCCACACATGTCCCTTGTTGTAAATCCCTTAAAAGGGTGACACTTTAGCTAGTGTTCAAAGTCCTTCAACAACACTACCCCTAATAGGGTAGAACTCCTACCATGTCTAGAGGTAAATCTCTTAACATGGTGGCATATAACAATGTCTTTGTAACTCATATCAGGTTTACACTTCTAACATGTCATACTTCAAAAGAGTACACAATTTATGGGTACTAATCCCCACCATAGTTTTTATCCATGTTAGGTTTCTGTGATACCAAAATTTGTGTTTCAACTTTGTGGATTCTTTTATTTGCTTCTATTAATTCATTTATTAGTGAAAGGTTTAAAAGTTTGAAAAAGTGATTATTTGGTAGATTCAACCACCCCACACCCCCCCCCCCCCCCCCCCCCCCCAAAAAAAAATTAATTTGATCCCTTAGGACTAACAACCTAAAACATTGACCCCATGACGATGGAATTATAATTTTTTAATGGGTGGGATGTTAGGAGTTTTGGGGTAAATAAAAACCCCAAAATCTCAAATTCCCAACATTTTGACCTTTTTTTGTGGCATTGGTTGATGTCACCACATTTGAGAGCCTATAAAATTCCTTTGAGTGCCTCATTTTGGCATACCATGATCATAAATTCTTCATGCTATATGTCTGGATGATCTTGCTATTGAGCATTTAGGAAATGCCATTGTTAGATTTACTTTCTATTTTGGTTTCTTGCAACTCTTGTCTTGATCGATTTTTTTTGGTCATTTTCTTTCCAAAATTTATTTTGCAAGGTAGGGCTTTTGTTTTACCATATCCAATTTTTTAGTTTCAGTTTCCCTCCTTTGATAGTTTTCTTAGTTTTCTTCTTTGTCAATCATTTGTATTTTGGGATTTTGGTGCAAGAGAACCTAGGGGTGAGGTCAAAATCTAAAGGAATTTTGGTTTTTACATGGTTTAACCAACCATGTAAAAAATAAGGACTACATGTAAAGTCCCAAGGTGAGTGTAGATAAGTCAATTTGGTTGATTTGAGTCTAGAAGTTAAAAGTTGTCAAGTAGATCCTAGGAAGCAAAAAGTTGCTCAAAAGTGCTCAAACTAGAAAGATACTATGAAAGGACCCAAAAAGTGGTCAAAATAGGTGTAAAGTGGTCATTTTATTTTGTGAATCCATGTGGGAAGGTTTGGAACCAAACTGGTCTAGTTTGGAGTCTTAGTTTGCAAAAGTTGTCAAAAGTTGCTCATTGACAACTTTTCAATTTTGCACAATTGCTTAACAACTTTTTAGGCAATTTTTGAAAAATAACTACTTGGAGAAGTTATGGATTATTTAAATGGACAAGAAGGAGGGGGAAGACTATTTAAACATCCTTCAATCTAGTTCTAGGGGTTGGATATTTGGATGTATGGACAATACCCATAAATGTATAGCATTGTATGAGCATTGGAGAAGCTTTTTGAGAACTAATGAATTTGGGGAGTTGATTGTTATACTATTTTCATTGATTTAGCTTCCTTGGGTCATGTTTTGAAATTTTACACAATTTTTTGGATTCAAGTGCTTCATTTCCTTAGGTTTAGAAAATCATTTTGTTTGTGCAATACTACTATCCAGTTTTGAGTTATTGGCATAGCAATAGCTATGGATTAAACTCCCACAGTCAAATTCTCATGGCTTTTGGAAATTATGAAATAGCCTCTATATAGGTTGTAAATAGGGAGGTTTGGTTTTGTTCAAAATAATTGGCCATATTTATAAGCGAGCCCTAGGCAAGCTAACAAAGCTTGGCAAGAGATAATGAATGCTTCTAAAGAAGTATAGTGGTGAATAGGGGATTGGTATGAGTCAATCTCTATAATTTATAGCAAGAGTAGGTTATTAAGAGTTTTGGATTTAGAGGAGGAGGTAAGGAGTGAAGTTGAACACCTTAGGAGGAGAGAAACCTTGCTTTTACTTAAAAAACCCTCAAAATAGGGGTTTTCAAAAATTGTATTGTACAGATAGTACTAAAACATAAAACCACCAAAATCCTTTAGCCTAGGTCCATAGGAAACAAAGTCCTTTAGAAATCAACTAGCCTTATTAAGGGTTTTTGGGAAGAATTTCTAAACCCTTATTTTTAGGAGGGCTAATAGGGGCTCTTAGGGCTACAAGGCTAATTTGAGCAATTTGGAGTTGTGGGTGTGGTGTACCTAGAAGAATGATGCAAAATGGTAGGGAATGTGTCAGGGAACTCATTAGGAGAAGCTAATCTTGGTTTGTGCTAAGGAATATCAGTGTGATGGGATATTCCCTTGTAGGCTTAAATATGCCTAATGGAGAGAATGGGAAGGAGAGAGAGCAAAATTGAATTGTTGTGGAGTTTTCTTGGAAGAAGGGGACCTATAGTATGATCCCCTAGAGTAGGGTTGAGGAAAGAACCCTAGAAGGCCATATATAACCTCATTGGAGCTAGTGAGCTCTTGTGGAAGAAGATCCTCATCAAAGTGGTATTAGAGCCAAAAGATTTATGGCTTATGGTAGATGTTCTAGCCTACTAAATCAAGTGGGTCAGTGCAGATGGTAACCAATGTAGAGTTGGTTAATGAAGTGGATGAGTAGAATAATTTCTTAGAAGGAAAGACCAAGGTTCTAGAGGAGGCCCTAGAGGAGGTCAAAGACAAATTGAAAGAGATAGAGGATGAAACCCAAGCTAAGGAAGATGAATATTGTAGCAAGGGTAAAGAGAAAGTAAGTTTAGAGGTGAAATCCCTGAACTAGATCCTCCACTTGGTGAGTAGGAACCATTCCTAAAAGCCCTCAAAGCATTTGGAGGGAAGAGTCTAGAGAATGTGTCTTATTTAATGGTAAAATGGATGCAAAAATAGTCATAGAATGGTTAGTAAGTGTTGAGAACTAATTTGAGTGTGAAGGGACAACATAGGCCCAAAAGGTGAGGTTTGCAAAGTCTAGGTTGGAAGACCAAACCTTGACATGGTGGAATTTTGTGCAAGAAGAAAGAGAAAGTAAGGGGAAGATGCCTATAGATAATTGGAAGGAAATGGTGGAAAATATCAAAGAGAAATACCTACCAAAGGTCTATGAGATTTAGATCCATAAGCAGAGGCAAAATCTCAGATAGAAGGAACTTGATGTGGCTACCTACACTGAGGAGTTTCAGATGTTGGTACTAAGGTCAAGGGTGCAAGAAGTAGAGAGTATCAAGGTGGCAAGGTACTTAAATGATCTTAAATGGTCCATTTAGGATGAACCAAGTTTTTTTAGCCTCACCATACTTTAACATTTTTTTCAAATGGCTAGGAAGGTGGAGGAAAAACTAAGGAAGAAAGGGGATTCTAGTTCTAAGAATAGTGACAGAGGCAAGGATTTCAGAGGTGGTTCAAGGGGAGGCTCTAGTGGAAAGAGTACTAAATAAAGAAGCTATGGGGACTCTAAATGGAGTGAGAAATCTAGTGAGACTAGTTAGAGAGAAGGATCTAGCAGAGGTAGAGGATCCAACAATGGTGGCAGTGGTAGATATGGTAGCAACAAAGGATCTCATTTTAGCGATATGAAATTCTATAATTGAAACAAGGTAGGGCATCCTACTTATAGATGCCCTAATAAGGCATCAGGTTCCTATGGAGAAAAGAAGATAGCCTATGTGTAGGAGGAAGATAATTAGAAACAAGGTGAAGTGGATCTTGATTTAGAAAAGGCTGAAAACCTCATGTTAAGGAGGGTTTTATTAAAGGATCTAGTAAAGGAAGAACACAAGTAGAGAAGGGAACTATTTAGAACTACTTGTAAGATATTGGGAAAGGTATGCAAGGTTATCATAGACTCAGGGTCTACTGACAATATTTTGTCAGAGGAGGTAGTGCAAAAACTTAGATTGATAAAAATACCACATGTATGTCCATATAGGGTGACTTGGTTGAAAAAAGGATAAAACATCATAGTTAATGAATAGGTTTGGGAAAACATCACCATTGGGAAATACCATGATAGGGTCCTATGTGATGTACTCCCTATCGATGCTTGCCACTTGCTGCTAGGAAGACCTTGGTAGTTTGATAGAGAAGTAGTACATCATAGGAAAGAGAATAAATATTCTTTTAAGAAAGATGGGGTCACCTATAGGATATAGTCCATAGTAGAGGAAGAAAAAGTAGAGAAGGCTATTGCTAAGACTTTGTTAATGAGTGACAAGGAGTTTCTCAAGGACTTGAAGGAGAATGGAGTAGGGTATGCCATTATGGTGAAACTCAAAGAAGAGGAGACATCTTCATCAACACCTATCCTTGTTGAGGTAAAAAGTTTTTTGGATCAGTTTAAGAACATTATTTGTGATGGGGTACCTCCTACACTACCACCTAAGAGGGCCATAAGTTATCAAATTGACTTCATACCAGGGGGCATCATTGCCTAATAAATTTTCTTACAAGATGACATTGGAGTAGAATAAGGAGATAGCAAGACAGGTTCAAGAATTTCTTAATCAGGGGCTTATAAAGAAAAGCATTATTCCTTGTGTCTTACCAATATTCCTAGCACCCAAAAAGGGAGATAAGTGGAGAATGTGCACTAATTCTAGATAAATCAATAGAATCAAAATTAGATATAGGTTCCCTATTCCTATGATAGAGGACCTAATGGATTGTTTGGGTGGGGCTAGGTATTTTTCTAAAATTGATCTCAAAAGTGGCTATTATTAGATTAGGATGAAAGAGGGGGATGAATGGAAGTGTACATTTAAGACTAGTAAGGGTCTTTATGAGTGGTTGGTTATGTCATTTGGTCTTACCAATACACCTAGTACCTTCATAAGGGTCATGAATGAGGTATTGAAGGACTAAATTACAGTGTTTGTTATAGTGTACCTAGATGACATCCTCATCTTTAGCAAGAATTGGTGTTGAAGAAGCTACAAGAGGGAAGCTAAAAATCAACTTGGGGAAGAGTGACTTCATGATAGAGGAGCTTGTATACTTTGGTTTTTTGGTGTCCCAAGGCAACCTAAAGATGGACAAAAGTAAGGTGGGGGTGCTCTTGAGTTGGCCTACACCTAGATCTACTATTGAGGTCAGGAGTTTTCATGGCCTAACTCAATTTTAGAGGAAGCTTGTAAGAAGGTTTAGTGAAATGTGTGCACCAATGAATGACACCATCAAAGGGGGCATGAAGACCAAGTTCACATGGACCAAAGCAATAGATGAAAGCTTTGGGAAGCTAAAAAAGGAAGTGGCAACACAACCTATATTGGTTTTACCTAGTTTTGAGAAACCATTTGTGGTGGAGTGCAATCCTAGTAACATAGTAGTAGGAGTAGTCCTAAGTCAAGAGGGAAAATTAGTTACATTTTTCAATGAGAGGCTTAATGAAGCCAAAAAAAGGTACTCTTAATATGATCTAGAACTTTATGCACTAGTCCAAGCCCTTAAGAAGTGGCGACACTACCTATTGTCAAAGGAGTTTTTGATCTTCACAGATATTCAAACATTGAGTTTTATTAACTCACAAGAGAAGCTAAGTCTGAGACACATAAAGTGGATGGACCTCCTACAATCTTATACATTCAAAATCAAACATAAGAAGGGAACAAACAATAAAGTAGTTGATGCCTTGAGCAGGAGATTGTTAATAGTCCAAGAGGTCAAGTTGTAGAGCATAGGTCTAGAGGGATTCAAGGACCTATATGAGGAGGACACTAATTTCTTAGAGCCATACAAGGTATGAAAATATTTTTCTAATCATATTCATAGTGCATTTTCTAAATATACCTTATAGAATGGGTTACTATTTAAGGGGCCACAGTTGTGCATTATAAGGGGATATATGAGAGAGGGTCTCATACAAGAAAACATAATGGTAGATGAGTGGCCATTTTGGTTTGAATAAGATCTTGGACCCTATGGAGATATGTGGATCAATGTAGCTTATGTTAGAAAAAAAGAGGAATTCATCAAATATAGGGATCTACTAACCTCTACCCATTCCCAATAGGCCTTGGGAGTGCATCAATATGGATTTTATAGTGGGGTTGCCAAGAACCAAGATAGGACTAGATAGTGTGCTTGTGGTGGTGGATAGGTTTAACAAGATGAGTCATTTCATCCCATGTAGAACAACACATGATACAAGTAACATTGCTAATATTTTTTTCAAGGAGGTGGTGAGAATCCATGACTTACTTGGAAGCATAGTGGTAGATATGGATGTGAAGTTTATGGGGAATTTTTGGAAGATGCTATGGAAGATACTTAGAACAAACCTAGCACATAGTTCTACCTACCATCCTCAAACAAATGGTCAAACAATGGTTATAAATAGGGTCCTAGGAAACCTTTTGAGATGCATTACTAAGGAGTATAGGAAAAGTTGGGAGCAGGTGATATCTCAAGAAGGATTTGCTTAAAATGATAGCAAAAATAAGACCATAGGGTTAATCTATTCCCAAGTTGCGTATGGCACACACCCTAGGAGTATCATGAAGTTGAGGGATTTAACTTCACATGACAACATCAATGGGCATGCTGATGATTTTCTCCAATCTATGAAAGAGGTGCATGATCAAGTTAAACAAACCTTGATGGAAGAAAATATGAAGTTGAAAGAAAAGAAGGATGAGGGGAGAAGGTAGTTGTAATTCCAAGTGGGAGACTTGGTAATGGTTTACTTGAACAAGGCTAGGCTACCCAAGGGAATGCCAAGAAAGTTATAGATGAAGAGGATTGGGCCATGCAAGATACTTGAGAAGTATGGACTCAATGCAAAAAAAAATAGACCTACCAAAAGACATGATTATAGCTCCCATCTTCAATGTGAGAGACCTTATACCATATAAGGGGCCCAAGGTGGATGAAGGACAATATCAAAAGGAATTGAACAAGGATGTTATAGACTTCTAGGTACCTAAAAAGGAGCCACCCTAGGTGGAAAATATTTTGAACTCTACAGTGAAGAAAAGTACAAGAAACAAGGTGTACAAGGAGCATATAGTGAAATGGATGGATAAACATAAAGTTAAAGCTACTTGGGTTGTAGAGAGTGATTTCAAGAAGTAGGGCATCAGTAAGGAGCTCATCAGTCCAAATGTACCTTGAACTCTTCTTGATAGGGAGATAATGGTGTAGGAGCACCTAGTGGTGAGGTCAAACCCTAAAGGAATTTTGGTTTGTACATGGTTTAACCAATGATGGAAATAATAAGGACTATATGTAAAATCCCAAGGTGAGTTTAGATAAGTTAATTTGATTGATTTGAGTCTAGGAGTTAAAAGTTGTCAAGTAGATCCTAGGAAGCAAAAAGTTGCTCAAAAGTGCTCAAACTAGAAAAATATTGTGAAAGGACCCAATAAGTGGTAAATGTAGGTGGAAAGTGGTAATTTTATGTTTTGAATCCATGTGGGAAGGTTTGGAACCAAACTAGTCAAGTTTGGAGTCTAGGTTTGCAAAAGTGGTCAAAAGTTGCTCATTGAGAACTTTTCAATTTTACAAAGTTGCTTAGCAACTTTTTAGGAAGTTTTTGAAAATGAACTACTTGGAGTAGTTATGGATTGGTTCAATGGAAAATATGGAAGGGGAAGACTATTTAAACATCCCTCAATCTAGTTCCAGGGGTTGGATACTTTGATGTACGGACAATACCTGTAAGTGCAACATTATATGAGCATTGGAGAAGCTTTTTGAGAGCTAATGAATTTGGGGAGTTGATTATGTTAATATTTTCATTTATTTAGCTTGCTTGGATCATTTTTTGAAATTTTACATAGTTTTTTGGATTCAAGTGTGCTTCATTTCCTTAGGTTTAGAAAATCATTTTGTTTGTGCAATATTGTTGTCTAGTTTTGAGTTATTGGCATAGCAATGTCTATGGCTTGAACTTCCATAGTCAAATTCTTATGGCTTTTGGAAATTATGAAATAGCCTCTTTATAGGTTGTAAAAATGGAGGTTGGGGTTTTTGCAAGACATTTGGCCATATTTACAAGTGAGCCCCAAACAAGCTAACAGAGCTTGGTGAGGTGCAATGAATGGTTGTAAAGAAGTGCAATGGTGAATAGGAGATTGGTATGAGTCAATCTCTATAAGGTATAGAAATTGTAGGTTAATAAGAGTGTTGAATTTAGAGGAGGAGGTAGGGAGTGAAGTTGAACACCTTAGGAGGAGAGAAACCTTTCTTTTACCTTAGAAACCCTCAAAATAGGGGTTTTCAAAAACCATATTGTACAAATAGTACTGAAACCTGAGACCATCAACATCCTTTAGCCTAGGTCCATAGAAAATAAATTACTTTAGAAAATAACTAGACTTATTAAGGGTTTTTGGGAATTTTTAAACCCTTGATTTTAGGAGGGATAATAGGGGATCTTAGGGCTACAAGGCTAATTTGAGCAATTTGGAGTTGTGGGTGTGGTGGACCTAAAAGAATAATGTAGAATGGTGGGGAATGTGTCAAGGAACTCATTAGAAGAGCCTAATATTGGTTTGTTCTGAGGAATGGTAGTGTGATGGGATTTTCCCTTTTAGGCTTAAATATGCCTAGTGGAAAGAATGGAAATGAGAGAACATAAAATTGAATTATTGGAGAGTTTTCTTGGAATAAGGGGATGTATAGTGTGATCTCCTAGAGTAGGGTTGAGGAAAGAACCATAGGAGGCCACATATATCCTCATTGGAGCCAATGAGCTCTTGTGGAAGAATCTCCTCATGAATTTTCAAGTTTTTTAGGGTCTAAGGGTCATAAATAATTGTCCTTTTGGTTTATTTATGTTAATTTTTTAGACCCAAGCATCAAAACCCTAGATTTTTGAGCTTTTGAGACCCAAATCTCAAGCTCCATCATAAATGTCCAAAATATTCTTGGCTACTTCATAAACCCTCACCCATTGGGTTATTGGGCCTTGATATCAGTTACAAACATCAAAATTTGATGAACCAACTTTCTCGACACACCATGTACCATAAGATCTTCATTTTACACCAAGCCCTTATTAGGATGTTGGGTCATTGGACCAAAAGAACCTTTAAGGGGGACCAAGGTCTTGATTCATCAAATTTTCATCACCCTTTTCAAACAATATCATTTCATATTTTTTAGGTATTGAACCCCAAAATTAGAAAGGGTTTAAGAGGCCCAAAAATACAATATTTCTTAGAGATTTAAAAATTTGTGAGCCCATTAGCTTGCTTTGTTTTGAAATTCAAAAAATAGTATAAAAGGAGGCTTGAACACCTCATTTTGGCATCACTATAAATCCATTATAAATCACAAGACATATATACATGTGAATTCAAGAATTCTTATAGAAATAATTTTTTAAAGGTAATTCATCGATCATTTAAGAATCAATGATCCTTTGTGACTATTTCCTCTTCAAGATCTAGCATGTTGTTGGCCATCAAGGGAGGAAATCTACATTATGGAATTGATATTCTTCTTCCTTATTCATATCTACATCTATGTCTCTATGATTTTCCATTTCATTTATGGAGATTTACTACATTCCTAATGAAGACTCAACATCAACAACATCTAGCAATAACAAAACTCTTCCTAAAAATGATTTCATCAAGTAAGGAAAATCAATGTACATTTCTTACTATTTTAGATGCTATTTATACATTTATCTTTCAATGTTAATTCCAAAGTTTGGGCTTGAACAAGGAAAGCCTCTTGCCCCTAAAAAAATCAAAATTTTTTGTGTCTAGCAACTATTGAAATCAATTATTCAATTGTATATTTCTACTGATGTTACACACATGTCATACTTTTACTGAGCACAACTAGGATTAATAGAGCTCAGTCCAGTACTAAAGAAGAATCTAGTATCAGCTTGGTAGGAACTCATGAAACTACATCTAGGAACCATTGGAGATATAAGTCTACACTTCTTAGAGAATTAGTATGTGGCACCTCCAAAGCCTTTAACTATGGATCATATGGTGGACATGAAGAATCACAACACAATGATGATTGATGTTGCTTCCTCTCTCAACTACTATGAATTTGATGAAGCCAAATATTGTCCTATTGGCTTTGACCATATGGAAAAATATAGAAAAAATATATGGAGGAGATGAAAATGTGAAAAGAACCAAAGTAGAGAGTCTAAGAGGCCATTTTGATTAGATGAAGATGAGAGAAGATGAAAACGTTGCTAAATACAATGAAATAATTAAAGCATGTGTGAGTGCAATCAGAGCTACAAGAGGAAAAATAGATGATATAATAGTAGTCACCAAGTTATTAAGAACTCTTCTTCCTATTTATGCAATTAGAGTTTCAATTATTCAAGAGATGAGATGCGATCCCAAAAATGATATAACTTTGAATGCACTAGTGGGAAGATTAACATCCTTTGAGTTGGATAACTTTGATAACTATCTTCCTAGCTCTCGCAACATAGAATCAAAATTAAAAGCCAAACTAACTCTTGGAAGAAAGGGAGGAAACTAAAAAGGAAAATAAATTGATAGTGAGGAAGATGAAGACTCAAATGATGACCTTGAAGATATTAAAGCCCTTCTTACCACAAAGATAGTGAGGTTGGGTTTTGTGCTTCATACCATAAATCCAATAAATTGGCAAATTCAATTTGAGTTTTTGGCACAAACCATTCAAATTTTTGGACAAGGGAATACTGGAGGGAACCCCAAGCAAGTTGTTCTTGGAGTCCATGTTACAAATTTATTTGCAATGGACCCTATAAATTTGTCATCTTTAATATATTTTGACTCCTTTTATGGATCATTCCACTTATTTTGAATTGCACGTATGATTTCCTTCATACTCCTTCCATAGATAACATGATCACAAATATCATGGAATTGATCAATAAAACCTAGCATTTTACCTAGTTCATGCATGTCAAAAAATGGTTTCCCCATTCCTTGTACTTTATTTTGGGTTGCACTTCCATTGCTAGTGCTAGTGCCACTCCTCTTGAATATTTTAGTCATAATTGAAAAATTTATAGAAATATACACAGTCACAAATTATAATTTACAAGAGTAATCAACATTTAAACCCTAAATTGTAATTCTAATATTTTACATTACAAGTTACCTAACTACTAGAATGTAAACAATTTAGGCTTATAATGCATGATAAATTCAAAATTAAACCCTAAATTCTATGGCTGGTACTACACTTACAGTAAAAAATTTAAAAATGTGGAAAGTTTAAACTCAAATTTATAACCGTAGACTATGAGCTATCTTAGAAGACTAGGACTGTGTTGCAGCTTAAAAATTGTAAGTTCATAACACCTTTCTGATCAGTGATGCTCCAATTCTTTTGCGAATATCTTAATAGTTTGTGCAAAAATCAAAGATTGAACAATGAAAACAAAACCTTATGGTTTAAACTCTAAACAAAAGCAAATTTTGCAAACTGTAGAAGTGGGAGAGTCGAGACTGTGTTTGATATTAATTTTTATGTATGTTGTACAATATACAATTGGTATAATAATTTATTATGAAATGTGTAATGTTATAGTATAATTTGAGATTAAATTTATTGATTATTACTAATTTTTATCTCTGAAGAACCAACGACTTCTTTTTGAAGACTTATTTTTTGGGGAAATTTCGAAAAAATGATTAGTGTAGCCAGAATCAACCCAAAATACATCTTCTACTATTGATCTTTGATGATCCAATGATGGTAAGTGCATCAACCATCACCTCTTTAGAGGTTGCATTAGTGCACAATGTGATACTCATTTCTTAGTTGATAAATGTGTGCCATGTGTCTTCTTTCTAGGGGCATTTGAGAAAATGAGTTGACTATTGCCAAAATTGGCCTGAAAAACATCTGGAGCCAGTGATCTTTATAGATCAAATAGTGGTTGATGTGTCCCCTTTGGGCCCTTTTTGGTACAATATAAATGATGTTAACATTGTGTCACCACATGTCACTATATTATTTACCATGCCTAAATGAAGAGAGATTAGTCACATGTGATACATGTATGCCATGTGTCTTCTCTTTGGATTATTTGGGAAAACAAGTTGAGTGTTGCCCAAATTGGCCCAAAATAATTCTTGAGCTATTGATCTTTGTTCATCCAATGATAGTCGGGGCATCCTCTTTATTATATTAACACTTGTGACATTATAATAAATTATAATTATAATATTAATTATTATTATATTATAATAATAACAAAATTGTATTAACACTTGTCCAAGGTATTCTAAAGTACATCCAAGATTAAAATTTTAGATTAAAATAAGATCTCTTGTGATCAAACAAGCACTATGTTGTGGCTTGAATTTGTTGTAGCTTGTAATAATTTAATTAAGGAGAGTAGAGCATATTTTTATGAAAAATAAGAAATAATTAGTTAAAATAAATTGAATAAAGATGTTTTATGTTTATTTTTGTACTTATTTGTGGTATGTTTTTAAATTATTTTGTGATTGAATAGGAAGATATCCACAACAAATTAAATAGAAATAGGAATATATTTATTTGTGCATGTGTGTAATTCAAACTTAATCTTTAAATTAACAAAATAATTATCTTATTTTATGATTTTTATGATGATTAAAAAATAAATTTTTTTTTATTAGATAAACAGGTTTTACAGGGATCCTGAAACCCGAGAGTTAAAACATAACAGGCTGAAAATAAGCATTAGAAGCCCAACCACAAAAGTAACAATTCTAAAGGTTGATAATAAACACTAGGCCCAACCAAATAAATAAAGGCCAAATAGAAAAGACAAGAAAAATGAAACAGTCAAAAGCCAGAACAAAAAGCTAGCCAAAAAGGAAAAAGACAAGAACTAATCCTTGATCTTTCTTTCTAGCTCCTGCACAACCTAGGTAGCCTCTTGGGCCATCTGGTTCTCCTCAACCTCCTGCTAGTGAGTCCTATGTTATTCCTAGTCTAGAGTAGAAAAAGTGATACCAGTGGTATTATCATCATCAGATCTAGCTTTACCCCTATCTTTTCCATCCACATCCCCCTACATGCCTCTATCTTTAAGCCAATCAGTTAAAGATAGAATGTTGTTATTAATCGAGTTGAGTAGTGAGATCGTCTAGATCAACAGATTGTTATTGTAATTTTCTAGGTTGTGGATCCTCCTTTCTGCCAGGCTATGCCTATCATCATAATCTATCCCTTTCTCCAAGCCCTTTAGAGTCCTGGCTCCTTTCATTTGACCCACCTTCTCCTTAACTTCCCCCAGCTCATGAAAAGCCACTTGATTGACCTGTAATTGTCTATCATGCTATTGTGGGCATTGTTCAAGAGGTTCATCCTAGATTCCTTGGCATTATCAGAGATTGCCACAATTGTAGGGTTAATGATCTCTTCAAGATGCGGTTCCTCCTAGCTGCCCACCAGGATCTGGGGGTTCATCACTTCTCTGAAAATACCCATTTTCAAAGTCCTCACATTAAAATTTCTCCAAGCTTTCCTCCTATCTTTGGCCAGCACCTCCCCCCTCTCAACTCCAAAACTATCCTTTATCTGCTCCTCTAGGTGGGCTTGGGGATGGATAGGGGAGAGAGGGAGTGGAGAAGAGTCTGGATCTTGTTGCAACCTCTCATCCTCTGTGCCCACCCTCTTGCATTTCTTCCCACCTTGGGTTTCCTTTTTTTCCTCCTGCCTCTCCTTTTCCTCATCTTTAGAGTCCACAGCCTCCTCTTCATCACAGTTGTCCTGATCCTCATTCCCAAGCTTCTTCTAACCATGATCTTTAGAGCTTTTTCTTCTAGGGGTAATGGGGGAGGGCAACTTCTTTACATTTGGTGTTCCCCCTTCCTCAGAACTAATGCTCGGTATATCATTTGAGTAAGAGGAGTAGCTAGAGCTTTCAATTTCCTCATTCCCAACATATGAAGGGATGTTACTTATTGTCTAAGCCTTGAAGTTCTCATAGATAAGTAGTAACAACCCCTCATGTGAAGCAGGGTTAGTAGAGGGTCTCTTTTTGAAGCTTGACACTACCTTGCTCATAGAGTTCAACAAATAGAAAGGGAAATAAACTTTGCTATCATGCCAAAAATGATTCAAAAGAAAGAAATGGTGGGTGCAAACATGATCAAACCTAGGGTCAAGAGTAATGTACTCAATGATAGCATGCAAAACTTACCTCCAAATCTTAATTATAGAATTTGGACCATAAAACGTATCACTCTTTTTTAGGGAATTCAGCTCCTTAGAGTTGTTAGCAAAATCCTTCACTGCACTAGCCGAAAGCTTTCTGTCCCTAAATAACTTAAAGCCCACCATCAAAATCTTAGTAATAGCCAAAATCACCTTCTCCATTATTAGAAAAGCTATCCCATTCACCTTGACTCTACCATCCTTCCACGAATTGACCATGTTATCAGTCACATTTTGGTCGTAACCATGCAACTTCATGATATACCTTGAAATCTTGTCCTGAACCGGCTTCTCCCACACTTTCTCCCTGCTTCTCCATTTTTCCATTTTTCCCACCAATTCTTTTCTGCACCTTTCACCCACCATATTTGCACTTTGCTCTCCCACAATTCTCATAAGCATAGCCCTCTGAAAGCTCACCACCTGATAGGGTTCTTTGTGTTTTAGAGAGAGACTAAAGAAATAGGCCTTATCTTTTCTTAGGTTACAAATGCAAAAAATGACCCATAAAGCGTACCAAATAAACTGTAATAATTTCCACTTCTTGCATTTACCAATACAACCTTTAAGAGTCATACCCTTTCCCCATAAGCCTTTCCTATTCATAATTGTAGATTGATCTCCTTCATACTCCCTTGGATCTTATCCAGGTCGTTCAGGCTCTTAACATCCACCGAAAAACTCTTTCCCAGTTGCCAAGTCATTTTTGGTCAAATTAGACACCTTTATTTGCAAACCAATCTGCCATTAGGTTTTCTTCCCAAAAAATGTGAGTGACATGGACTTTATCAAATTTAGCAAGAGTCTCACGTGTCTCATCAATAAGATTTTCAATCAACCATGAATAATGAGATTTTCCATTTAAACATTTAATAATGTTATTCGAGTCCCCTTCAATCCATAGATTAGTAACTCCAACTTCAAAAGTCAATTTCACCTCATGGTAGGCCACACTTGCTTCCACAAAGTGATTAGTTTGGAATCCCAACAAGAGAGGGAAGGCTACTACTCCATCCTCAAATTCATTCCTAATTATGCCTCCACATCCCGAGGAGCCAGGATTTCCCTTAGAGGCCCCATCAAAATTGGCTTTATGCCATCCTTCTGGGGGGAGAAGCCACTTGGCTTCCTATCTTTTTAACATTCTTTCTTTTTCCTTCTCCATTTTCCTACCGTCCGCTTCGATATCTTCCCCCTTCCTTAATAGGTAGTTTTCTTTTATATTTTTGTGAATCTTCTTCTTGACAATAATGGTTGGCTCCTCTCTATCTCTAAAGATTCTATTGTTTCTCTCCTTCCATATGCTCCAACAGTAGTGTGGTAAGATCCAGGTTCCTAATTCCTGCAAAACAGGGGTTTTGAACAAGGATTTCTATTAGGAAAAAAATCCAGGAGATTATCTGGCATGCTGATGGGGACACAACCCAAGCACAGAATGGACACAGCAGGAAAAAGGAAATTGAATTAACTATGAAAATAAGCTAGTATATTTAGTATAGAGAAATAGACTTCAAAACATTCCCTAAGGGCTTACAATAGCACAAAACTAGAGATAATTTCTCCTTTTGGTACCTCCTCTCAAATTCCACTCCGAACTGCCTTTTACAATGCCAAAAATGTCCTTAAATAGACCTCAGAGGGTTAAGGACTAGGAGTACATTCTAGAAAGTGCTAGTAGGCATCCACCAACTAAGTAGAAGGCTCTAGAAGCCATGTTAGAAGTTGGTGCAAATCTAGAAGAATCCAAAAATGGTAACCAAACTTTTGGGAGGCATAACTTTTGAATCGTAGCTCCGATTGACGAACCGTTTACATTTCTAAAAAGCTCTCAAAGCACTCTATAGCTCTCAAATCTTTGCTTGTACCCCATTTTTTGGCCCTTTTTGAGGTCATTTAATGCCCCTAACTCTATAGCTCTCAAAGCTTTGCATTCTTAGGAGGTCTCCAAAAATCGAAAAACTGCGATAACTTTCAAACTGTGGGGCCTTTTGACCTGATTCTTTTTCTGGAATGCTCTAAATTGCAATTACATTCATCTGGCCAATTTACACCTCCTAGTTCACCAAAATGATGACTCAATTACATACTCCTATTTTTTTGGCATTTACACGTATCCCAAGGTGTTCAAATACTCTATCCTAGAACACTGATAGTGGAACTGTGAGAGTTGGGACCTTTATTTGACCCAAATGGGTATCCAGAAATGAAAACACATGAAACAAAAACTAATTCTAAGTACATTTTTTTGGGTGACACAGGATTGCCCTTGTACCTCTGGATGCTCCTGCATCACATGCACTAGCTAATCCCTAAGTCTTGGGTCAGGAAGTCCTAGACCTCCCTAGAGAAGGAACAGTGAATGAACAAGTGGTTTCCTATTTCTAGCTGGTTCTTACATAAAATACATCTACTTGGCAGAATCTATCCTCTTTTTATAAGGTTATCCTGAGTGAGAATTTTGTTCTGTAAGGCCAGCCAATAAAATATATTGATTTTAGGAGTGAGGCCTAGGATCCAAGCTTTTGACCAAGGAGGCTTCTCTTTTAAGCTCCAAAGAGCCGTATACCCAAAAGCAATAGAGTAGTTTCCATTGGAGTTGTCCCCCCATATCATTTCATCCCTCTTGTTGCTAAGAGCCATTGAATTTAACATTAACATGATTGGATTTAGATCATCAAATATTATAGACAGATCTATCCAACCCTGGTCATTCCTATAGTTGTAGACTTTTAGCCCAAAAAGTTGAATACAATGGTTCACCCAAACATCATAGACAAGATTGTTCATTAGGGGGCCTTGAATAAGCCAACTATCAGACCAAAATTGGATATCCTCCCCATTCCCCAATTTCCAAGAAAGTTTTTCCTTTGCCAGGTCCTTGGCTTTTAGAAAACCATTCCAGATAGTTGATCCTCTAGGAATGTCCTCACTAAAAAGGGTGAATTGAGTAGAAGGCATCTTAATATACTTGTTGACCAAGATGTCTCTCCATTCCCCAGTGCTGTTGAAGATATGCCATAATTGCTTTGCCAAAAGAGCCTTATTAAGATGAGTAAGCTTCCTTATGCCAAGACCTCCATAAGTCATAGGGAGATAGACTTTGTCCCAAGCAACTAGTGGGTATCCTTTTTTCCCTTCAACTCCTATCCATAAGAAATCCCTCTGAAATTTCTCAATCCTCTCTGTGAATTTCACTAGAATCATAAAGAGGCTTAAAGTGTACAATGGAAAATTCTAAAGGGTGGATTTAACCAGTTGTCATTTACCAGCTTGACTAAGAATAGCTCCTTTCCAACCAACAAGCTTTTTTTTGAACCTGTCCATAATACTATTCTAGAAGGAGTCAAGAGGAATCAAACCCAAAGGAAGCTCAAGGTAGGTAGAGGGAAACTTTCCCACATTGCAACCCAGAATCCTGGAAATTTTCATTTGTTTATCCTCTGGGGTATTAATAAAATATAAAGAGCTCTTTTCCTAGTTAATTAGTTGGCTTGACCCTCTGGAGTAGATATCTAGGACATCCTTCATGGCTTTTTCCTCCTTCACAAAAGCCTCCTCCCCATGATAGTATCATCGACAAAATGCTGATGTGAGAAAGGATCACTTTTAGAGGAAGGTTTAATCCCTTTGATTCTGCCTTCTTTCTTCTTTCTCTCAATAAGCCTTCCCATACATTCAGCCACAATAATGAAGAGTATTGGTGAGAGAGGATCCCCCTACCACAGTCCTCTTGAGGGTTTCAAAAAATTTGAAGGAGCTCCATTAACCAACACAACAAGAGAGGAAGTAGAGACAAGTTGAGATATTAGTTTACAAACTTTTAAATCAAACCCAAAAGCCTTGAGCATCATATCAAGAAAAGTCTAGTCAACTCGGTCATAGGCTTTAGATAGGTCCAATTTAAGCAACATCCCTTCTTGTTTTCTAGCTTCCATAGAGTGGATCACTTCGTGCACCATCATGATCGAGTCTAAAACCTATCTACCTGGGACAAAACCTATTTGTTGCTACAATATAATCAGAGGGAGGAGCTTGAGCAATTTAGAGGTAAGAACTTTCGAGATGATCTTGTAAAAGGAATTTCACAAGCTAACATGTCTGAACTTGTCCAAAGAGTTAGCCTTGGGAACCTTAGGGATGAGGACCAAAAAAGTGGAGTTAATCTCCTTAAGAATGCTCCTAGCTCCAAAGAATTCCTGAACTACCTTCACCACATCATCCATCACCACTTGCCAATACATATAAAAAAAGAAGGTAGGGAACCCATTAGGTCCAGGAGATTTATCCATAGGCAAAGAAAAGAGAGCTTCATGAACTTCAACAACAGAAGGAATGGCTCAAAGCATTAAGTTATGATGAGGTTGGATTATCTGAGGTTGGTCCACTTTTGATAGAAGAGGATCCCAAGACAAGAGAGAAGAGAAGAAGGAGACAACTTTAGCTAATATTTCCTTCTCCTTAGTCAGTAGATCCTACACTTTCATGATGCCAACAATTATGTTATTAGCTCTATTCTTGAGGATGGTTAGATGAAAGAACTTTGAATTCTGATCACCATCTTTAAGCCAATTGACCCTAAATCTTTGCCTCAAGAACTTCTCCTCTTTGCTGATGATATTATGTAAGTCTATAAGAATAGAAAACTTAGCCTCCCTATTAAGCTCATCATACTCATCCTGCTAAATAGAGGCTTGAACAAAAATAAGTTTGTCAGACAAGACATCTTTCTCATGAAAGATATGGCCAAAATTAGTCTTATTCCAAACTTTGACCATTCTCTTAACATTACTCAGTTTCTTGGCAAGTCTAAATATAACAGTGCCTTCCACTTCTAAACCCCACCAAAATTTGACTTTATCCAAAAGATCAGGATGAGAAGTCCACATTTTTTCAAATCTGAAGGGGGGGTTCCTTCTAGGTTCTATAGGAGCAACCAAGAGGGAGATAGGAGAATGATCAGATCCCACTCTAGGTAGGAGAGATAACCTACAAGAGAAAGACTTCAAGCAATCAGGGGAGATTAAAGCTCAAGTTTTTGTTTGACCAAGTAAAGGCACCTCCCATAAGATCTAGATCCAGAAAAGCCAAACCATTAATGAAGCTAGAGAGGTCTTGTTTACTTTCCCAGTGTGGGATTAGACCACCCATCTTCTCCCCATCCACAAGAGGGGTGTTGAAATCTCCCTTAATGATACCTTTCTTTAAATTACTACTTTGCACTAGGTTTCCTACTTTAGTCCAGTGATTTTTTCTATCTCTTTTATTGTTAGGAGCATATAAATTCAGCAAAAACCAATTTTCATTAGATTGAATATGATGAACATGATAGAGAAGAATATTACCCTCATTAAACACTACTTCAACTTTGAAATGCTTGGTATTAAACAGGGTCAATAGACCACTAGAGGCACCCTTTGCATCCGAAGCCTCCCCACTCATCATGCTACTAAACTAAATTTTCCTTAGAGATTCCTTTTTCATCTTAGTTTCTTGGATCATCAAAATATCAGGTCTTTGATCTCTAATTGAATTCCTTATAATTTCTTGTTTGCAAGCTCCATTTAAGCCCCTTATATTCCATGATATGATCTTCATTTTCTATTCTTGGAACACTCCTAGAGAGTTCTTTGGCTTCCATTCACCAAGCATCTTCTGGTCTCCTCCTCTCTGGTTTGCTTCTCTATTTTCCTACCTTTTCTAGCCACTATTCCCACATCCAATTTGTAGCTGCTTCTAGTCTCCACCAGAGAGGCCAAAGTGGGTTCTCTAAAAAATTTCTTCCTAGGCTTAGGGGAAAGAAAAGATTCTCTTTCAAAAATAGAGTCCAAAGACCTAGATACTATTTGAGCTTTCTTTGGAGTTCTAAGAGGATCCTCCCAATCATCGAGCACCCTTACCAAAACTTCTTTCTCATTCTCCACAACACTTTCAACTCCTACTCTAGAGGAAACAAAATTATCCTCTAGGCCTTGATAGATAATTATATCCTTATTAACTCTATCCTTTTCTTCATCTTTGGCAGCAAAAACACTTCTCCCTTCAGACTCAGGAATCCCTTCCAGATCTGCTTCCTTCATAATCTGCTGAGGAGCTCCCTTGCAATCTTTAACCATAGGCTTTACCTATTGCAAATCTACTGCCCCTTCCACAATTTGAGAGACTTCTGACTCATGAAATTCAACTTGGTTTCCTTCTAGGGCATTTTCCTCTGGCTTTCCCTTTAGATCTGCAGATACTTCACCATTTGAAGTTTTCTGGGCATGCTCTTTAGAATGGGGAAAATCCTTCTTATCTTTGGTCCAAGCTATTGTAGCAGAAGGTGCTGGCTTATGTGTAACATCATTCTTAACTTCTCCAGGCTTCTAACCAACCATAATAGGATCAGCCTTGTGGCCTATGCTGGTGGTCTTCGTCTTCCAAATTTTCTTGTCCGTATTGAGATAAGAGGAAGGGAGAGACTTCTTCTTCTTGTCCATCTTTGCTTTTGGACATTGAACATCCTTATGTCCAGTCTTAAAACAATGATAGCAACCAAAAGGTATACTCTCATAGTCCATCTACTATATGTGAGTTCCAAGCTTAGACTCGAAGCACACCACTTCTGGCATATCATCCCCTTCCCTTACTCCTATGCATATCCTCGCATAGGTAAGTTTGCTCTTAGAAGTAGTAATAGGATCAATTGATAATAGTTCTCCAAAGGAACTAGCTGTTAGAGTAAATAATTAATTATTAATTATTTATTCTATTTACTTAACCTTACTTAGGTAAATGCATTTCTTAGTTGTAGTCTAGGAGTTTGTTATAAGTTGTTGACAATACGAGAGTTTGTTCTCTCCTAAGTCATACTTATCCTCTCACATTGTTCGAGGACTTTCCACCTCATGTGGATGGATGCTTAGTTGTCACACTTATCTCCTAGTATCTTTTAGCTTGTTCTAGGATATTCCTTAAGGCCTTTATAAGCAGTCTCTCCCTCATTGTATTTTATCACAACATCACATTCCATTGTAAATACATATTTTCTTGTGTTTGTAATATTTTCTCTCTCATGTCTATTTAGGGTTTTTCCCTTGCTCCATGCTCTTCTCTCCTTGGCTTCTCTTTGATAGGTTTTCACATGCAAGTGATCTTGGGTGTCTTTGGAGTTTGATTTCATCAACTCCAACATAGTATCAGAGCCTCCCTACTGCTACTTGGTTGAAGAATTTTTGAAGCTATGATTTGAAGTCACAAACCCTAGTTTGTTTGTGCATTTTTTCTTCAAATTGGGGGGACAACAAATTTTTAGAGCACTTTCAGCCCAAATGGACACTGCCATTGGATCCAAAAGGCCATTTACAATTAGGATCCATATAAAACTTGTCAATTTTGGAGATAGAGCTCTAGGAGGAAAAATTTTTTTTAGTCACAAGCACTTCCGTACGGATCGTATGGACGCGAAGAGTCAAAAAATTTAAAAATACCACGCTGCCCCACGACTACTGGGTGGCCATTGCCACACCACCGTGGCCCTGCCAACCTGTAGTGGCCATGCCACCATAGCACTATCGGCACCGGCAAGCCACCTACCGACCACCGCGACTAGGCGGCACCCCCAACTCCCATCACCTCTGCCTGTCGAGCTCCTCCTGTGCCCAGAAAGCTCTATGCTCTGCCTAGTACACATAAGTGCTACTTGCTTCATCAGTAATAGTTTAGTGTATAGTCACTTGCTTTATCAATAGCATCGTCAGTACCAATGCAAAATTTTTAGCCGACTCAGCACATTGTATGTCTGACAAGTGGTAGGGTTGCCACATGGCACTTTTCCATGTGGCCTCTATCATGTCATCCATATCACCACATGGCATCCATGTGGCATCCTTTTTTGTTGCAATGGTTTTTTAGCCATCAATTTTAATACATTGAAATGCTGACATCAGCATGATGTCATTGCATCTTAGCCCTTGCACCTTTCCAGGGTCAATTTTGGACCTACTTGTAATTTTTTGGCAATAACTTGAGCATATGGAGGTATTTTTCCAATCTGAAAGAAGCACCGAAAAGATGGTTCCAAGATGAAGACATTGGTGTAGGTATTTTTAAGTTTTGATGTATTTTTATTGCCCATTTTTTTAGTTGAAGTTTGAAGTTGTGTTTTTGACTCCGACTTGCATATCTTTTGCGTCCCATGTCAATTTTTTGAAAACTTTATATTTTTGGAAAGCTAGTTTTGTCACCTTTTCAAAAATGTAATCATTTTCCTTAGATTTTGGCCCATTCTCTTTCTATCATATTTTTGGCATTTTTGCTATATGGTGGATATCTTGGGTGTTTTAGGTATGAGGATCATTTTCCTAGCATGGTTTCTTTTGTTTTAGGTTGTCCTATATTTTTTGTTAGCTTTTTCCTTGTTCTAATCATTATAGACATCATTTGTAAGCACTTTTGTATACGCACTGAGATAAAGTGTCACTTTTGCCTTTCAAAGTCATGAACATTGTTTTGAGACAGTTGTACCTACACTATTTTCATAAAGCACCATGGGGGATAGTAGTTGTCATATTTGTGCCATCTTCCTTTGTTAAGTGAGTGCCCCTATGACATTAGCCCCATGTAGCATTAGTGTGACCATGTCTTTATAGGTGTTTGTACCTCTTCCTCTCTCGTCATTCTTGGTTCATTTGTAGAAGATTTTTGGCCCACCTTCTTAGTTGCCTATCATCTCACCCCATTTGCATTAAGGGGGGGTTATGTTGTTGTTCTAATGCATCTGTGGTTTGATGGTTCGATAGTGTGAACTATGTATTCAATGGTTGATCCTATACACAAGGCGATTGTAGTGCCTGGCTACCTATGCATTTCAATGAGATAGATCATCTACCATATAGACATGCTCGGTTCATTATTTAGATCAGCAATTTTATTCTTGATGGTAGATTTGCGGCTTCTTTATGCTTTAGTGATGCTCTTCATGATCTCTCCTTGTTCCTATTTTAGGGGACATTTTCCTAGTTGGAGGCTTCTTCAGTTTTTCACTAGGTTCTTTCCTCTTTTTGGGGGAGAGTTTTTCCCATGTGGTTTTCTCTCTTTCCCCATTTTCAGAGGTTGCATTTTTTTTGCATTGTACATGGGTACCTAACATGGCCTCATTGTCAGGACCTATTTTTCATTTCATCTTAGTCTTGTGAGCTTAAGGCATTTCCCTAAGTTGCACATAAGGGGGGTTATTAGAGTAAATAATTAAGAATTAATTATTTATTCTATTTACTTAAGCTTACTTAGGTAAATGCATTTCATTTATTAGTTGTAGTCTAGGAGTTTGTTATAAGTTGTTGACAATACGGAAGTTTTTTCTCTCCTAAGTCATACTTATCCTCTCACATTGTTCGAGGACTTTCCACCTCATGTGGATGTATGCTTAATTGTTACACTTATCTCCTAGCATCTTCTAGCTTGTTCTAGGAGATTTTTTGAGGCCTTTATAAGCAATCTCTCCCTCATTTTATTTCATCACAACATCACATTCCATTGTAAATACATATTTTATTATGTTTGCAATATTTTCTCTCTCATGTCCATTTAGGGTTTTTCCCTTGCTCCACACTCTTCTCTCCTTGGCTTCTCTTTGACAGATTTTTGCATACAGGTGATCTTGGGCATCTTCAGAGTTGGATTTCATCAACTCCAACACTGGCCACACGCATAAAAACATCCTCTTTTTAGAGTTCCAAGGGCATCTCAGGGAGTCTAACCCATACTGGAGCTTGCTGAAAAAAAGATTCATTTAAGTCCAATTTTGAAGACCATTTCTACAACACCAGAGTTGCCCATCCTATACTCCAAGGCCCTTCACACAAAATATTATCCATGTCCTCATTATAGGTAAAGTCAAAAGAGAGAAACCTCTTTGCCATTGTAGTAACGCTGACCTAACCTTTAAGATGCCATTTCTTTAAGATTAAAAAATAAAAAGTTGGCATGTTCTAATCAAAGTGTTTGTATGAAAATAGAGTAGTTTATAAATATTTAATATATTCACTATTATGTTAGAAAACTACTTCAATAATTATATTAGGTTGTAATTAAGGACCTAATACATTATAGTTTAATCATTCTAATTTATATAGCATACTTAAAGTTTTAATTTAAATAAAAAAGTTATTACAATATGAATAATTCAATAATGAAACATCATTATTAATTTATTAGTTATTAAAGTTGACATGTGCCTTCTTTCCGGGTGACATTTATAAAAATGGTTGAGCGTTCCCTAGACTTTCCCAAAAATCATCTCGGGTTATTGATCGAAGTTGATCAAATGATGCTACTATGAGAATAGTGATTTCACACTTGATACGTGTTTGTCACGTATCTTCTTTCTGGGGGCATTTGGAAAAACTATTCGATTGTTTCCAAATTCAGCCTAAAATACATTTGGAGCCATTGATCTTTGTTCATCTAACAATAATCACAACATCACATTAAAAAAATTAATAACACAATTCTTAAATATATTAGAATATTTCTAATTTTTGAAATAAAGTAGTTTTTAAATGATACTTTAATTTTGACTATAAAATAAACCCCTCTAATGGAGAAATAAATTTGATTGTAAAAGTAAATATTGATTATTTTCCACATATTCTATTATTCTATACTAGTGAACCATTAATTTAATTAATTTTTAAGTGTTAGACCTCAATATATTAGTTTTAATTCAGTATTAAATGTTATATTTTGTTTCTTAACAATTTACTGGAAAAAATCAAAAATGCCAAAACATTGTAGAAGTAAGTATAACAATAAAACACAATTTTATATGGAACTCAAAAATTTCATTGATATTCCTTGAAAATTCTACATGGAGATGCATGTACAATTATTGTAATTTGATAAAAAAAAGAAAAGAAAGTGAAGCCAAACATAAATGTCAATTGGGAAAAACTTTAGTAGTATTGTACTCATCTTTGTAGAAAGTATGTGTAAGACACATCTTTGTATGTACTTATTTAAAAATAAGATTCTTTGTTAAATCCTGTATAGGAGGTCTGAATGGATATGAAGTAATATTTTATGGTTTAGATTTCCTAATGGAAATTGAGATCAATTAATGTGTTCATGTTTTAATACTCTGTGATTCAAGACTTACTACATTATCTCGACTGTTTAAACATTAATTTGCACTAATGATGATACAAGGTGTTTCACCTTATAATGATGATGTTTATTATGGTACCTTGATGATTAGGTTATATGCATTTAGATAGTTTAGTATGCCCTATTGATGATGTTTATGATGTTTAGGTATATGCATGCCTAATGATGATTATTCTAGTATTTTAATTCAAATTGATGAATAGGGTATGTTATATTGATTATGCAATTACTAATGATTAACTGTGTGCTGAAATGAGAAAGGATTAGTCACATAAAAGTTTGATTTTTTGATTAATGCGGTTATACAATTTGGTTTAAATATTTGAATATGGTGTTATTGAACTACTGATGTGCAAATTGAGTATGCATGATTATTAACCAAGGAATTTATCAGAGAATCAATAATTGACCCTATGTTCAATCTATGAAACTAAGGTTGAGTCTAATGGAAAGACATAGACCTCATTGTTTCATATTTTATTTGTATGATAATCTAAATGTGTGTATCATTCAACATTTTGTAAGGTTGAATGTTATGTAACAATGAATCTTATGGTGTCACTTGAAACTTGTAATACGTATATGTGTATCAACATGTTAATTAGGGTTAGCAGAGTAACTCATTACCCAAAGATTGATTAAGTTAGTACTCTAAGATTATTTAGTGCAAAAATTGAACATCTCCATGAGTTTTCCAAATTTACACTTCACCAAAAAGGTTATCTTAATTGTAGGATCAAGTGGAAAGATCCTTGAAGGATTGAGTCAAGTATGGAGTTATTTCCATTTTAGGTGGGTGAGTTTAGAAGCCTATTTAGTTACTATTTTGAGGGTTGAAGGGTGTTCACCCATTCTCTAAATTTAGAGAGAGTCAAGCTTGGATTGGAAAAGGAAGAAGGATTAGCTCTTCTCAAAAACTCCATTTCCATAACATTTGTGAAGGTAGGATCCTTCATGGACTTGTTCTTCATGCTTTTTTAAAAATTTGCTTAAGTAAACATATTGCATGTGTGTTTATTTTGTGTGTTTGATGAAACATGTGAGAGATGGGTTATTTTGGGTTTCTTATTTATTTTTCTTTCATATTTTCCATTTTCCTTGTGGGAAAAATTGTTAAAGGTGTGTTGGCATTAGTCACCCTTAGATAGGGTAGAAGTGGCCATGTATAGGAGGAGGGCCTTAGTTGGACTCTGGATAAGTGTAGAATCTCTCCTCATGATGAGGAAAGGGAGAAAGTAGGGTGTTATGGGCCCCTACTTGTCAATACAAACTGTTTTGTGTTTGGGGAGATAAAGAGTGAAAGAATGGAAATTCTTTGTTATTATTAGCCTCAAAAGAGGCATATGTTTTCTATTGTGATTGACATCTTCTACCATAGAAAAATCCACCTTCTCCCTAGTCTTGGTTTGATATGAAAACTATTGTGCAAATCTGAGATGTGATTAGTTTTTTGAATGTGTGTATGTGTTTGAATCTGATTGTCGCCCTATTAGTTTTGGTTCTCCATGGTTATCTTTATGTAAATTTTCATATTGCTTAGTTGATACCTTGATATGGAGCAAAACTAGATTCAAAGTCTTTGGTGTTCTTGAGTCCATTGTTATGGAGACTTTTCCTTGGGAAATATGATCTTGATATATAAAATTAAATAGTAGAAATGAGAACATATTAAATAGATTTCATGGTAAATCCCTTGAAAATAGATTGGTTAGGATGACTGCAGAAATGTCGTGTTTCACAATTCATTGCCAACTTTATATTGTAACGACAATGATATTGGGTTTTCTTCCCTGATTCTTTCCTAATCGAGTCTTTGAATCAAGTTTTTAATAAAATGGTAGTTCCTTATATAATAGAAGTTTCATTGTATTATTAAAATGTTTCAATAGTTCTTCCATTGTAATTTTGGTCTCTAAATGAAAATAAAAGACATGGTTGTTTAAATGTTGATTTACATTATAGTGAAAAATTTTATTTCCTTATAATTTGTATAAATGATGAAGGAATGAAGGATTTGATCTTAAGTATATTTTGTGTGATTTTCAATATGAGTTCAAGTGAAAATTAAATTAGGAACATAGTCCTTGGATTAACCTACATTGGATGTGATAACTTGCATAGTACCTTATTGATTTAATAGATTTAATGGATATAATATTAGTTTTGTAAGCCCATATAAAACATTACAAACATAGTTCCTAGGTAATAGTATTATCTTAATTTGTATTCCAATACATGATCCAACTTAGAGGAACAAAATCACCTTAAAAAATTATCTCAAAAAAAAAAATTTCAAAAAAAAAAAATCCCCAAATGAGCATCCACAGAAAATGCATGGGGAAGGGATTAAATTTTAAAAAAACATTACATTGGTTATTATATTCAATTATAATTAAAATATCTTTTAAAACATGATAGTAATAAAGGAAAATATAATAATATGAATGTTAAACTTTTCCTTAACCTTCACCTTCTCATTTTTCTCACCTAGAAAACTTTTAACCATAACTTCTAATTCACCTTCCCTTCCATGCTATGCATTGGCATGGCCTCTAAGGCCTGCAAAAGAAAGCTCGCATGAAAAGTGGATTGGGAAAAAAGGATAGAGGGGATCATTTAAAGTTTGAGCATTTATTTTATGACAATTAAATTTACTTTTTGGATCTTCCTTGTCTCCACTCCAAATTGCTATGTACAACCTTCAAGGAGATCCCTTTTCTATGTTTTTCAGCTCTTGGAAAGAGAAAAGAGGCATGGGGAAGTGTCCATGACCTTGGGAAGAGGGAATGGCAAGTGGCCAAGGAGCAGTTAAGTAAGGGAAGTTAGATTTTGATTGGTCCTTGAGGATAAGGTTAGGTGTGTAGGATTAGAGGTAGTTAGTAATTGTAAAAAGAATTTAGTAGATAGTATTATTATTTAATATGGATATTATGACTTAGTAATCTATTCTATTTCCATGAGTAATATAATATAAGATATTGTAGTTAGAGAGTTGAGTTATGATGTTAGGAGTAAGATGTTAGTAGGAGTAGTTAGATAGTAGACATGATTGATTTAGTTTGGTTTAAATATTAATGTAATGTTATATGGAAGGATTAAGAGTATTAGGTATTTAAAAATAAATGGAATTCTAATTTTTTAAATATAAAGTCACTTTAATAGGTTGTGACAATGGCTAATGGGGCCAAGTATAGGAATTAGGAGTGTATAGTTAGGAAGTAAGTGTGTGGGTGAGCTTTTAATTTAATGTTGGAGTATTATGTGAGATTAAATTATTTTAGGTAGGAAATAATTTTAATAATGTTTTATAATATAATCATGTATTTAATTATAGGTTTAATTAACTCGAATTGGTAAGGCTATGAGATTGAAGGGTTATTGAAAGAATCATAGGTTGGTAACTTGATAGTGATTTGAAATATGGTTTAGATATGTAGTGAATGTTGTAAATAGTTAATGATGAATATTTAATGATTTCAATTAGTACAATATTTTATTAAATAGTGGGAGTTAAGTATTAAGGTATTTGATGGACTTATCAAAGATCTAAAATAATGGTTCACTTAGGAGATTGAACTAACACATCAAATAAATATGAATTAAATTAATAACCTAATAGAACTTATGAAACTTTATGAACTTAATAATGTGACTTATGAAATGATCAAAGTAAGGTTGGCTTACTCAATAATTTGGGTTTGAGCCCAAATGTACCCTGTAAGGGTGAAATTTTGAGATGTTGTAAAATTATGAATTACATGGACTTAACCTAACTTGAACCTAAACAAGTTTAATCCAAAATTCTACCAAAGAACTAAAGAAACCTAAGTATCCTTGAAACATGACATCATCACTAAAATTGGTTTAGTCAACCAACTTGGTCAACCTAAACAAGTGGTTATGGTAGCACCTTGACTTGAGTATTTTAAACCCATACAGTATGCTAAGGTGTCAACTTTGCATCTTAACAAAATGTAAATGAAATGAAATTTCAATCATTTTTCATCTTTCCATAACCTTTTCAATGTAGCTTGTAATAACATTGTGGATTAATTAACTTTTTAAAAAAAAATTTGTAGTGTTTTGTCTTTTATTTTGGGCATGACAGTATGAGACCAGACTAATTATGTGAATTATTGAACCATAGGTTGTCATGTGCCACTTCATCCAAATTATACAATTTTTGGAGAAATTCCATGTCAATTCGTGCCCATTTCTTATGGTGCTTTAACTATCCAGCAGCCAGACCCAACAAAAATGATTGCAAAGCCACATTCTAGCTAGGTTATAGAAGCTTGTAGATTTCACCCACCCAAGGGATTCGCACCCCTAATTCTCTATGACAAATAATGTTAATGTCATCACCTAGGTATTCTACTTTAAAAGTCTTCCTCAGAAGAAGCAAAATGTCAACCCTTCTTCTTTGAGGTCAAGTAGAGAGGCTAGAAAATGGGACATAGTGTCCATGTTGACACGGTACTTATTCTCATTCTCTATAAACTTTCACCCTAGAACCATTTTTATTGAAAAAATAATTCAATCCACAATGGGCACATCCTCATTGCAAATTGACAAGAGATTTTCATCAAGGATGTCACCTAAAAATGCCTTCTAGCCCTCTTCCAATTTGCATGTTAAGAAAATTGGAGTGTCCATCTCGATCCATAGTTTAGAAAATAGTTAACCATAGAATAATGACTATAAACTATAGAGCAATGACTACTAGTCTACAACACCAAGTAAACTAGACTAGAATTTAATGAGCATTACAATTATGAGACTAGTGACTGCCAAAAGTGAGATGACAAAAGAAGAAGCTCATTTGCCTATAAATAAGTTGAGTGACTATAGATTTATTTGATCTTGACCCTAGTGATGGTCCTTAAACATTTGTCCTTTTGACTTCTAGTTCAATTATTTTAAATGGTTAAATCTTTGTAAATCTTTTGCATAAATATAAGTTTGTGTTGAAAAAGAAATAATGTGTGCCAAGTCGATGGAAGAAGGAATATCAGTAATAGTGACAAGACATCTATTTAATGTAAATTACAATTGATATAGGGTGGAAAGAGATGTGTCACCATTCCAAAGACTTGAACAAGGTCGAGGCTTTGTTCAAGACATTTGGCCTAAAATGAACCTTTAACCACTAATATATAATCATCAGATAGTAGTCTATAGATGGTTGTTACACACATATGTTGGAGATATGACATGTTATTTCAAACATTTCCCAAAAAGCCATCACTTCAAACATCAATTCCTTCTTGCATGTTTACTATGTACTAACTAGTAAATACTTACTAGAAAATTGAATTATGATTCACACAAGTTTGGAAAGTAATAAATACATCATTTGATTACTGTAAAATAACTAAAGCCAAAAAGAAAACACCATGCCACTAAAATATCAAAAATATCAAATTCATACACTTTTCAATAATACGTTTTACAAAATAAACCCTAACTATGATGGGGAGCTTCTTCACTCTAAAGATTTATAGCTCTACCAAGGCTACCCCTAGCCTACTTAGGGTTATTATTCCAAACCCCAACCTAGAGGAATCCTTCTCAATCCCCTTTCTCCAATAAACTCTCCAATCAATTCAAGTTTTCATCCTCTACCTTCAGTTCACCAACAATGTACTTTTTGACCTAGTGTGACAAAACTCCACCAAATTCACTACAAGGGCCAAGATCAAGCCTACACTATCTTTCCATGTTTTTTAATGCTTCTCATGGCATTTTTCATCCTTTTGGTAAGTCTACCATATCTACAACTCCAAATTTCCCTATTTCCCTTGTAGTAGCCCTCTTAAAAACAAGGAACTATTAATAATACCCAAAAAATATTAACAAGGCCACTTGGTGTCTATAGGAATTTGGTTCTTAATGACCTAGGCTTGAATATTTTTCAAGTCTTAGGTCTCTATGGTGATAGTACAATATGGCTCTAGAAAACCCTTATTTTAGGGGTTTCAAAGGTAATGACAATGAAACTTTCACAAATGGCTCCAAAATCCACATCCAACCTGCTCCTCTAAGTTATGGATTCTTGATATTCTACTTCATCATTTCCTAAACAATAATGGAACATGCCAATCTTCATTTCTTAGTAAAACTCCATTACAAGCTTTCATTGCACCTTGCCAAGCCTTTCCTGCTTGCCTAGAGCTCGCTTATGAAATTAACTATTTGACTATCACAAACTCCAAAGCTGGTATTTACATAGTGTACAAAGGCCATTTCTTGATTTCCAAAGGCCATGAATTTTCAACCATGGGAAGTCAAGCCTTAGCCATGAGTATTGTTGATACACAAAACTAGACAACATGAATGTAAAACCTAATTTATTTTCAAAACCCTATAAAATGAATGCTTGAGACCAAAATAAGCATACAAAAAATCAACACATGATTCCATGTCACTATTCCATCCAAAATAGTAAGCTATTCAATCTAACTTCTTTACTCAATCTTTCAAACCATGTTTCTAATCATAAATATGCTTCCACATAAAAGTGTGGTCTATACAGGTGCATGTCCAATTCTTGGAAATGAGTTGGAAAGTGTTTAAATAGGCTCCCTCTTCCATCTTGGCCTTTGTCTCAAGCCATAACTACCCATGTAGTTATTTCTTCAAAATTGTGCAAAAAGTTGCTATGCAATTTTGCAAAAATTGCAAAGTTGTCAATGAGCAACTTTTTGACAACTTATGCAATTATGCAAGTTGAGCCTTCAAACTTGACCTGTTTATTATCGAACCTTATAAAATGAACCTAGAACACCTAAGGACCACTTTTAAATACATATTTCCCATTTTAAGTCATTTTTCCATATTTTTCCTTATTGATTAATTTCTAAGCAATTTTTGCCTATTAGGACCTAATTGGAAAAATGTGACTCACACTCCAAATCCTACCTATTCATACCTCCTAAAATTATATTGGGACTTTATTTCTAGTCCTTATTTCCTCAATGGTTGGTTACAACATTTAAAAACCAAAAATGAGCTAGGGTTTTACCTTTACCCCTAGGTGCTCCTACACCATTCTCCCCCTACAAGAAGAAGTGTAAGGTATTCTTGGAGAGAGAAATTCCTTGTTGATGCCATGATTCTTGAAATCACTCTCAAAAATCCAAGTGGCCTTAGCTTTAGGTGTATCCAACCATTTCACTAGATGTTCCTTATGAACATTTTTCTTGTACTCTTTTTCACTCTAGAATCCAAAATCCTCTCCACCTATGGTTGCTTCCTTTCAAGTACTTGCAAGTCTAAGATATCCTTTCTTAGATCTTCTTGATACTCTACTTCATCCACTTTAGGACCCTTATAAGTTATTAGGTCTTTGACATTAAATATGGGAGAGATATCCATGTCCTTGGGTAATTCTACTTTGTAGTAGGGTAAACTTTAAGAAAACCCCTTCCAAAAAAAGATATAAATTATTGGTGAATCTTTCATTATTTTGGAAAACAAAATTATTTTTATTGGCAAATCTCTGAATTTTTAAATTTTAAATATTATTTACATTGGTGATTATTTTGGAATCATAATTTTTGAGTAGAAAATATTGGTGAATCTCAATAATAACAGGAAGTTCACTAATCATCATGGAATGTTACAAATCAAAATTGAACATGTTTCATCTCATGGAAATTATGAGGATAATTACATTATATTTTAAATCAATAGTGAAAACTAAATATTGGTAATATATCCCTAAAGTAACTAATAATTATGAGAATTATTGGTGAATTAATTTTAATTTCTTCGATAATATATAATATTTAGGTGAATCAAATCTAATCATGTATTGAATATTATGGCTAATATTTGAGTTTGATTTTTTAATAAAATGAATTATTGAGTGATTTAAAATATTTTAGAACTAAATTTAATAAAAATGTGGTGATTTAGGTTGCATCAAATCTTAAATTATTAGCCAAATTATTAGCAAAAAATTCTAAAATTTGCAAAATTACAAATATTCACCACTAAAAAATACTCTACTTTGTAGGTATTTTGTTCATACTTCTCAAGTACCTTGCATTTCTCAATCCTCTTCATACACAACTTACTAGGGATGCCCTTTTATAACATGTTTTTCTTCAAATAAACCATCACCAAGTCTCCCACTTGAAACTATATCTCTCTTCTCCCCTCATCCTTTTTCTCCTTCAATTTCTAATTTGCCTCCATCAAGGTTTGCTTAACCTAATCACACATTTCTTTTATGGATTGAAGAAAGTCATCAGCATGCCCACTTATGTTGTCATGTGCTAGTATGTCCCTTAACTCCATTATGTCCCTTGGATGAGTACCATACACCACTTGAAAAGGGCTTAACCCTGTTGTTCTACTCTTACTATCATTGTAAGAAAATTTTGCCTAAGGGATCACTTTCTCCCAAATTTTCCCATACTCCTTGGTAAGACACCTTAAGAGGTTACCTATTACCCTATTGATGACCTCTATCTATAGATATGTTTGGGGATGGTAGACAGAACTATGAGCTAGGTTTGTTCCCAACTTCTTCCATAGGGTCTTCCAAAAGTGCCCCATAAATTTGACATCTCAGTCAGCAACTATGCTCCTTGGTAAGCCATGTAATCTAACAACCTCCTTGAAGAATAGATTTCCAATATTGGTTGCATCATGTGTTTTCTTGCATGGGATGAAATGATTCATCTTGCTAAACCTATCTAACACCACAAACACACTATCTAACCCTATCCTATTCCTTAGCAATCCCACTATGAAATCCATGTTGATGCATTTTCAAGGCCTATAAGTAATGGGTAGAGTTTGGTAGAGTCCTACATTTGATGAAGTGACATTTTCCTTTTGATATATTCCACACTGCTCCACATACCTCCTTACATCCCTTTGCATCTTAGGCTAGTAGTAGAACCTTTCCACAAGGTCTAATGTCTTGTTAAGGTTAAAGTGCCCACTCACGCTTTCATTTTACTTCTATTGATAAGATTTTCCCTCATAGATCCCCTTAGGATGCACAATTGTTGACACTTGAACAATAACCCATTTTTGCAAGGCATATTTAGAAAACTAACTATGGAAATGATTCTCAAAGTTTGTACATGCCTTGTAAGCCTCTAAAAAATTAGTGTCCTCATCATATAAATCCTTGAATCCATCCAATCCTATGCTTTATAGCTTGACCTCTTGTATTTTCAGCAACCTCCTACTCAAAGCATTTTCCACCTTATTATTGGTGCCCTTCTTATGTTTAATAGTGAAAGTGTAGGACTGCAAGAACTCCATCCATTTGATGTGTCTCAAAATTAGCTTCTCATATGAGTTGATAAAACTTAGTGCTCGGTTTTCTATTAAGATGAAAAAATTCCTTAGGCGATAGGTAATTTCCCCACTTCTTAAGAGCTTGAACAAGTGTATAGAGCTCCAAGTCATATGTTGAATAACTCGTCTTAGCTTCATTAAGCCTCTCAATGAAAAATGCTATTGGCTTGCCCTCTTGTCTTAAAATTGCCCCAATTTTTATGTTATAAGCATCACATTCCACTACAAATAACTTCTCAAAGCTAGGAAAATCCAATACTGGTTGAGTTTCCATTACTTTCTTCAAACTCTCAAAACTTGCATCTATTGCCTTGGTCCATGTGAACTTGTTCTTCATGCCTCCTTTGATGGTGTCATTCATTGGTGCATAAATATTACTAAACCTTCTCACAAACTTCCTAAAACATTGTATCAGGCCATGGAAATAGGCCATGGAAACTTTTGACCTCAATAGCAGATCTAGGAGTAGGCCAAATTAAGATTGCCCTGACCTTGTCCTTGTCCATTTTTAGATTCCCCTAGGGCACTATAGAAATGAAGTACACTACCTCCTCCTTCATGAACACACTCTTCTCTAAGTTTACTGTCAAATTTTTCTCTTGAAGCTTCCTCAACACCATTTCTAGGTGTTTCATATGCTCCTCCTTTGTCTTACTAAAGATGAGGATGTCATCAAAATACACAACAACAAACACTCCTATGTAGTCTTTCAAGACCTCATTCATGACTCTCATGAAGGTACTTGGTGCATTGGTAAGGTCAAATGGCATTACCAACCACTAATAGAGACCCTCAATAGTCTTAAATGCAAAAAGTCCATTCATCACCCTGCTTCATCCTAATATGATAATAGCCACTCTTGAGATCAATTTTGGAAAACTATATAGCTCCACCTAGATAGTCCATTAGATCCTCTATCCTAGGAATAGGAAATCTATATCTAATTGTGACTCTATTGATTTCTCTTGAATCATACACATTCTCCACTTACCTCCCTTTTTAGGTGCTAGGACAACTTGTACTACACATGGACTAGTGGTCTTCCTAATCAACCCTTGATCAAGTAGCTCTTGGACTTGTCTTGCAATTTATTTGTTTTGCTCTAGAGTCATCTTGTATGCATCTTTGTTTGGAAATAATTCTCCTAGTATGAAGTCAATTTGATGACTTATGGCTCTCTTTAGAGGTAAGGTAGGTGGTGCTCCATCACAAATTATATCCTTGAACTGATCCAATAGGTTTTTACCTCTGCAAGTATAGGTGCTTGTACTGATGTCTTCTCCTCCTTGGGCTTCACCATAATGGCATACCCTACTCCTTCCCCTTCCTTAAAGTCTCTAAGGAACTCTTTCCCACTCATCAATAATGTCTTAGTAGTAGCCTTCTCTACATTATCTTCTTCCACTATGGACTATATCCTATAGGTGACCCCATCCTTCTTGACAAAGTACTTGTTCTCCTTCCCATGATGCACTACCAACCTATCATATTACCAAGGTATTCCTAATAGTAGATGGAAAGAATACACAGGAAGTACATCACATATGATCTTATCCTAGTAATTACCAATGGTGATGCCTACCCGTCCTTGTTCATTCATTAGTATATTATGCCCCTTATTAAACCAAGTCACCCTATAAGGAAACACATGGGGAATCTTTGTCAAATCAAGCTTTTGTACTACTTCCTCTAATAAGACATTGTCAATAGACCCTAAGTCTTATTGGATACAATTGTTCAATTGTGTGTTGTCTTTGATTTTATACAAATGTCATATCAGTTATCAAATAGAGTCTACCGAGCTTACTTGCTCAGCAAGGAAAAAAATAGAGTCTACTAAGCTTAGAAGGTTAGAAAAGAAGGTTTATAGTGTCTACTGAGCATTCTTAGGCTTTACCTTGTGCAAATAGTTGTTACCAAGCTTTGAAGGTTAAGCAAGGAAATTTAGTTGTTACTGAGCTTATTCGGTCATCAAAGGGAAATATGGCAAAGAGAGTTCTTACCGAGCTCTCATGGATAGTGAAGAAAATTTAGTTCTTACCAAGTTCACTCGGTAGCCAAAGGATTTTACAGATTTTGTAGTGTTAACCAAGTTGAGATTGTTAACTTAGGAAATTGTTTCTAGAATAGGGCTTACCGAGTAGGGTTGGCCAATGAAGGATTTCATTATTTTGTGAAATAAAGTTTATTTGTTTAATGTAATATCTATAGTTGACTGATGTATGGTTTATTGGTAAATGTAACTTGTGAATGATCTGACTTGATAATCTAAATGGTATATATAAGAGGTCAAGTTGTAAATTCTAAGTGTGTGATGGATTTGATGTGATATGAATATGAAGGAGGACTGATTATTGTGAGAGTGAATTTTGAAGGATGATTAGAGATCATTGAGGAGCTGCTAGCAAAGCTATATTTGATCAAGGAGGATCTAATGGTGTAGAATAGAGATCTGCAATCAAAAAATTCAATTGCATCATATTCAAGTCAATTCATTGTTACTTTCTAGCCATTGTAATAGTGATTTCAAAATCTCTTAACAGAGTTGGTTTAACAACCATTTTGTAAATCCTCTAACAAGGTGGGCAATTCAGGTGAATTATTCTAAAGACCTCTAACAAGGCCACTCCTAACAAGGTGATTAAATCCTCTAATAGGTTCAAACCTAATAGTGTGTATTGTAACCTTTAATAGGGTTAGCTCCTAACAGGACTCACTTCAGAAGAGTGAAAATTGGTAGCTAGTTACTTGGTGGTTTTTCCCATATTGGGTTTCCATGTTAAATCTAGTGTCTCTTGTGTTCATGTTATTTAGTTTTACATGCATGCTAATAACTATGAATGCTTAAAGAATATTAACATGTTAATCTATCAAGTTACAACATTTTTGTGAAGTGTTTACCATGTATCAATAGTAACTAGTTATTTAAGACATCTAAGGGATCATGATTTGTTTTTGTGGTAATTGATTCACCTCCCCCCCCTCTCAGTTACTTTATCTATAATTCCAATAGATTCTATGATCACTTTTCATACCTTACCTAGTATCTTGAAAGTAGTTATGAATAGTGCTCTTCTTTGCCTAGGTTCCTCTTTTACTGGATTCTTAACCAATACTCTCCTCAACATGAGGTTTTCACCCTTCTCTATGTCAAGGTCCACTTCACCTACTTTGGGATTGTCTTCCTCTTGGACATATGTGATCTTCTTCTTCCCATAAGATGATAATGCCTTCTCTAGACATTTATAGGCAAGATGCCCAAACTTGCCACAGTTGTAACACTTCATATTGCTAAAGTGTGAGCCTTTGCTTCTATTCCTATAGTTTCCTCTACCACCATTTTTGGATCCTCTTCCTCTACTAGAGCCTCCCCTTTGACTAGTCGCATTGTCCTAATCATTCCATTTTGAATCCCTATAGCCTCTCTATTAATTGGTCCTTACACTAGAACCTCCTCTTGATCCACCTCTGAAGTCTTTACCTCTACCTCTAGTTTTGGAACTTGAGTTCCCTTTCTTCCTCAACTTATCTTCTACTTTCCTAGCCATTTGAAAACAACTCTATAATATGGTGAGAATAAAAAAGGTCAACTCATCCTGACTAGATCACTTAAGGCCATTTAAGTACCTTTCCACCTTGATGTTCTATACCTCTTGTACCCTTGACTTTAGAGCTAACTTTTGAAACTCCTTAGTATAGGTAGCCACATCAAGATCCTTCTATTTGAGATTCTACCTCTGCTTGTGAATCTGAATCTCATATTCTTCTAGAAAATAGGTCTCTACCTTTTCTACCATAGCCTTCCAATTGGCTATTGGTTTCTTCCCTTCACTCTCTCTTTCCTCTTGTACAAACTTCCACCAAGTCAATTCTTGACCTTTCAATCTAAATTTTGCAAATCTCACCTTTTGGGGCTCTATTGTCCCCTCACACTCAAAGTAATTCTCAAGACTCTCAATCCATTCTAGGACCACATCTGCATTCATCTTTCCATGGAATAATGACACATTTTCAAGATTCTTTCCTCCAAAGGCCTTGAGGGCCTTGAGGAATGGTTCTTTCTCATCAAGTGCAAGATCTAGTTTAGGTATTTCATCCTCCAAACTCACCTTCTCTTTAACCTGCTGAAGTCTTAATCTTTGTTAGCTTGGGCTAAATCTTCCATCTTCTTTAACTTATCTTTCAAATCCTCTATGGCCTTGTCAAGAAGCTTGATCTTCTCTTCCATGAGATTATTTTTCTCATCTACCTCCTTTGTAAACTCTGCATTGGTAACCATCCTTAAGGATCCACTTGACTTAGTGGAATACAACATATTGCCACAAGCCACAATCTTATGGTTTTAATACCACTTTGATGGGGAGCTTCTTCACTCTAGATTTTTCTACCTCTACCAAGGCTACTCCTAGCCTACTTAGGGTTACTATTCCAAACCCCAACCCAAAGAACTCCTTCCCAATCCCCTTTCTACAAGAAACTCTCTAATCAATTCAAGTTTCCATCCTCTACCTTTAGTTCACCAATAATGCACTTTTTGACCTAGTGTACCAAAACTCCACCAAATGTACTCCAAGGTCCAAGATCAAGCCTACACAATATTTTCATGCTTTTTGATGCTTCTCATGGCATCCTACATCCTTTTGGTAAGTCTACCATACCTAGAACTCCAAATTGCCTTATTTTCCCTTATAGCCCTAAGAGCCCCTATTAGCCCTCCTAAGAAAAATGAACTATTAATAAGTCAAAAAAAATATTAATAAGGCCACTTGGTGTCTTTATGAATTTGTTTCTTAATGACCTAGGATTGAATATTTTCTAGGTCTTAGGTCTCTATGGTGACCGTGGAGAGTATGGCTCCAGAAAACCTTTATTTTAGGGGTTTCAAAGGCAATGACAATGTAACTTTCAAAAATGGTTCCAAAATCCACATCCAACCTCCTCCTATGAGTTATTAAATCTTAATATTCTACTCCATTATTTCCTAAACAATATTGGCACCTTCCAATCCTCTATTCTCACTAAAACTCCATTACAAGCTTTCATTGCACCTTGCCAAGCCATTCCTACTTGCCTAGGGATCGCTTATAAAATTAACTATTTGACTATCAAAAACTCCAAAACTAGTATTTACATAGTGTAAAAAGGCCATTTATTTATTCTGAAAGGCCATGGATTTTTTCAACCATGGGAAGTCAAGCCTTAGCGATAATTATTGCTGATACACAAAACTAGACAACCACCTACTTAATTTTCAAAACCTTATAAAATGAATGTTTGAGAAAAAAAAAAGTATGAAAATAATCAACATATGGATCCAAGTCACTATTCCATCCAAAATAGTAAGCTACTCAATCCAACTTCTTTACTCAATCATTCAAACCATTTTTTTGATCACAAAGATGCTTCCACATACATGTATTATCTATACAGGTGTGTGTCCAACTCTTGGAAATGAGTTGGAAAGTTTTTTTTATATAGGTTACCTCTTCCATATTTGTATTTTTTGATCCATAACTACCCATGTAGTTATTTCTTCAAAACTATGCAAAAAGTTGCTATGTAATTTTGTAAAAATTACAAACTTGTCAAGGAGAAACTTTTTGACAACCTTTGCAATTTTGCAAGTTGAAGCTTCAAATTGACCACTTTGTTATCCAACCTTATAAAATGAACCTAAAATACCTAAAGACCACTTGTGAACACATCTTTCCCATATTTAGGCATTTTTCCATATTTTACCTTATTGAGCAATTTCTAAGCAATTTTTTCCTATCATGACCTAATTGACAAATGTGATTAACACTCCAAATCTTACCTATCCATACCTCCTAAACTTATCTTGGGACTTTATTTCTAGTCCTTATTTCCTCAATGGTTGGTTTGACCATTTACAAACCTAAAATGACTTAGGGTTTCTCCTTTACCCCTAGGTGCTCATGTACTAAACTAAATCTTTAATTCTTTTTGTAATGCTTCTTTAATCCTTCAAAACATCCCAAAAGCATTGAAGTTATAGTTTTTTTGTTATACCACATTTTCAATTTATTCATCAAAATTAGCAAGATCAAGACCTATTTCATTGAAAATTTATGAAAGGTCTTCCTTTTCCTACTCCTTTTCTAGCTCTTTGCTAGCATCCGTGAGATTAGCAGAGAGAACCTAGGAAGCTACAATAAGCATAGTAGTAAGATCACTTTTCTCATCACCCTCCTCCCTTGTAAAATTTGGGTTGACAATAGGGCTTGGATTTTCATTTGATGATCCCTCTTCTTCAGGCAATCCCATTTTTGGCAATAAACTATGTTTTTGATAATGACAACCATTGACTAGGATGTGTGCAATTTAAAGAATGTTTTTTACTAGATTCCATTCTACCATAAGTGCACTAGTAATTCCACATACGTGTCATCCTATAGATACTTGAACTTCTTATCACTCTCTGGTTTAATACTGAGTATAATCTTTTAATAATCTAACAACTAATTTGAAACCACACAATTAATTTCTAGTTGTTGATTCATTGAGTAATCACGTGATTTTCTAGCACATTTGCCAATGCATTATATATGTTTTTCCACTAGATGGGATTAATACCTAATCCGATATATCTTATTTCTAAAAATTGGAAAAAATTGGCTAATACAATATATATCATTTTCCAATAAATGGGGAAAATATCCTTATACAATATATATATTTCCAATAAATGAGAAAAATCACCTTATGCAATTTTTTTAAAAAAATCATGAGGGAAAAAAGAACCTCCAATTTATGAAAATTTTTAATGGTTAGAGAAAAATTGTTTCTAAAATTAAACTATTCCTCATGTCAAAAAATTTGCAAATAGAAATAAAATTTTTTCCCCCAAAACTAATATTGGATTCACCACAAGTTTATATATTTCTAGGGGAGGGGGTTTCTTAAATTTATTCTTGTTGACTTGGTCATTTGTATTTCTTTGTTGATATGGCCTATGTCATGGCAATGTACTAGCATAAATGTCTAACATGAAACTTATTATTCACCATTTTATGTCTCAATGAGTCTTCATGGAAGAGCTATAGATCTCACTTATGGGGATTGCGGATCTAGTGTGGTAGTCACTTTGGCAACCATGTGGCACCTATGGCACTAAGTTTTCAATTTTTTGCATGGAAGATCCTGTGTAGTGAAGGATCTAGGCAAGGTATAGTGGGAGGCAAGTGACATAGTGTTGAGTAGTCAAGGAAGAGAGGTGACAAGAGGCAATGTTGTGGATTTAACCCCACATGCTCCTTCATAATGTTTCAAATGTTTTAAATAGAAATTTTCAATGTCCTTAACTCCATGAGAAATTGTCGATTTTGTTGGCTCCTCTTATATGAAAGCTACCTAATAAGAGAGAAATGATTATGATTTGAGTCAAGTTTGATTGTGATGTAGGAGCATCCTGGGTGTAAGAGCAATCTTGCATTACCCAAAAATATTTTATTTTCAGCCTTTTCTATTTTAATAAGGACTAGTAGACAGGGTGCTTAATATTTATGGGAACTTGCTATTTTTAGTAAGTTTGTCATATGAGCTTGGAATATTCTCATTTTCTATAGGAAGGTTCATTTTAGAGATATAAGCCTACCATAAAAATCTCATTGCTCTAGCTTAAGTATTAGAGAAGTTATTATAGATTTTCGGTGGAAAATATTTGTAAAAAAATCTTCAAGATCACTGTTGGAGGACTTAGAGTGCCCGAATGAGGTCCAAAAACTCGATGGAAGGGCACTAGCATAGTTTTTGAGCCTATAGATTAGGAGTTGGCATTTCTAAAAAGTGGTTATAATAGCCAATTAGAGAAATGGTTTGTGAGTTATGGCCTTCAAAAGTTGGGCTACCAAATTTTTTAAAATAATTTGTCAAAGATGTATTTGGCTAACTCTATGTGTATTGTTAGGTTTTTCGGCCCTAGGTATTAAGTTTGAGCATCTGGAACCTTCCTAGGTAGCATAAAACTACCTATTTAAGAAAGGCTTAAACATTGTCTAGGACAACTCTTGGTGATAGTTCGTAGCACTGTCTTGCAGATTACTATAATGAAGGCACCCATTTAGGGTTAGCATATTGTAATTGAGAATTCTATTATTCTATATTTTTGGTGATAATAAGAAGTCCATATTTTGTTTCTCACATTTGTTGTTGTTTCCTTGTTTTTGTTATGAGTTTATGGTATTGAGGGGAGTCCCTTGCATCAAGTGGTATCAGAGCTAGAGTTCTTAAGCATGTGGACACATCACCGAATGTGAGGCAGTTTAGACTAGGATCGTGATTTTGGCTGAGCATGTAGATAGATCATTGATTGTGAGGCAATTTGCACTAGGGTTTTAGCAGAAGCATGAAAATACCTCCATGAAGAGAGTGGTAGAAGAGCTATAGGTGTTACACTTGGGGGTTTTCAAGCCCTCCAAAGACAAATGCAAGCATTGAAAGAACAAATGTAGAGAGGAATGAATCTTCCCATAAGAGATGAAAGCAAGCATGAGGATGAAGTAGAAGAAAATGCCAAAGCAAAGGTAGTTCTAAACCTAGAGGAAGAGAGGCTTTTTAGGGCCATCTCCAAGATTGGAAAAAGACCTAAGTTTGAGGTTCCCACATTTTTAGAAAATCTTAACCTTGAAGAGCTGATCGATTAGATCAATGAACTAGAGGAGCACTTTGAGTATGAAGATATTGAGGATCTAGATAGGATCAAGTTTCCAAAGGAAAAATTGAAGGGACATGCAAAGATCTGGTGGCAAGAGGTTCAGTTGTAATGAAATAGAAAGGGAAAGGACAAAATCACCAGATGAGATTAGAAGATAGCTAAAATGAAGTGACAATTCATTCCTATGGATTATGAGCTTGATCTATTGAAGAAGATGCAAGGAATGAAGCAAGCAAGAAAATTTGTTCAAGAGTATAGTGAGGAGTTCTACCAAGTTCTCATTAGAACCAGCCATGTAGAAGCTAATAAGGAGAAAGTCACCCGTTATCTTAATGGGTTAAGGCCCAACATTCAAGATTAGCTGAGTCTGGTTCAAATGAATAGTATTGAGGAGGCATACTAGTTTACCTTAAGAGTTGAGGAGAAAATGAGCAAGAAATTTGATAATAAGAATAGTGGAAGAGTTCGTGGTGGAAGATTTGGTGGATGATCTTATGTAGGCCGTAATGATGATTAGAAGAAGAAGGATGAGGCTGGTAGTAGCAACCATAACCAAAGGGGAAATAATTCCAATCATTTCCATGATCAAAACAATAGAGATCAAAGAGGAATAGGCAAAGGATAAGGATCTGGAAGAGGAGGCTTCCATAGAAAATGTTTTCACTGTGGGGAAGAAGGGCATAAAGCATTTGAATGTACCTAGCAACAAGGAAGGACAGATCAAAGAATAGAAGGTCAAGTGAAAGTTACACATGTTGATGAAGATGCTAGATCCTCACATTCTAAAGATGCTGAAAGAGGAGAAGTCCTAGTTAATAGAAGATTCCTATTGATTGGTGAGAATGAACTTGATTAAAGAAGGAGTTTTTTTCAAACAAGGTATAGATGTGAAGATAAGTGTTGTGATGTGATCACTGATGGTGGAAGTACTAAAAATTTGGTGTCAGAAATGATTGTCACCAAGTTGAAGCTGAAGAGATAGAAATACCTACATCCATATTGTATTTCTTGGGTGCAAGATGAACACAAGGTTATGGTCAATGAGCAATGCTCAGTGAAGTTTAGGGTTGGGAGCTACTAGGATGAGGTACTTTGTGATATAATACCTATGGACATATGTCATATGTTGTTGGGTAGGCCATGGCCATTTGATAGGCATGCTATAGATGGTGGTTGAGAAAATACCTACACTCTAACTAAGGATGGAGTGAAACATAAGTTGAAGTAGTGCTACCAGAATATGTTTTGTTGATGGAAAAGAGTTTCTTAAAGGTATGAGACATGAGCATATGTGTTTTGTTACAATTCCTAAAGATAGTAAAGAAGAAGTAGAGGAGGTACCTATAGAAGTTGCAAATATGTTGGAAGATTTTTTTTATGTTGTATTAGATAATGTACGTGATGGATTTCCCCCAATGAGAAATATTAGTCACCAAATGGATTTGGTTATAGGAGCTAGTTTGCCAAACAAGGAAGCACATAGAATGACACTAGCAAAAAGTGAAGAGTTGAACATGTAAGCTCATGAGTTTTTGTAGAAGGGTTAATTCAAGAGAGTTTGAGTCCATGTGTTGTACCAGTAGTGTTAGCACCAAAGAAGAATGGAGAATGGAGGATATGCATAGATTCTTGTGCTATCAACAAGATCACCATCAAGTATAGATTTCTTTTGCCAAGGATGGATGATATTATGGATTGTTTGAGAGGAGCTCAATATTTCACAAACATAGATCTAAAGTGTGGGTACCATCAAATTTGTATCAAAGAAGATGATGAGTGGAAGACTACTTTAAAGATAAGGGAAGGACTATATGAGTGGTTAGTCATGCCTTTTGGGCTAACCAATGCACTAAGAACTTTCATGAGACTCATGAATGAGTTATTGAAGGAGTTTCTAGGCAAGTTTGTTATTGTTTACTTAGATGATATATTGATCTTTAGTAAGAAATGGGAGGAGCATTTGATTCATATTTGCAAGGTGTTTGAAAAGTTGAGGGAAGAAATGTTTGATGATAAACTTGAAGAAGTGCAATTTTGTAAAGGAGTTAGTGTACTTGGGATTTGTAGTCTCGGGAGAAGGTTTGAAAATGGACCCAGAGAAAGTGAAGGCTATCCTTGAATGGCCTACTCCAAGGAGTGCAATAGAGGTAAGATCTTTTCATGGACTGGCTATAGTTTGCGAAAAGTTCATAAGAAGGTTTAGTAGTATTTGTGGACCCTTGACTGAAACAATGAGAGGAGATAGGAAAGAGTTTAAGTGGATTGTAGGAGTAGATAAGAGTTTTAATCTATTGAAATAGAAAGTTACTAAGCAGCCTATTTTAGCACTTCCTAATTTTAACAAGGTGTTTCAAGTAGATTGTGATGCTATAGTACTACAATAGGAGTTATTTTGAGCTAGGAAGGTAAACCAGTTACTTATTTCAGTGAGAAGTTTAATGATGCAAAAAGAAAATATTCTATTTATGATAAGGAATTCTATGCTATAGTTCAAGCATTGAAGAAGTGGAGATATTGTCTTCTTCCCAAGGAGTTTGTTTTGTATATTAATCATCAAGCTTTGCAATATTTGAATAGTCAAGGAAAATTGAACCAAAGGCGTTTAAAGTGGGTTGAGTTTTTGCATAGTTATACATTTGTTTTGAAACATAGAAGTGGAAAGTCTAACAAAGTTGTAGATACTCTTAGTAGAAGAAAAAATTTTCTAACAAAAATGCAAATAGAGCTGGTTGGGTTCAAGTAACTTAGTACATTGTATCTAGATGATCTTGATTTTGGTGAAGCATGGAAGGCTTGCACAGAACCTGTTACACTTGACATGACAAAGTGGTTGGATTTTATGATCCAAGATAATATGTTGTTTAAAGGAAGCTAGTTGTGCATTCCAAGAAGTTCAATGAGAGAGAACCTCATCAAGGAGAAGCATAGTGGAGGATTGGCTGGACATTTTGGCAGAGATAAAACTATAGCTTTGGTTGCTAAAAATTATTATTGGCCACAATTATAGCAAGATGTGACAAAAATTGTATAAAATTGTCGAGCATGTTAGATGGAGAAAGGAGTGAAGAAAAATAAAGGGTTGTATCAGCCATTACCTATACTAGAGAAGCCATGGGAAGATGTCAATATGGATTTTGTTCTTGGATTATCGAGGACACAACGTAGGCATGATTCTATTTTTGTGGTGTTTGATAGGTTTTCAAAGATGGCACATTTATTCCTTGCAAGAAGACTAGTGATGTTGTTAATGTAGCACAATTGTTTTTCAAAGAAGTGGTGAGATTACATGATTTCCCAAAGAGTATAGTTTCAAATTGAGATACCAAATTTGTTCAGTATTTCTGGCATACATTATGGAAGAAGTTGAAGATAGATTTGAAGTTCAGTTCATCACATCATCCACAGTGATGGATAGACAGAAGCTGTGAATCATAGTTTGGGAAACTTGTTGTGATGCTTGGAAAAAGATAAACTAAAAGGATGGGATATGACTTTATCATAGGAAAAAATTTCATATAATAATTTTGTTAATAGGAATACTAGTAAATCACCATTCTAGATTGTATATGAGAATAGTCCTAGAAATGTTTCTAAATTGAGGAAGTTGGATAAGGGAGAGATAAGTAATGATGAAGCAGAAGATTTTGTTGAACATTTGAAGAACATCCATGAGGAGGTGAGGAAGCACATCATAAAGCTGAATACATAATATAAGACTAAGGAAGATATGAAAAGAAGATATAAGGAATTTTAGATTGGAGATGAAGTCATGGTTCATTTGAGAAAGGAACATTTTCTAGTAGGTACATATAATAAGATGAAGATGAAAAAGTTTGGAATATGCAAGATAGTGAAGAGGCATGATTCTGGAAATGTGTATGAAGGGGACTTGCCTATTGAATTGAATATTTCACTAGTATTTAATATTTCAGATTTGATAGAGTATTATGAAGGAGGTGATGGAGATGAAGTTGTAGAAGTGTAGTGGATCATTCTAGTAGCTAGTTCAGCTACCAAGGAGATTGAGGAGATAGTAGATAGTTGTATTAGATAAAGTACCAAAAATAGAACTTATGAGGAATATCTGGTCAAATGGAAAGGGAGACTAGCTGAGGATTCCTCATGGCTAGCAAAAGAGGAGGTCAACTATCTTGGCTTTCCTTTGAACACCTAAGATGTGATGGTGTCACTTCTCAAATTACCCCAGGTGTCTGATGCAAGAGCATCCTGGGTGTAAGGGCAATCTTGCATCACCCAAAAATATTTTATTTTTAGCCTTTTCTATTTTATTGAGGACTAGTAGACAGGATGGTTACTATTTATGAGAACTTGCTATTTTTAGTAAGTTTTTTATACGAGCTTAAAATGTTCTCATTTTCTACAGGAAGGTTCATTTTAGAGATACAAGCTATCATAAAAATCTCATTGCTCTAGCTTAAGTATTAGAGAGGTTATTGCAAATTTTTTATGGAAAAAATTTGTAAAAAAATCTTCAAGCTCACCATTGGAGGCCTTAGAGTGCCCAGATGAGGTCCAAAAAAACTTGACAGAAGGGTGCTAGCACATTTTCAAGCGTGTAGATTAGGAGCTAGCATTTTTCAAAAATGGTTATAATAGCCAATTGGAGCAATGGTTCATGAGTTATGGCCTTCGAAAGTTGGGCTACCAAAAAATTTCTAAATTAATTTGTCAAAGATGTATTTGGTCAACTCTATGTGTATTGTTATGGTCTATTGGCTCTAGGTATTAAGTTTGAGCATCTAGAACCTTCTTGGGCGGCATAAAATTGCCTATTTAAGAAAGGCCCGAACATTGTATAGGATAGCTTTGGGTGAAAGTTCGTAGCACTGTCTTGCAGATTATTGTAATAAAGGCGCCCATTTTGGGTTAGCATATTGTAATTGAGAATTTTGTAATTCCACATTTGTAGTGATAATAAGAAGTCCATATTTTGATTCTCACATTTTTTGTTGTTTCCTTTTTTTTCTTATGGGTTTATAGTATTAAGGGGAGTCCCCTGCATTAGATTGCTTGATATTTCCTACTATATTTTCCCTACATGTTCTAATTATAATCAAATACATAGGCCTAATAGTCCAAATTTTTTACAACAAAATAATTCTAGATCTGAAATAAAATAATTACATAATAAAAAAATTGATTGATGCAATAAAGTAGATCAAAAAATAAAATAGAAAGGATGGAAAATACTTTAGATCTGAAATACAATAATGTCCAAAATCATACCTAATTGCAAATTGGGCTTAGGGTTCTGATTTGCAAAAATAATTTGCCTCAAATTTGACTTTTGTCTGAGGTAGAAAAATTTATTTCCAAAATTTTTCAAAATGATCGATTGGATGCAATGGTAAGGTTCAATCTTTCTTAAGATGCTCCCACAAGAATGCTATTCCAAAGTTTGAATTGTATCCCTCTGAATGTGAGACAATGAAGCTCTCTTATGGCAAGCAAATTTTAGATATAATGCATGATAACTAGGAGTGATGATAGAGATAACCTATCAACCAAACAAGGTGTAAGTACATGTCCACTAAAGGTGGATCATCCTCCATTGTGTAACAAAGTATGTACCACATGTGCAACAATGCGAGAATAATAATGTGATATGAACACAAAAGTGGAACTCACAAAAAATAAGGTATGAGACAAAAACTATGTGCAAGTGGATTTTTCCTACACCATTTGCTCAAATAAAGTGCAAACTCATGTACACTAAGTTCTTGCACTTCTCTAAATCCTTCCATGCAAGGTATCTCATAGATTGGAATGCTTGAATGGAAGCTTAGAGTTCCCTATCCATAGAATGAAAAGGTGTCTATTTGTGCATATGAGGAGCTCTTAGCTGAGCCTTAGAGACACAACCCTTACTAGTAAACCATGTAATGAGAGATTCCTTAGAAAAGTGAAAGAGTGTGATGTCAAAGGGATTCTCAAACATGCAATGCAAGAAATGTGCTAAGCTAGAATGAGATTAAGAAATGGATGATCAAGGGTAAAGGTTGACTTTTAACATGATCCATGTATAAGAGGAAGTCAACCTATGAAAAGGAGTTAACCTTTCATGTGAGACAAAAGGCTTTTCTTTTAAATTATAAACAAGGAAAAGATTTTATGTGTGCACATTGAGTGGGTTTGGAGAATGGGGTCTTTTATTTAATTAAAAAGGGACATGTTCTTTTAATCAAATATGGACTTGGGATATTATTGTCAAACTCTAGGTTAAAATCAAATAAATTCATTTAAAAAAAATTGGCCTAGGTAGGTAATTATTAATTTAGCCAAAATGTTGAGAAGGGGGATAATCAATTAGATGACCATTTTTAGGTGATTCCATTTTCCCTCTTTGATTAATGTGTGATTGATCTAGAAACACATTACATTAAAGAATACATAAGTCAAGTAGGAAACAATAGATAGATATAATTTTGAAGAATGAAATATAGAAGGAGATAACAAGTCCTTAATGCACAACTTGATAGCATTAGTACTGAATAGTAGGAGAGAGTGGATATCAAGACTCAAGAAGAGTACTAACATCAAGAAAAGAAAATAGTTTTAAGAGAAAATGAAAAGATAAAAACATATGCTCCTAAGGAATAGATAGCTATAGCGAGCAAGCAATGATAGAATATTTCTGCCCCCTCAAGATCAAAATTGAAATGAGGTAAAGGGAATGTAGAAATGAGCATTATATGATTAAATTGAGATATAAGAAATTCCATGATGATAGATAAGTGATTAGAACCCAAGAGTGAACATAAGGGAGTGATAAAATGCCTTAGTTTGACTAGAGTTGACCAAGAAAGATATAGTATGAAAAATTAGGTCAAATCAAGTAGAAAGATGATTTAGAAGACAAATATGTGAATTAAATTTGGTATGGAGTGTAGAAATGATGAAGACATGGAGAAATGAAAATGCCTCAATGAAGATTTGAAGATTAGATCTCAAAAGGTCAACTAACAGCATAGAAGAAGGTGAAATTATATAAAGAAATTTTAATTATCAAGATGAACTTAGATTTTGATTTCAATCTTGAACATGGATCCAAGATGTCAAAATTAGCCAAGGGTTTAATTTTTGAAGAATTTTGAGGAGTTTTAAAAATGGGTCAAAATGAGGTCAAAGCACTATATAAGAGGTCCAAGGGTCATTTTTCAATTCATTTATCTTTTGTGATTTTTGAGAGCTCTTGAGTGATTTTGAGAGAGATTGATGGCTCTACCAAGTATTTTGACCCACATGCATCATTTTTAGCGTAGTGAATTGCACAACTAGCCACTCGGCTATGAGACCCTAGTGAGTCTTTGTAAATTTCACATTTTATTAGCGTTTTAATACATTTTAACCTGTTTTAAATGAATTTTTAGGAGTTTTGTGTAAAATATCATGCGATACTTCAAAAATATTGCACGACTACTTTGAGAAGTATTGCACGGTACTTTTTCTACCCAAATTGTATCACACATATTGTAGAGTTTTATCATATTAGGCATAACCAAATGTCATGCAACATGTTGTGAACTATTGTACAAAAGAAAAGTATCACACATATACTATAAATAGTATCACACAATACTTAATCAAAAATTTGTATCGCCTACATATTAGAGAAAGTATCACATGGTAAAAAATTGAGTATTTTTAATGTTTAGGAGAAAATTTTACATGTTGGGTGGCTTTTTTTTGTTGTTTTGATCTATTTATGATGTTTTTTGGTCTATTATAGTTGATACTAACATTTCAATATTTTCTTGACTTGGTTACACAAATTGTCTTCCTAGCATTATTGATCAGAGCCTCCAAGGAGGTGGGGTTGTGAGTCCTCGATCATCTAGAGAGAGATGAGAAGAACACTATGGATAGTATGGGATTTAGGTGGTTGTTGTGGATTCCCCATATTTAGGTGAACCATGGATTGCTAATCATATTAGTGAGAATAACACCTTTCATTTTCCCACTAGTGAGGCCACCATTATTCTAGAGGATGTGTATCAAATCCTTCACATGTTGTGCCATAGTGATCCAGTGAGTATTCATTTATTTTAATGCTCATTTTTATAAAAAAATTATTTCAAGATGCAGTGTGCTGATATGAGTTTGATCATGTCAAAGGCTTACTATGATTAGACCTTGACAGAGGGGAGGTTGGTGGTCCAACATATATTTGAGGATTTGACTATCCTAGATGGACACCTCAGTTGGGAGAGGTTGATAGATGAGTGCAAGGATCAACATCCCTTAGCATATCTTATTTTCTCATAGTTTCCCAGGATTTGGTCACTAACAAGGGTGACAAAGGATTCCCTCCAGGATGAGACCTATGGAATAAGGACCCACTATTCTTACTGATATGTACCATGAGATTCATGAGATTGTTTGTTGAGATGGTCAAATTTGGGCATGTGACACAATGTTGGCACAAATATGGGCTTGGGAGCATATCATGATTATATGGCCATGGGTGTAGCCATAGGAGCATAGCCACTCATTCATTTATAGATACATAGGATTCATCCCTTAGTCACACAATGGGGATGTGCTATATCAACAATGACTATTTGATGAGCTCACATCCTTTATCTAATGACCATATCATTAGTGCACTAGATGGTTAGACATGTCGGAGCTAGAGTATAAGCATTACAATAGGCCATTAGTTGGGAGACATTCCAAGATTGTGGAGTGGTTTATTATCAAGTAAGTATGGTGATAGTTTGAACAAAGATAGGTGATTTCCATGGAGACCTGTGTTCATTTTCATTGAGAGGATGAACAAGGCTAGTTGCCAATGCTGGACTACCATATCATCTTGAGAGATATAATAGCATTGATGTGAGAGCCTTAGGATTATCAACTAGACCTGGCAGATGTAGGGGCTGATCCCATGTATCTTTATGAGATGCAAAGACATCCCTTTCTCCATTTTACTAGACTAGATGCACCACCTATAGCAGCACAATAGGGAGGAGATAATGGTGGAGATGAAGGTAGGGGTGGGAGACAAATAGAGGTTGGGAATAGTTCCTAATATGCTAGGTTGAGATGGACGTGGGCTTAAGATGTGAGGGAAGAGAGTAAGGATGAGGAGCACCCATTGAGATGTAGGAGGATGGAGAGAGTAGAGCCACAATAGGAGTAACATGTAGGAGGAGATCAAGAGAATGGTTGAGATGCTAAGATTTAGGTCTTAGAGGTAGAGATAGAAGCAACACAAATTACCATAGCCATGTGAGATCAACATCTCATAGATGAGAGGGCATGGAGCAAGGATCTCTAAAGGGAGCAAGATGTGGCAAGATGAGAGTTGGAGCATTTGCATGAGTGACCTATTACTATGCTTCTTATAGAGGTGTGATACCACCTGGACAAGGGTTCCTAGACTATTCAAAGTGAGCGAGTAGATGAGAGGGTACAATACAACTACTAGATAGGAGACATGCTCCACCACCACAACCACCACTTGCTGAGGAGGGTAAGAGTCAGTCTTAGGTCTAGGAGTAGATCTAGTTTTATGTCCTTGTGACACTTTTTGTTGTATCATATGTATTTTGAGATAGTTATCCTAATTTTGGATCCCATATTGTATTTGATGGATCATTATATATGAGATACTAGATTTGATCGATATGTATTGTGTACTTTTCTCATTTTTATACTCATGCAATGGATGTTTAAACACTTGTGTTTATATTTCCATGTGATGTTTTAGCTTCAACCCATGTTTATGTATGCTTAGTTTTATGTTCATATTTATATGTTCATGGATCTCTCTGATGGATAGTTTTGACTCTCATTTTTGTGATGTGGACTCATGTTTCTAAAATGTGGTACTTGGATAGATTAGATGTGATGATTAGATTAACCTCTTGTGATGATATGTATAGAGGAAGAAATAAGGTGGATATGGTTGACAAGGAATGAAAGATATGATTGAGATTTGAGAAGAGATGAACATAGTTAGCTTGACGTGTCCATGAAAGATGGAGAGAGAGCTCTCTCCATATGAAAAATGCAAGACTAAGATAGAATGAGCTTATAATGAAAACTAGTATACAAAATGGTTTACTTGCAAGGGACACAAAAGATTTAGAATTTAATTTCATCATGGAGAATTATTAGGGACATCGAAAGATCATACTATCATCACTAGTATAACTATGAGGATATGGATATGATCAATGTTAGATAGAAATTTAGGGATCCAACCTAAGCATCAAAGACATGTAAGTTAGAATGACTAATGTAGTTAGATTCCCTAAATTTAGTATAGCAAGATTACACCTATATCAAGGCATAAGTTCCAGGATAACCCTTGAATGTAGCCTTGCAAAAATAGACAAGGATGATATGTTGTAGGTCCAAAGCATCGAGTAGGACAAGTATAAATTCTCTCAACACCTTAGACTAACAAAGTATACCCACAAGAAGGAAGAAAGAAAAATATGCCCCATGCCCCCAATATTCTAGTCCAAGAAATCCTAGAAAGACTATTAGGGAGGGAACACTCAACAAAGAAATAGTCATAGAGAACACACAAAAAAGATAAAGTTCATCATAGCTTGATGTTGGAGCATCTAGTGGTGTAAGGGCAATCCTATATCATCCAAACATATGCTTAGTTTTAGTTTTTGTTTAAATTGTTTTCATTTCTAGATACTCATTTGGGTCAAATAGAGATTCCAACTCTCATAGTTTCAATATTGGTTTTCTAGGTTAGAGTTTTTGAGTACCTTGGAATATGTGCCAATGTAGAAAATAGGTTATTTTTTAATTGAGCCAAAATTATAAATATTTAGAGGGTGTAAGTTGGAGAGATGATTATAATTGTAATTTAAAGCACTCTAGAAAAAGAATCAGGTCAAAAGGCTTTATGGTTTGAAAATTATTGCAGTTTTAAGTTGTCTGGAGACCTCCTAAGAGAACTTCAAAGTTAGATTTGAGGCACTAAATGGCCTTATACATGCCCAAAAAATGGGGACAAGAAAAGCTAGTCCATAGGGTTATACAAAATTTGGAGAGCTTTTCGAAAATGTAAACATTTTGTCACTCGGAGTCCCAAATCACAAGCTATGCCTCCCAAAAGTTAGACTACCATTTTTGGATTCTTCTAATTTTACACCAGCTTTTGACATGTTTTCTAGGACCTTCTATTTTGACAGTGGATACCAAATTGCATATTCTAAAATGTATTCCTAATCTTAAACCTAATTTGGATTACTTAAGGACATTTCTGGCATTGTAAAGGCAATTTATGGTGGAGTTTGGGAGAAGGTACTGTGAGAAGGTTTTCTCCAAAATTTGATAACATTGTAAGCCCATATGGCATGTCAAGGAGTCTTTTTTTTTTTTGTATTAGATGTAATAGCATATAAATTTTTATAATAATATTCCCCTTTTCCTATTGCATTCATTTTTCTCTTTGGTCGTGTCCCCATCAAGTGGTATCAGAGCCATGTTTTCTTGTGTGTAGATAGAGTGCTAACTGTGAGGTAGTTTTCACCAAGATTGTGTGGTTGTGAGTTTTGATACAAGAAGATACATCCATAAAGGGAGCATGGTGTGAGGGCTGGAGTTGTTACTCCTAAGGTTAGAGCCCTCTAGAGACAAGTCTAGGCATTGCAAGAGGAGATCTGTAGAGGGATGAATGTTGCCATAGGCAACAAAATTGAGGAAGAAAATGAAGAAGGGAATATTGGGTAGGAAGGGGAAGGAGATAGAGAAGTCCTAAACCATGTTGAGGAGAGGCTTTTTGGGGTCATTTCCAAGCTTTGAAAAACACCTAAAATTGATGTCAGTATGTTTTTGGGAAATCTAAACCCGAATGAGTTGATTGATTGGATCAATGAGCTAGAGGAATATTTTGAGTATGAGGATATTGGGGACCCTAATCAAGTTAAGTTTACAAAGGCCAAAATGAAAGGCCATGCCAAAATCTAGCGGCATGAGATTTAGTTGGAAATAAATAGAAGAGGACAGGAGAGAATCACAAGATGGGATTGCATGATGGATAAACTAAAGAAGCAATTCATTTCCATTGATTACAAGCTTGATTTGTTCAAGAAGATGCAAGGGTTAAAGAAAGTAGGAAAATCTATTTAAGAATACATAGAGGAGTTTTACCAAGTCCTTATTAGGGTGGGACATGCAAAAGAAAACAAGGAGAAGGTTGCCCATTACCTTAGTGGGTTAAGAACTAGCATTCAAGAGGAGTTAAGTTTGGTTAGAATGACTAGCATTGAAGAAGCATACCAGTTTTCCTTGTGAGTTGAGGAGAAGCTAAATAAAAAGTTTGATGGAAGGCAAAGAGGGTGTATTCAAGGAGGAAGGGGTAGTGGAATGTCATTTGGAGGCCAAAATGAGAACCAGAAGAAAAATAAAGACATGGGTACTAGCCAAAAGTAGAGGAACGAGGGTTTCAACTACTCCCGTGATCAAAACTTTAGAGATTAGAGAGGAAGAGGTAGAGGAAATGGACAAGTTTTAGGAAGAGGAGACTTCCATGGTATCTATTTTATTGTAATGAAGAAGGTTATTGAGCCTTTGAATGCCCTCAATGCCAAGGAAGGACAGATAGGAGAATTGATGGTCAAGCAAGGGTTTCTCATGTTGATTATGATGCACAATCATCACATTTAGAGGATGTAGAAAGAGGAGAGGTTCTAGTTAATAAAAGATCTTATTGAGTAGTGAGACTAAACTTGGACAAAGGATGAGTTTGTTTTGTACTAGGTGCAAGTGCAAGGGTAAATGTTGTGATGTGATTGTAGATGGTGGAAGCACTAACAACTTGGTATTAGAGGAGATGGTCTCAAAGATAAAGCTCAAGAGGGAGAAGCACCCCCAACTCTATCAAATTTATTGGGTGTAGGATGATCATAAGGTCCTAGTTAGTGAGCAATGTTTAGTAAAATTCAAGATTGGCAATTACCACGATGAGGCTCTATGTGACATTATTCCAATGGATGTCTTCCATTTATTGTTGAGAAGGCTATGGTAGTTTGATAGGCATGCTATACATGATGGTCATGCAAATACATACACTCTAACAAAGGATAGAGTTTGCCACAAATTGAAGCCCTTGATAATGGAGGGTAAAAATGTATGTGGTAGTGCTAGGGTATGTCTTGTTGATGGAAGAAAATTTTTGGATGGCATGAAATATCAACATATGTGTTATGCTTTAATTCCTAGGAAAGATAAGGAAGGTAGTAGTGAAATTCCACTTGAAGCTTCAGGTCTATTGAGTATGGAGATGCCATTTCTGATAATGTTCCAAAAGGTTTTCCACTAGTAAGGCATATCAGTAATCAAATAGATTTAGTCCCTAGAGCTAATTTTCCTAATAAAGCTACTCAAAGGATGACTCCTAATGAGACTAAGGAGCTAAACAAATAAGTTCAGGAGCTATTGAGGAAAGGTTTGATTTGAGAGAGCCTAATTCCATGTGTCGTACCTATAGTGCTAGCACCAGAGAAGGATGGAGAGTGGAGAATGTGTATAGACTCTTGGGCTATAAATAGAATAACCATCAAGTATCAATTTCATTTTCCAAGAATAGATGATCTTATGGACTATTTGAGTGGAGCTTAGTACTTCACAAAGATAGATCTCAAGAGTGGCTATCACTAGATATAGATACGAGAGGAAGATGAGTGGAAGACTACATTCAAGACCAAGGATGGTCTATATGAATCGTTAGTCATGCCCTTTGGACTAACCAATGTGCCAAGCATCTTCATGTGGCTTATGAATGAGGTACTAAAGCCATTTTTGGGAAAAATCATTATTGTCTATCTGGATGATATTTTGATTTTGAGTAAGTCTTTGGATGAACATTTATTGCATATTTGTAGTGTCCTTGAAAGGTTGAGGGAAGAGAAATTGTTGATTAATTTGAAGAAGTGTAGCTTTTTCAAAAGGTAGTTAGTCTACTTGGGGTTTGTTGTATTAGCTAAGGGTCTCAAAGTGGACCTAGAGAAGGTGAAGGTCATCTTGGAATGGTCTGCTCCAAGGTCTAACACTAAGGTGAGGTCATTCCATGGTTTGGCTAGTTTTTATAGTAAGTTCATTAGGAATTTCAATAGTATATGTGTACCCCTAACTGAAACAATGATGGGGGATAAAAAAGAGTTCAAGTGGACTACAGGAGCTACAAGGAGTTTTGAATTGCTGAAGAAGAAGGTGATAGAGCAACCTATGTTGGCACTTCCAAATTTTAACAAAGTACTCCATGTGGATTGTGATGCTAGTAGCAGTGCTATTGGGGTTGTATTGAGCCAAGAAGCTAAACCTATTAGTGAAAAATTGAATGATGCAAAGAAGAAGTTTTATGTTTATGATCAAGTGTTCTATGCAATAGTTCAGGGCTTAAACAAATGGAGAGATTATTTATTGACAAAATAATTTTTCTTCTATACTAATCACTAGGCATTGCAATACTTAAATAGCCAAGGTAAATTGAATTAGAGATATTTGAAATGGGTAGAGCTCATACAAAGCTATACATTTGTATTGAAACATAGAAGCAAAAGGTCTAATAGGGTTACAGATGCATTAAGTAGGAGACAGTTGTTGTTGTTAGTAATGCATGTTGAAGTGGTTGGGTTTGATGAACTTAAGAATATGTACCCTGAGTATCTTGACTTTGCAGAGGCTTAGAAGGCTTGTAAAGAACCTATTACTCTAGATAGGACTAGGTGGCTAGATTACATGATTAAGGATCGTATGTTGTTCAAGGGAAGTCAATTGTATATTCCAAGGAGTTCCATGAAGGAAAACTTGATCAATGAGAAGCATAGTAGAGGAATGGTAGGACAGTTTGGTTGAGATAAGACCATTGCTATTATTAGAGAACATTATTTTTGGCCTCAATTGTCATAGGATGTGAAGAATTTTGTGCAGACTTATCAAGTATGTCAAACAACCAAAGGATTTAGTCAAAATACTGGACTCTATTAGCCATTACATGTTCCATCGAAGCCTTGGGAGGACATAAGTATGGGTTTTGTTCTTGGATTACAAAGTGGCAATGACTTAGTATTTGTGGTGGTTGATAGGTTCTCCAAGATGGCACATTTCATTCCATGCCACTAGACTCAAGATGCAATGCATATTGTAGATTTATTTTTCCAAGAGATGGTGAGGCTACATGGTCTCCCAAAAAGTATTGTTTTTTATAGAGATACTAAATTTGTGGGGTATTTATGGAGGACTTTGTGGAAGAAGTTGAAGATAGAATTGAAGTTTAGTTTTGCACATCATTCACAGACTAATGGACAAACAAAAGTAGTAAATAGAAGTTTGGGCAATTTTTTTAGGTGTTTAGTAGGAGATAAACCCAAAGGATGGGATTTGATTCTACCACAAGAAGAGTTTACTAAGAATAATTTTGTAAATAGTAGTATTAGTAGATCGCCATTTCAAATTGTGTATGAGAGTAGTCCAAGAACTACACCAAAGCTAAGGAAGATGGAGCAATGGGAGAGGACAAGTGTTGAGGTAGAAGACTTTGCTGAACATGTCAAGAACCTATATGAGGAGGTGTGAGAACATATTACCAATATGAACCTATAGTATAAGGCTAGAGTAGATCAAAAGAGGAGATGTAAGGAGTTCCAAGTTGGAGATCAAGTTATGGTATATTTGAGAAAGGAATGATTTCCAGTGGGTACCTAAAATAAGCTGAAGATGAAAAAATTTGGCCCCTGCAAAATTTTGAAGAAACATGATTCAGGGAATGCATATGAGGTGGAGTTACCAAATGGGATTCACATTTCTCCTATTCTCAATATTGTAGACTTAACAAAATATCATGATGATGGTGTAGATGAGGAGTTGATGCTAGAGCCATGTCCAATTCCTACTTCTGCAAAGGAAGAGATTGAAGAAATTTTGAATAGTCATGTGGGCCAGAATACCAAAAATAGGTAGTATGAAGAATACCTAGTGAAGTGGAAATGATGATCAATAGAAGAATCAACTTGAATATCCACAATGGAGGTTTCCCATTTGGGTTTTCCTCTACTAGCTATAAGTAACAGGGCCACTTTTCAATCTACCCTAGGTGTTTGATCAAGGAGCATCCAATGGTGTAAAGGAAAATCTTATATCACTCAAAAATATGCTTAGTGTTAGTTTCTATTTAAATTTTTTTCATTTTTGGATACCCATTTGGGTCAAAAACATTCCAACTCTCACAGTTCCACTATTGATTTTCTGGGTTAAGAGTTTTTTAGCACCTTGGGATACATGCCAATGCAAAAAATAGGTTATTTTACAATTGAGCCATAATTATAAAGAGTTAGAGGGTGTAAGTTGGAAGGATGATTATAATTATAATTTAAAACACTTCAAAAAAAGAATCAGGTCAAAAGGCTTTATGGTTTGAAAGTTACTATAGTTTTAAGTTGCTTGGAGACCTCTTAAGAGCACTTTAAAGTCATATTTGAGGCACTAAATAGCCTTGTACAGGCTTGAAAAATGGGGAACAAGAAAAGCTAGTCTATAGGGCTATAGAGTACTTGGAGGGATTTTTGCAAACATAAATATTTTGTCAATTGGAGTCTCAGATCAAAAGTTATGCCTTCCAGAAGTTGGACTACCATTTTTGGAATCTTCTAATTTTACACTGACTTCTGACGTGTTTTCTAGAACCTTCTATTTTTGTGGTGGATGAAAAATGGCATATTTTATAATTTATTCCTAACTCTAAGCCTAATTTGGTTTACTTAAGGACGTTTCTAGCATTGTAAAGGCAATTTTTGGTGGAGTTTGGGATAAGATACTATGAGAAGTGTTTTCTCTAAAATTTGATAACATTGTAAGCCCATAGGGCATGTTAAGGAGTCTATTTTTTGTTATACTAGATGTAATAGAATACCACTTCTAATAATAATATTTCCCTTTTTCAATTGCATTCATTTTTGTCTTGGGTTGTGTCCCCATCATAGCTCAACAAGTTTTAATGTTTAAGTGTATGTATGTATGTCACATGGCCATTTCTTCAGAACTTGCATATGATAGTTAGAAATATTGTGGCATCCTAGATTGTAGGTAAGGTATCCAAAAAAAAATTGAGAAACACTTGATGTCAAGGGGTAAGTGTTGAGAAATGTTTTTTTGCATGATTTGCCAAAGAAACCCTAATGCACAAGAAGACTCCAACAAGCTAAGTTGTGCCCCCTTGATGAGGACAAGATATAATTCGAAGCTAGGAAATGTGTTTTGGAGTTAATGAGTGAGACTAATAGGCATAGGTGCAAGGTTCTCAAGTAGTGTGTATTTCCAGGTTTTCACCACTTGGCAATTTTTTTAGAACTTTTTTTTAAAAAATTATGTTTTTTGAATTTTTTGGTTTTTTGCTAATACATCAAAGTGTCTATTGATAGATTCTCACTAAGATGATCTTTTTTTTTGAAATTTTCTATTTTTTAGGGTTTCATTTAGGATCATAAGATATAAATATAGATAGCTAAGCCAAGAGAGCCTTAAGCATATAATTTCTTCAGATGTAGAATGTTGATAGGCTCAACAAGTTGTTCCCTTTCAGGAGTAGGAAGATGATATGCACTTGATCCAAACATTATTGTGATGATATAAGGACCCAACCAATTAGGCTAAAATTTCCCCTTCTATTCCTTGTTTTTCTGGTTCTTAGGGTGCTCTTGAAGACAAGTGCGCTCACTTGAAACTCATAAGGATGGACTTTTTTATTGCAACTAGTAGACATCCATTTCCAATAATCCCTCATGTGATCAAAAGTAGCCTTGCAACACTCATCAAGAATTTCTAGTTCATGTATCCTCATAGCTCTATGGTCTTCATCAATTATTAACCCATGTAGAGAGACTTGTAATGAGGGAATGTGAGATTCTAAGTTTAGGACAACCTTAGAACCATAGACTAGTGAGAGAGGTGTAGCCCCTATAGGAGTATGTATAGTGGACCTATAATTCCAAAGTGTCAAATTGATCTGTAGATGCCAATCTCTACCTAATTTATGCACTCTTATGTGTATGACCTTAAGAAGTGTCTTGTTAGAGGCCTTAGCTTGGTCATTCCCTTGAGGGTAGTATATGGAGGACCAGTGATGTTTTATCTTGAACTTCTTATCAAGTTGCTTAAGGTCCTTATTTTTGAAGTGTCCTCCATTATCGATGATGATAGAGGATGGGATACCATAGCAAAAAATAATGTGGTTGAGTATGAATAAGGAAAAATTCTTTCTTGTAGCAACAAATAAAGGTATAACTTCAACCCATTTTGTAAAGTATTCAGTCACTGTAATGATGAACTTATGGCCACTGGATGAGATAGGATGAATATTTCCTACAAATCAAAGGCCTACTAGTGAAAAGGCTAATATTTGATAGAAGGAATGAGCTCCTATCCAGAAGCATGAATTAGGTTGCCATGTAGTTGATACTTTTTGTAAGATTTAGCATATCTGATAGCATCAGCGTACATAGTTGACCAATAGTAATCCACCTTAAGAATTTCTTGAGCAAGTGCAAGGCCATTAGAGTTTGCCTCACAAATGCTATCATAGACTTTGGTCAATGCAATTTTAGACTCCTTTAGTTCTAGACACCTAAGAAGTGTTATGTCTAAACCCTCCCTATACAATTCACAAAGTCAAGGGTATAGTGTGAGCCATTGTCAAGGAGTTGACATTTTTGGTTTTGTGTAAGATTTTTAGGGATTATTGGATCACATAGGTAGAATAAAATGGTGGAGTAGTGAGATAAATTATGACTGAAAATGGTGTAGATCATATGATTATCAAGGGATTCATATGCATGGTGACATAATTCTTACACTAGAAACTCAAAGTTTGATTCATGTTCTTGCAATTAAAGAATAGATGCTAGAGTGGCTATAGCATCTACAACCTTTTTTTTGCCTTATGAATTTTTTGAAATGTCACAAATGTGAAGTAGTTCCTTAAGGCATTAATTAACTTCTTGTAGGGTGAAATCTTGTCATCTTTAGTTTGATAATATTCATTATTAAGTTGGTTAATAACAAGTTGAGAGTCTCCATAGATGTGCATCTCTGTGATCCTCCATTATAAAGCCATTTTAATCCCATTGGTTAAAGCCTCATACTCTACTATATTGTTAGTGCATGGAAATAAGAGCTTGTAAGACTTTGGGATTATATAATTATGAGATGTGACAAATAGAATACATGCACTAATCCCATTCTAGGTGTGAGAGTCATCAAAGAACATATCCCATGTTCTTTCAGTGAATCAATACATGATGGAAGCATTGGGAAATTAAATTTGCATAGGAGTGGTATCTTGTAATAGAAAATTAGCAAATTGATGAGCTATGGCTTGCCCCTTACTATATTTGTGTTCGACATACTAAATGCCAAATTCAAAGAGAATCATCATCCACTTATCAAGATGTCTAATAAGAGAAGCCTTATGTATTAAATATTTGAGGGGATTAATTTTTGCAATGAGATGCACTATGTGAGCCAACATGTAGTGCCTAATTTTTTTTGAGGAAAATACCACTACAAGGCAAGCCTTTTCAATGTTGCTGTAATTTATTCCATAATCCACCAAAGTGTGACTAATGTAGTATATAGCACATTCCTTTCTATTTTCATCACTTTGTACTTGTAATGCTCCTAGGGAAGAATCTCTAGCTGAGATATATAAGATCAAAAGTTTTCCTAGTATAGGTGGCATCAATATTGGAGGTTTATCCAAATGTCCCTTGATTTGATCTAAGCTTTGCTGACATTCCTCATTCCAAATATATGTTTAGCCTTTGTGCAAGTTCTTATTGAAGAATTGTGCTTTATCATCCAACTAAGAAATAAACCTCCTAATAGATTGAAGATGTCCTTGAAGACTTCTTAACTAATTGATGTTCTTAGGAGGAGGCAATTCGATAATGGCTTGTACCTTTTATGGATCAACTTCTATGCCTTTAGCAGATATGATGTAGCCTAGTAATTTTCCTGATATGATGCCAAAGGCACTTTTTTGTGTTTTAACCTAAGCTAAAACTATTCCATGGAGTCTAATATCAAACTAAATTCATCAATATGTGTATCTCTTTTTTTAAATTTTCCAATGTGTCATCAACATAGTCTTCCATATTTTTATGCATCATATCATGGAAGATGGTGGTCATTACTCTTTGGTAGGTGGCTCCTACATTCTTTAACCCAAAGGGCATGATGTTCCAATAAAAAGTATCCCATGCACATGTAAATATTGTTTTTTTCTAATCCCTGGGGGCAATTTTTATTTGGTTGTATGTAGAGAAGCCATCCATTAAAGAATACATTTCATAACCCATCATCATATCCACTATCATGTCTATGTTAGGAAGTTGAAAGTCATCCTTAGGGCATGTTTTGTTTGAGTCTCTAAAATAAGTGCACACTTAGATGGACTTATCATGTTTGGATATAGGTACAATGTTGGAGATCCACTCTACATAGTCAATAACTCAGATGAATTTTTCACTTAAAAGCTTTTCTAGTTTCTCTTTAACGAATATAACATGTGGATGCATTTTTCTCAATGTTTGCTTTATAGTTTTGACATCAAGAGAAATGGATAAGTGATGCATGATAAAATTTATGTAAGATCCCTCCTTGTATGTACTTACCAAATTTAAATTTCTCTATTAAATCCATTGTAGGAGATTAGAATGGATATGAAGTATTGTTTTATGGTTTAGATGTCCTAATAGAAAATGAGATCAGCTAATACATTCTCATTTTAAATAATCAGCGATTCAAGAACTACTATGTTATCTCGACTATTTAAATATTAATTTCTACTAACAATGGTATGAGGTGTTTCACATTATGATGATTTTTATGATGTTTAGGTATATGCATGTCTAATGATGATTATTCTAGTATTTCAATTTGAAATAATGAATAAGTTATGTTATATTGACTATGTAATTTCTGATGATTAAATATGAGCAAAAATGAGATAAATAATTAATTATATGAAAGATTTATATTTTCATTTATGTGACTATCTAGACGAGTTTTAAATATATACATGTAATTTTTCTTGAGCTACTAATTTGTGAATTAAGTGTGCAAGATTATTAGCTAGGGAAATCTAACAAAGAATCGAAACTCGACCCTATGTATAGTTTCTAAAAACCATGGTTGAGTCTAATAAAAGATGCAAACCCCATTATTTTTTATTTTATTTATATAGTAAATTAAATGTATGTACATTCTATAATCATAAAGTGGTTAACGTTTTGGAACAATGATCTTATAGTGTCAATTGGCACTTGTGATTCGTATATGCATTATAGCATGATGATTTGGGTTAACCAAGTAACCTAAGAATTTGAGTTGGACTAGGTTAGTGACCTAATACTAATTAGTTAGTAACTGGGATTAATTATCTTAATCAAAGTTTAGTGATAAATTTGCATTCTTAGGTTTTTTTAGAGAGTCCAAATATTTCAAGCATTTTAATGGGTCATTAAATAGTCCTAAAGGCCAAAATTTATGAAAACTAAGTACCTAGGGGGTATATGTATGGGTTGGGGGCATTTTCCACCCCTCTAACCCCTTTCGTTGACTTTTGTGACCACCCAAATATCTCATTTTTTTGTTTAGTGCAAAAATTAGAGTTTCACCATGAGTTTGACAAGTTATACTCCACCATGAAGTTTTTTTTGGTGATGAGGTTAAGTTAGAAGACTCTAGAGGCCCTTAGTCAAGTTGATAGTTATTGTAATTTGTAGGTGGTTGAGTTAGGAGCCTATTTAGTGGCAGATTTGAGGGTGGAAGATTGTTCACCCAATCTCTAGATTTAGAGAGAAAAGTTAGGATTGAAAGAGGAAGGAAGGATAGCTCTTCTCAAAATTTAGTTTGCCATAACCATTTGTGAAGGTAGGGATCCTTCAATTTCATGTCCTCATACTATGTTTCATTTCTTAAGTAAGTTTTTGCATATGTGTGTTCATGTGTGTGATGAACATGTTATGGATGATATTGTAATGGTTTTTCTTTAAAAAATTTCCTTCATGTTTTACATTTAGATTTTTGAGGGAAACTATAAGGGATGTGTTGGCATTACTCACCCTCAAATAAGGTAGAAGTGGCAATGTATGAGAGGAGGGTTTTAGTTGGACACCAAGTAGTGGAAAGTCTCTCATCATGATAAGGAGAGGGAGGGAGTAAGATGTTATGGGCCCCTACTCGTCAGTACAAACCATGTTTGTGTTTTGGGGAAATTGAGAAGTGAGAGGATGGAAGTTCTTGTGTTATTAGCCTTGAAAGAGCATCTGTGAAAGAATAAAAGTTCTTGTGATATTAGCCTCAAAAGGGCATCTATTATGGTGTTGTGACTGACTTCTCCTACCTAGAAAAATTCACCTTCTCCCTAGTCTAGTTTGATGATGAACCTATTGTGAAAACTTAAGATGAGAGTAAATGGGTTGAATGTGTCTTTGTGTTAAATCTATTTGTCTCCCAGTTAGTTTCATTTTTCTCCATGGTTGCCTTGATGAAATTTAAGATTTCATAGTGGCTACCTTGTTATGGAGCCAAGCAGGAATTCAGAGTTGTTGTTTTAATTTAAATGTGTTGGGAGATTCCTCCTTGGCATAATGATCTTGTTGTAAAATGTTACATGTTAAACTTATTTTCAAAATGGCCATGATGTTGGGTTTTCTTCCCTAGTTCTTTCTCAATGGAATCTTTGAATTAGGTGATTCAATAAAATAAATGAGAAGTGGCTAGCCTACATATATTTAAAAAGATTGAGTATAATTTCCCTTATGATTTTTTTGTATGTGTACTTTTTATTGATAAATGGATGTAATGATGTTCTACCTTTCCTATGGCATTCCTATAATTCAAATTTGTATTCCTTTGTTTAATTGGTAAATAGATGAAAGGATGTTATAAAAAGCTATTCAATTTGATTTCCAAACAATGTTAAGAAAATTTTATTATGTGTTTGAAATTTCATCTTGTATTCTCGTATTTGTTGAATAGGGAAATATTCCTATGTTCTTAAATCAACATATTATCAAAAATTATTGCTATAATTAAACTTTTAAAAAAAATCCCCTTTCCTTGAAAACCAAATTGATTTAATAATCAAACACTTAGAATAAAAGGAGACATTGAAAAAAAAGAAAATTATCTTTCCTACAGCAAAATTGCTCTCGCCTTTGTATGGAAAAATTGTAAATTCTCCTTTGGATAGAGAATATTCCCTTTTGATTCCATTTGGTATCTTTAGATATCATTTTAAAATAAAATCTTGCGATTTACAAATGAATTAAAAATAAATTAATGAGCTAAAACTAAATGTCTTACCTTATCCTATTCTTTTCACCAACAAAAGCTTATTGCATAACTCCTTAAAATATCCACCACCTGGGTGCTGACATCACCCCACCTTTCTCCTCTCCCCAAAAGTGGGCACATAGCATCAAAATAGCATAAGGTCGAGATTTTTATTTGATAACTTTTGGAAGAATCTGATTTGGAAGTAACCCCTTGATTTGATTGGTGCTTAGAGTCATAAATGACTTCAAGGCAAACCTGCACATTCCCCTCCCTCTGTGTACCCACCTTGGAAAGGCAAGGACTACACTTTCCCTTGGTTGCATGGGGAAAATATTTATGAAAGGATGCCAGAAAGGTCAAAAATGAGGGAGATTGCATTAAAAAATAAAACACTTGCCACCACCTTTTAAGGAACACTTAACCTCCATCCAAAGCACTCAACATCTCTAACTTGTCCTTTCTCCTTGGTCAGTGTGAGAGGACTTGGGAAAGCACCAAATTATGGGTGGTCATTTTCCAAGTGGATAGGTTTGTAGGAAAATTTGAATATTAGAAGGTAAGTGGGATTAGTTAGGAGGTAGGGGGTTAGGTTAATAAGTCAAGTTAGGGATTTTTAATTAGTTGAGATTTAGTGTTAGAGTATGTTAAAAGAATGTTAAGGGGGTTGTTAAGTTAGGATTTGTTATTAGTTAGTAGATGGTTATGTTAATTATGATTCAATTATTTTATTTATTAATTTGTTTAATAGGAGGGCTAGTAGTAATTTTAGTGGTAGTAAAAGGTGTTTGGGGAACTAGTAAGTAGGGATTAGTAATAATGCTTAGGAGGTTCTTATGATTGACTTAATAAAAGTTAGAAATTAGTGCTTGAGTTTTTTTAAGTAGCTCTTTCTTTATTTGGATTGGTATTTTATGGTTGTAATTAAAATTTAGAAGTTCAAATAAAGTTTAATAAGAGTTATTGGTCCTTAGATATTTAGTAAGGTGATAGAGTTAAATAGAGTTAGAAGAAAAGTGAAGTAACTTGTGTTTCTATGTTTGAATATATGTATATTTATACATGGTAGAGATTTATTTTTAGTTACTTTTTTTATTATTATATTATTCATACTAAAAATTTGTTTGATTATAATTTTATTAAAGTGTTGGTTAGATGGTATCATTAGGTTAGCAAGTGCTCCTATAATAATCAAAGGTGTTATATGTTAGAGCTTGACTAGACACTTGATAGATGTATTAGGATAAATTTATAAGATTAAATGTAAGTAGTATTTAGACTTATGATTGGTATTTAATGTTTAAATTGGTTCTATTGGTTCATGTTGATAACTAGGATCAAGTGCTAAGGTGAGAGGTTAGCTCATTAGAAAGTGCAAAATTAGACCCTCTAGTAGATTGAACTAGTATCATGTAATGAGGATAAGATATTGAATCATAACCTTTGTAACTAATGTTAGTGACCCAATCAAATGATATGCAATACAATGTAGTTAAGTAAGGTGATTAAGTTGTTAATTAGTACTACATATGAATGTAGCAATGTTGTAGTGAAATTTCATCCTCATGACAGGAAGTGAAGCATGCAAACCTAACCTTACTATATTCTACACAACTATATCGTATTCAACTTAAAAGCTTGGAACCCAAATGCTTCTTAGATATAATGTCACACTTTAACTAGAATTCAATCAACCAAATTGTATAACCTGAGCTAAGTGTTCCTGTAACACTAGGGCATAGGGTTTTCAAACTTGTGCATTGTAATGGAATATTGACTCTATATCTTTATGATGTGTATTCAAAACTCACTTTAATCCTTGGTTAAACTTTCAATTAGGTTTTTAGTGTAGCATGCATTTATATAGTGAATTAATTATTTTAAAAAAAAATTGGTGTGTGTTTGCCCTGTATTTTGGGCATGACAATTTGTGTCAAGACCAGCCATATCTAAATAGGTCCATGCAAAGTTGATTTTATTTTCTTTGAAGGACTTAGTGAAGTTCTTCTTTTCTTAAACTGATAGTGATTAGGCAAAATGAATGATCTTAGGAGACTCTTTTGTACCAAGATTGATAGGTTGTGTGGGTTTAATGAGAATTGAAGATTTGCCTTAGAAATAACTAGGAAAATTGCCAAGAACCTCATCCTCAAGTGCCTCAAAGAGGTTTTCACATTTGGATACATCTTTATTTTTACTTTTTGAGGGTTTAGACACTACCACAAAGTGGTTTTCACCATCTGAATGCTCTTTTATATTTTTCTCTTAACTTTTTGACTAAGGTTCTTGATATTTGTTTCTTCCATGTTAACGATGGGTTCACTGGTGGAAGATATCATAGATTTGATGAAGTGAGGTAGAAAGCAATCTCATAGTCATTATGAAAAGATAGTGGTTCTGATCTTTGGTGTTGAGTAGACCAATCTATGATATTAGGGTGAAGTAATGAGAAGGAAGTATAGGATTCAAGATTGTTGATATGGAAGGAGTTATCTCTAGTGACATGAGAGGTTGAGCCTTTAGGGAAAGCTCCATAGGAGTTCAAATCAGGAATAGACCTAGAGGGACCAATGAGATCCACTAGAGAAATTTGTGAGGTGAACCAAACTCATGAGACCCTAGACTAGACTCCTCAACTACATTTGGTTGGGTAGAATAGGCATGGATGAAATCCACTACTAAGTCACAAGATGGATCTAAGAGGGATTCCCATTTATATTCACTAGAATCAGTACTCTCATTTTGGGCTATCAAGTGAGAAATGTTTTCTCTTATCCTTCCTCTATCAAACCTTGGTAAGTCAGACTCTAACCCAAATCTAAGTCCAAAAGTATCTCTATTTTTGCATCCCTTAGTATGACTTAAGGGTTCAACAAGACCTTTCTTGTCAATAATTAAAGACCCTTAGCCATGATAGCCCATGATTTTCAGAAATTTGTAGCCTTTTCCATAATTTCTTGGGGGAAAGGGGGTAGTGACCATAACTTCCTCCACATCTTCCTCTTCCCTATAAATACAATCTCTTATAGCTTGATCTTCTTTTTCTTCTTCTAAGGGAATAGAGGACTACACACAAGTCCCAAAAATGGTCATAGTAAAATTCAAGGGTTTCAATTTCTTAGAAGGTTCTAAGAGAAACTAAAAAAGAATAAATAGAGTCTAGAATGTATTCTCAAGGATCATCATTTTTAATTTCTGTTCACACTCCTGGAGATGGTTTGAGCTTGTAGGAAGAGAAATTTTAGAAGACTAGCATTTTAGCAACAGATAATGTGTTGATAAACATTGAATTGTCACCTGGAATAATTATCTTAGTAATATTGAAGGGAAATCTTATACATTGATGGTACATTGATGACATCGCTTACATGTCATGGATCCAAGGTCTTCCTAGTAACAAATTATATGCCAAAGAGATGTCTAAAAGTTGAAAGACCACATCTTTTTCAATAGGACCCATACAAATCGACAACACAATAAGACCTTTAGAATGTTGTTCAACCTCATGATAGGCTTTGATGGTGATCTTCTACCTAGGGTTGATAGAAAATTTAGACATGTCTATCTATTGAATAACATGGAAGGAGATGATTTTTAACCCAAAACCATTGTCTATCAAGACTAGGCAAACATGAGTATGGAAGATTTGGACTTTGATGTATAAAGATAGGTTGTGAGGATTACTAAGTAACTTGTCATCTTCTTTAGAGAATGTGAGATAATGGGGTGAATAAATGTGATTGACTATAGATTGGAATCACTCAGTATCAATATCCATGGGAACATTGGTTGTGCGTAAGGCTTTCTCAAGAATTTACTTGTGAAAAGGAGATAATTCTAGCAACTCAAAGATTGAAATTTGTACCGAGGTTCTTTGCAACTAATTGAAAAGATCATAGATGGATATAACTAGACTAGTCACTTGTTTGGATAAGGAAGCATTGTTGGGATCATTTGTGACTTTGAGGACCACCTTAAATTTTCGACTAGTGAGAACATTGAGTGTCTTACTATGTGAGGAGGAAGGTTCTGCCACTCTAATAAATATCGTAGACCTAGTGTCCCTATGATTTTGTTGAGAAATTCATGTTTTTAGGACTACCTTAGGCCTTTCATCATTCATGTCATAGTTGGGTTGTTTGTTGAATTTAGGATCCATCATGCACATATGTTCAATAGGTTCTAGCATGTTTATGACATTGTCCGCATCAGTGTAGGTGTAGTTGATCTTTGCATCATGATTTTTTTTGTTAGCATGAGATAATTCCCCTTTTTAATATTTAGGTAGAGGTTTCTTGAAGGCCTTGCAGTTAGAATATTTTACTAAGCCATATTTTACGACTTTTCTCCATCAATGAAGTCTTGGGTAACATCCTTGAGCTTGAAGTAGTTTTCAGTGTCATGACCCTTGCTCCTATGATAATAGTAAAAATGATCATCTCTCCACCAATTAGGTTTGATGGGTGGATCATAGGGTTGTGAGTTTTTTGGAATTGTTAAAAGCTTATTTATGAGAAAGGTCTTTAGGATCACCTCATAATATTCTACCATAGGTGTATAAACACACTTTGGCTTAGAATATTTCTTGTTCTTGTCAAAGGTTTGAGACTTTGTAGTCTCTTCTTTTTCTGCAACATGAATGGATTTAGAAATGTTGAAGACTAAATCCTTTGTCTTAGTAGAATCCACTACTCCATCATTGATAACATATTTGTTCTTATTCCAAGGTTTTTTTTTATCTTTTCCATTCCTATTGCCATTTTTCTCTTTATTCGACACAATGTCTCCTTTCCTAATAGAAACATCCTCAATACGATAGGCACTTTTGATGATGTCATTGAAGGATGTGAATAGTTATTTCCTAAGATCATATTAGAGCTCATGTATAAGTGTATTGACAAAAACTTCAATCTTCTTAGTCTCAAGAATCTACTAAGGGTAACTAGAGTGTAAAGATCTCCATCACTAGAGGTATGTAGCAAAGGGTTCACCTTTTTTTTGTTTAATGTTGCACAAGTCCAACATAGTGATAAGGTGTTAAATGTTATAAGAATATTGTTGGATGAAGCATTTTGCAAGTTTTTCATATGTCTTGAGAGGAGGCAACAACTTTTTGAACCATTCCATCACTTGGCCCCACAAGCTCCTAGGAGACGACCTCGTAAAGTAAGTGTCTTCATGCATAAAGTCCATACTAAGAGCATAGAAGTGTTGGAAATAATCTATTGTTGGAAATATTCTTAAAGGCTAAGTTATTAAGAGGGGAGGGGTGAATTAGTAACCTTGAAAACTTCTAAAACATTAAACCAATTAGCAATTAATCCTTTATATGAAATTTGATCTAACTTCATGCATGAGAAACTAAAACCATGAGAGCATATATGACACTTTGACATAAAGATTTGGTGACCTACAGACCTTCCAAATAGAAAGTAAAACTAAGGTGGGGATGATACCCACAAGCTTTAGTACTATAGTATGAAGCTAGCCTATTAAGGATTACATTGATCACTTTTGATGATCTACTTTATTAGGAGCAATAAGGACTACTAGGTCCACCTTGTTAGAGGATTTACAAACATGCAATAATGTATGCATAAAGAGATTTGCATAAGACTGTTAGGTCTACCTTGTTAAAGAATTTGACTATCCACCTGTTAGGATGAAGTAGTAGCTGATCTTTGATCTACAACTTGGTTTTTTGAATGAGATTCCTTTCAGTGTACAAATCATCTTGCTATGATAGATGAATCTCTGTTGCTCCTTATATTGTTGTAGCCTTTGTAATTTGCACTTTTTCTCTTCACATTACTTCTTTATTGATTCCATACATCTTCAACATGCATTGGATGTGATATAATACATTACATATATACCAATCCAATTATACAATTACAAAGTCGACCACAATACAAGTTTACACAAATATTACAAAGTTGGCTCAAATGTAGACACTTGGGTTCTAAAGAATGACTCAGTGAGGTTTTGATACTTGACATCCACTATCACTACTTGACATCATCATGCACTTGGTAGATGTAGAAGCTTAGTCCATACTAATCACTTCCAAGTAGTATTGAACTTAGTCTATACTAGTGACTCAACGAATACTATGAAACTCATCATATAAACTAAATCACTTGGTTATCACTACATTGCTCGGTAAACACTATCACCTTGAGTTCAATATAAACTGAGTCACTTGGTTAACATTGAGTAGCTCAGTTAACACAAGACTAACATTACATCAACTACAAACACGGTAACCACTGCATAACTTGATTTGCACTGGTAAACTTGGCATACACTAAGATGCTCAGTTTACACTGTTGATCTTCACAATAACTGTAATTGATTGATATACACTAAAATTTGTCCAAAGGACTTGGTAACAACTGTAAAACTCAGTGAGAATTGAAATGCTTTGTTAACACTATTAACTATACAATAAGCTCAGTACATACTTACAATTTAAATAAGCATATGTCACTAATAACAAACTTGACTAATATGTCAACAATCTCCCCCTTTGGCATTAGTGACAAAAACACTTATTAGCAAAAATTGAATTCAAAAAGATTCCAAAATATCTTTATCCATCACCTTGTCATTCTAGCTTGATAGAGTATGTTGGTTTTGAGATTTTTCAAAATTGGTTTTGTACAATATATATATTTATACATGGTAAGGCTCCTATATAGTATACTATACATCTCCTTTCTATAGACAATATACACTTGCTATACATTTATCTCACATCTATATCTCATATCTATCTTCCCCATTTCCTTTTCAGCTTATGTACCAATTCTTACATCTTTCTCCCGCATAACTCATCATTCCCATATCTTAATCTTCTCCCCCTTTTTGACAAAATGCAAAAGATTTATTTAACATATTTACATATTAATGCGAAAATGAGACAAAATTTTTGAATGTACCATGAGTATGATAGCCAAAGTTTTGTCCCAATTATCCTGCAAGACCTTACATATGTGTAGTGCAATTTGTACTTCTACTAACAACTCAATCATGTGGTCTACTATGGAGAAGTTATTGTTATGGATGAGAGTTTTTGCATGTGAAATATACTTTTGTAGTGCATCCATGTTAGGGAGAATCATATTTTTGATATCTACCAATGTAGATTTAATTCTTGTTTCTTCTGTAAGTAATTCTGCCTACATATCTGTCAAAAATCTAATCTTATTAAAATGTCTAGAGCTTGAACTGGGGTCAAGTTGCAACTACTAAGAACTCACCATGAGATCTATATTAATCTTGGACAATTTGTCCTTTATTTCCTCAGTAAAATTTGAAACATCACATAACCTACCAAAAAGTGATGATACATTAGTAAAAGAAGTTTCCAAAGAATCCAAAATGGTAGAGAGTTCTACTTGATAGATGGCAATCTATTGAGCAATGTGCTCTAACACTTTATTCTCAAATTTCTTCTCTACCTTTTGTAGTAATTTGTCCTATCCATCTACATCTTCATTGAACTTCTAGACTACTTTTTCTAGCTAAAACAAAACTAGCTAAGAGGAATCAATCTCTATGCCTATAGCCCCTACCAAAATATTCTTGGCATCTTCAATGATTTTAAATTCTTTCTCTCTTTCTTCTCTTAACCTCTATTGCTTGGCTTTCTTTTGGAGAAGTTCACCAAATGTTTGCATTTGATCTGGATTAAGTTTGGAAATGTCCTAATTTGGGATTACTATTTCCTCATCAAGCTCTATTTCCTTCTCCTTTTCTTTTCCTTTACCCAAAAATTTTGTGCTCAATTGAGACTTGGTCTCAACTGTCCTTACACTTATTTCTTGCTTTCTAGGAATGGGAACAATAGTAGACATAATAGGACTTGCCGAAAAAATTGACACTACACTTATTGTAGAAATATCGATAGAAATACTTGTAGTAGCCAAAATAGACATATCCAAAATTGATGTGTCCAAAACTAATGTATCCAACATGGCAAAAGAGGGAAGAGTCTACAACTTGGTAGATGAAGTGGAGGTCACTTCAATCAATGATGTGCTGAGCTGAACTGGTGCAAGGATTGATTGGATGTTAGTGTTGTTGTTGGTAGTCACAATCAATCTTGTTGAGGCTATCTTCGTGCATGATGTTGTCAGTGCCTTGCTTGGAGAGTGAGCGAGTGAGGCTATAACCACTACAAAAATCTTGACTAGGTTGGTTTCCTCATCATCCTATGTTTCTTCCTCGATAGCTTCTTGCTCCTATTCCTCTTCACTATCAAAATGTTTTATCTCTTCAACATTTTCCTATTCATCTTTCTCTTCTTTATCATCATCATCATCTTTTGCATCAATAACAAAATGACTCAGTTTGTGAAGAAGATATATATTCTTCCAAGTATTTGTTACATTCCTTACAATGTAATAACTTTTATCAGAACTAGACAAGTGTTGAATTTTAAAGTTTATTTCTCCTCATTTTTCTTTAGAGATTCCTTAATCTCATTATCTGATAAGCTTAGAATAAGCTGCTTCACGGTTTTCCCATAGATGTTTTTTATAGTTTGCATGGAAAATTCCCATCGTGGCTTAACTTTATCCATCAAAATATTAGGAATTAGAGAAGTAATCTGGCTAGGTGAATATTTCCACTTACCCATTTTACAGTACCAAATCTTCAATTTTCTTCTGTTCTTCTTTAGTCCTAATTTCATACTTCAATGCTTTAAAATTTGTTATACTAGACCCTTCCTATAGTTCTTTTAATCTATCTTTGAAGGTGGGTGGAGGTTTTTTGAATATTATATCTCCTCCTTCCTTATCATCTTTCTTCCTTGAGGATCTTCTAGTAAATACAGTAGTGGATGGCTTGGTAGGCTTGGTAATGATTACCTTGCCATTCTTAGTCAATGGTTCTTCTTCCTCTAATTCTTCTTCATCCTCTACTTCTTCATCCTCACCTTTTCCCTCGGTCAACAAAAGAGTAGAACTAGTTTTCAACTTGGCAATTATCTTTCCACACTTGGATCAAAGAGCACATTGCAGACATTAGACATAATAGGATCTACAAGTTGACCTCAGTGGAGCATTCCTTTTCAACTAAGCATCACATTTGCTTGGAAACCACACAAATCCTTGCCAAAGAGGACAACTTTTTTTTTAAAGCTCAAGGAAGCTATTGAAATCAACAACCACCCCATCAACCTTAATCGTGATGAGGTTTGGACCCTTAACCCAGCTTTGCAGCCTATGCTAGCCTCCCAGGATCTACTCAAGGGTTAATCTTTCCTCCCATCTTTCCTTCTTTCCTTTGCACCTCTTCTCCTTCAGTTAGTTTTTGGGGTTTTCTCTTTTCCTCCCCCCTTCCCCCTCCCTAGCCTCTTCTTTGGTGTTTCGTACTCCTTCCTCATTTATTCTAGGAGTTCTAGGAGATGTATTGTTTCCATCATTTCCACCAAGAGGAAACTATCAAAAGGATTTCTATAGTTTCCATGTCTATTTTCAGCATTACATGCATGAGTATCAGCTTCAACTTGATAATAGGATTTTTCTGTAGTGGCCATGCATATGGCATCTTGCATTTTTTCTCTATCTATATGTGCTTGTTCTTCTAAGTGGTGTTTCTTATCCTCAGGATGCATAGTAAGTGACATGATGTCTTTAGCCCTAGGCATATCAAAGGGTGTATCAAACAGGTTCTCAAAGCTATAGAGTGGGTTATGCCAAGTATTAGACACTTGTAGCTTATTAGAGATGGGTTCCTCCACACAAGGTTGTCCACTAGGATGCCTAGTTGGATTTTTCAATTGTTCAAAGGTGAAATAAGGATGACTCCCTTTACTAACTTGGAACTTAGTTGCAACCAACATGTAAGGGTATGTCTTCATCTAGTAAGATGAGGTAAAGATTTTTAGATTTGAAGCTCATAAGGTCAAGAATGATAATTTGTCAAAGATAAAATAAGTAAGTGGCTTGTCAAGAATGCTCAAGATTTTATAATACTAATGACTTGAGCCAAGAAGATGAGAAAAAAGCTTGACAAAAAGTAGCTAGCATAGAGAGGTAACTTTATTTTCACAAGTGACCATTAGCGACATTTTGAGCTCACATCTAATGAACTAGACCCATCTTTCAACTTAGAAAAGTTTCTAACATGAAGATTTTAGACCAAATTTGAGTAAGATGAAGTGATGACACCCCTAAATTAGATAAGGCACAATTATGACTCTATTTTGGAAGAAGCAAAGATTGGGTGATATTTCTCAGAGAAGCAGGCGATAATTGGTCAGCACAATGTATGATAGACTTTACAACAATTGAGTGACACTTTTATCTTAGATGATAATTTCCCTTAAGAAGGGTGATAGAGTTTATAACCTTAGTACGATAGACCTTATAATAGATAGTTGATGCTTTCTTAGGTATGAAATATTATAAAATATTTCTCATAAGGCCATGTGATAAAGGGCCAATAAACTATGAAAAATGTAGTATAAAGCTTGAAAATTCTATGTTTTGAGTTGATTTTTTAGATGTTTCAAACTAGAATGTAGTATATATAGTATAGGACACCAATTTATATTAGAAAAAACATGGTTTGAAAATAGTAAGGGTAATTAACATGTCTTAAACAGTTGGACAAGGGACAAAGTAACCTTGCCAATACACAATTGGGATATCAAAAGAAAATTTCTATGAATATTAATGAGATGTTTGATGTTCAAGAATGTTTACACAAGTCCATTCACATTCAAAGACACATGTGAAGAAATACTAAGGCCATGATTCATTGCTCAATAACTTAGCCCATGCTTAATTCCCCTTCATTGCACACCAAGTGGCTACCCATGAGAGATATTGGCTTTGTCATGGAGATGCCTTTAGTATAACCAAGGGGAAAAAATTGGTGAGTGTAAAAGCTTGGGGTGATTTGGGTAATCTAGTAGAATTGGTCCTTTCATAGAGATGTTGAGTGTAAAATAAGGTATTTTCTAACCTATGGTGTTTAGAAAAGGCTTCCATTCATAACACTCCCGCTGCTCCCAATACAAGACACCTTACCTTGCGGCAAGTAAGCAACCTCGCAGCCACAAGAGTACCTTAAGTATTCTTGCCTAGAATTTTACTCATGGTCTCAATCCCTCAGGTACTCACAATAAGTGGGGACAAGCACTGTGTCTACCAAGGTTTGGTATCCTTGATAGCCTTGAGTTTATAGTGGGTCAGAATAGATAGGTTTCCTTGTCCCCACTTGGGTCAATCCTCTTGATTGATCAAGAGCAGGCCCTCTAAATTATTCTAAGATACATAAAATGGATCCACTTTTGGAGGTCAAGATTTTTGATTCACCACAAGGGTGAAGAGCATACTTTCACACCACCAAAATATTCTAATTAAACGTTTTATGTGCCTACAAAAATGACCAACTAGTAGAATGCCACACACAAAAATAAAGAAAATACAAGCACATTTATTTGTTTATTTTTATACTTTTAGGCAGCCCTATATACAACCATTAGTATCATTTTTGTATTTGAAGCTTTGATATGTGTTCTTTTTAGGGAAACTTTTCAAGCATTCTTAGAGAAACCCTACATGAAAAAAAATTATTCCAACAAAAGGTTAGTTTGAAATAATGTAAAAATCTATAGTAAAACCTTTGTCATATAGTAATAAATTTGAAAAATTCAAAAAATAGAATGCCAAAGACCAAAAATTGACTAAAAAACCCAAACAACAAGTTCCAAGCTGGGTGATAGTTTTCTACTAATAGAATATCGCATGATACTTTTGTGTTGTGCAATATTTCTAACTATACGCGTGTGATAAAACTTTGTATACTAGTGTGATAGAGTTCTATATGTGTGTATGCTACTTTAACTAGTAAAGTATCACATGACAATACTAAGAAATATTATACACTATTGATAAAGTATCGCACAATAATTATGACTTTTGAAAATAAAAGATAGGATGACAAGTATAAAATACAAGATAAAAGTGCAGATTGAGAAGCAAACCCAGGATGTTCTACCCATAGTGGGCACAAAAAATGTACACTAAGTTTGTGCACTTATCTAAACCCTTCTATATAAGGTATCCCATAGGTTGGAGTTCTTGAATAGCATCTTAGAGTTCCTTATCCATGGAGTGCAAAGGTGTGTGTTTTTGCACATGAGGAGCTCTCAGTTGAGCCTTAGAGACACAACCCTTTCTAGTAAACCATGCAATGGGATATTCCTTGGACAAGAGGAAGAGTACAATTTCAAAGGGAATCTCAAACATGTAATGCAATAAATGAGCTAAGCTAGGATGAGGTGCACAATGCAACTATGCTAACAATGTGATAGTATTACCAAGCCATACTAATTAAAGTAGGTGAGCTAAGCTATTGGAAAAGGAATTAAACTACTTTCAAATGAATCTAAGCTAGTATGGAAATTCAAATAATGAGATGAGAAGGATAGAAATTCTCTACAAATTCTCTAAGGATTTGCAAGCAAACTTGGAACAAAACATTAGCTAAAAATTGAGATCCTTGGAAAGCGAGAGAGATCTCTCTTTTAAAGGTGTACAGATGGTTGAGATCAAGATCAAGAAATGGATGATCAAGGGTGAGGGTGACTTTTGCATTATCCATGTGTAAGAGAAAGTCAACCAATAAAAAGGAGTTGACTTTTCATGTGAGAAAAAATCCTTTTCTTTTAATTTGTAAATAGGAAAAAGAGTTTATGTGGGCACATTAAGTGGGTTAGAGAATGGGGTATTTTATTTAATTAAAAGGGGACATTTTCTTTTAATAAAAAATGGACTTACAATATTATAGTCAAACTATAGGTCAAAATCAAACAAATTGATTTTTAGAAATTTGGCTTAGGTAAGTGATTAATTATTTTAGCCAAAATATTGAGAAGAGGGCTAGTAGTCTAGATGACAATTTTTAGGTGATTACAACTCCTATGTGTTTATATGACAACTAAGATGAAAATGCATTATTCTAAGTAAACTTAATTAAAGTGTAATTAGCAATATTTAACTACACCAACAATAACTTCTGGGAATAAATCTAAGATGAATCTACATCTACTAAATTAAACCTTTTTAAGCTCACATAACCAACTTATTAAGAAATTAGGAAGTGGGAATGGAAGTTTTGGGAGGGAATTCGACTATAGGGATTGGCAATGGATCTGTAGGACATGCAAATGTGGATTCTAGTAATGGTAATGTTGGGAATGAAACTATGTATGGCTCCTAGGAGAAGGAAGAAGATAAAATATTACTAGGGTTTGTTTCAAGAAGGTGTGGGGATGTTGATTTTTTATAGTCTAGTCCTTTGTCCTCTATCCTTGTTCCTCAAAGGGATCCACTTGAGAATATCAAAGGGGTCCCTTACTCTATGGCTAGTCAGGACTTCAAGGATTCATGTGATCAGGCTCATAAGGAGGATATAGATGAAGTTGGAGGATGGAAGTGGTCTTCTCTTTTTGGAAAAGACCAATGGGTAAGAAATACTTCCCCTTGTTATTTCTAAATCTTGTTGGGAAAAAGGTGAAATTTGAATTTTTATCTCAAATCCAATTGTTGATTTCTCTATATCTTTGATGGATTTAATCCTAGTTGAGAAATTTATAGGGGACTGACTAGATATTGACTCCTTAAGAAATATGGTAAAAATTAAATGGGCCCTTCAGGGTCAGGTTGAAATTACTATTATGCCTAAAGGTTTTTTTTCATTTTTATTTACTTGCAAGGAGAACCTAAATATGGTATTATGTAGGGGCACATGGTTATAGAAGTAGCTCCCTCACAATAAAAAAATGTGAACTAAATCTAATTGGATGATTTCTTTCTCACTACTCTTGCTTGGGTTAGACTCTTGAGTCTCCCTCTAAAGTTTTGGCACGAAGACATATTTAAAGAGATAGTTGGATCCTTTGGTGAACTTATTTCTATTGATAATATGACTACCTCAAGGTTGAAGCTTATGTCTGGTAGGATATGTTAAGGTTTCTCAACTGAAGGACCTACCTTAGAAGGTGGATATTATCTCTAAATTAGGAAAATAGAATCAAGAGATTATTTTTTAAGATCTCCCTAATGCTTGTTTCTTCTGCAATAAGATGGATCACTAGGCAAAAAAATTTCCATAGAAATTGAAGACAAAAAAAAGGTGGGGATAGTAAAAAAGAAGACTCCAAAATTGGTATGGAAACCTAAAGTAACAAAATGGGGGTTAATTCCTAAGGAAATAAAAACTAGAGATGTTAGAATATATAGTCCACTAATATGTGTACCATTAAGTTCTTTGTCTGCTACTCAGCCAATCTTTACAAAAACCATGCTATGTTGACATCAATGACAAACACACTCATGAATGCAACATGTCAATATTCTTCAATGGTTAGGATACTCTCCCAAAGAAGTATCATCAATATTCATGCTAATAATCTCCCCCTTTGGCATTGATGACAACATAGATGAAAAACATCTCAGTTCCGAGAATACCAATAATACTTTGTTGCTGCTATTGTTCTCATCTTTTAAAATCCTCTAGATTTTAGGACCGACATCAATTGGTCACATGCTAAATAAATCTCAACACAACATGCACACACTAGGTGCATACTTCTTTTGTTTAGAAATCAATTGTTTACTTCACACTAAACAATTCATAATAAATCAGGTGCATATTCCTACTTCCTTTCATGAATCTTTCTAAATCTCTCTAAATAGATATATCTCCCCCATTTCTTAGGAGTTCTTATCCCCCTTAACTTAGGAGATTTTTTTCATGCATACTCTCCCCCATTGACATCAATCTCAAAGTTCTGAATCTCAATCTTACAATTAATTGTTAAATACCAATTGTTAATATACTGCACCAAGTCTTCAACTAGCTTGAGTGTCCAAAGGCACTATTCAATACCAAATACCAAGAGTCCTTAATAACTCTACTCATCATACATTCTTCCCTATACTGGGAGCATCAATATTCAGTCTAGGCTAACAATAGTGTTATGTATCACTAGATTGATGCACTCTCTACATCATCTACTCAGAAGTAGGTAGGGGTATAACCCCAAGCATACCTCTCAAGTAATAAAATTTATCTTTAGGAAAAGGCTTCATAAAGATATCTACAATTTGATCTTTAGTACTCACATACTCCAATCTAGTCTCCTTCTCTGCTTCTTTCACTCTTATCACATGATACTTAATAGATATATGCTTAGTTTTAGAATGCAATACATGATTCTTAGACACACTCATTGTACTTGTGTTATCAAAGTAAATTATAATAGGTTCTTCAAACTCAATTATGATGTCCTTCAACATCTTCTTCATCCACATACTTGATTATAGTTATTTTTTGTTGCAACATACTCTACCTCAGCAATACATTACAAAATATAATCTTGCTTCTTGCTTAACCAAGAAACCAATATTCCTCCAAGAAAAAATGCTCCACCATTGGTTATATTTTTTTCATCCATATTTCCTTCCCAATCCACATCAATATATGTACATAGAGTGAAGTCACTTGATCTATCATACCAAATTTTATAGTTAGATGTCCCTTTCAAATATCTAAATATTCTCTTTACTATTGCATAATGATATTTCTTACAATTATCTTGAAATCTAGCTACAATCCCAATTGCATTTTCTATATCTAGTCTAGTGTGAGTTAGATATTGCAAACATTTGATCATGGATATGTGCTTCTTCTACTCTACTATAGGTGTCTCATCTTTAATGGATAACTTGTGACTAGTTATCATCAATGTACCAATAGATTTACAACTTTCCAAACAAAACCTTTTCAAAAAATCATTCAAGTACTTAACTTGTGAAATAAAAATACCATCACTATTATGTATAATCTACAATATTAGAAAAAACTTCATTTCTCTTGTCATGCTCATTTCGAACTCATTCTTCATCTCATCAATAAAATTATCACTTGCTTCATCATTACCTCCAAAAATGATTTCATCAACAAATATTATAGTAATCAACAAAAAAATTTCACTTCTTTCAAATATAAGTTATTATGTGCAGTACCTTTAGCAAATCCAAACTTTGCCAAATAACTATCCAACCTTGCATACTAGGTTCTAGGTGCTTGATTTAGACCATATAGAGATTTCTTTAGTCTACATACCATGTCTTTGTCTTCTGATAAAGGAAAACCTTCAAGTTGCTCAATATATACTTTTTCAAGTTCTCCATTCAGGAAGGTTGATTTAACATTGATTTGATAAACCTTGAACTTCTTATTTTCTACATAAGCTAGGAACATCCTTAATACTTTCATTCTAGCTATAGGTGCATATGTCTCCTCATAGCCTATGCCTTCTTGCTATGAATATCCCTTGCATACAAGTCTAGCCATGTTTCTCATAACTTTTCCTTGATCACTCATCTTGTTTTTGAATACTCATTTGGTTCCTATCACATTCTTGTCTTTCAATCTAGGAACTAATTCCCATGTATCATTCTTCATAATTTGATCTAATTCTTCTTTTCATTTCTTGAATCCAATGGTCATCTTTATATGCTTTGCCTGCACTCTTAGGCTCAACTTGAGATATCAAACATATCTCCTCATTTACTCTATTCCTTGTCATCACACATTTATCTTTTCTTCAATTATCTTATTAGGAGGATGATTCTTTATTAGGTTCTTTTTAGAGATAGGAGTTGACATCTCAACTCTTATCTCTTCTCTAGCTTTAGGTCTCTGTTCTCCTCTTTACTCAATAGTTAGCACATCATTCTACAAATCATTGTTAGTCTCAAAGAAAACTTCAACATTTTGTATAAAAATTCTAGAATTACCTTCTTCTTCATTTGAATTATAATCTACCATCCTTTCCTTAGTTCCAAACTTTTCACCAATCTTTACATTTGTGCATTCAACTGTTGTCTTAGTTCTATAGTTAAAATAGATGTATGCCTTGATTTTTAGTGAATAACCAAGAAATGTACCTTTATAGCTTCTTGGATCAAACTTACCAATGCCATCATCTCTCTTAATATAACATTTGTTCCCAAATATTCTTAAATACATAATTGATGGTGAATGATCAAACCATACTTCATAAGGTGTCTTGTTCATACCTTTTCTGATCTATGCTCTAGTTAGAGTGTATACTATTGTATTGACTACTTCTCTCCAAAATGTCTTAAAAACATCATTCTCAAATAGCATCACTCTTGCTACTTTTGCTACAGGTTTATTTCTTCTTTCAGCAATCCCATTTTGCTCAAGTGTTCTAGGTGAAGATAGTTTCCTTTTGATTCCATTCTCTTCAGAAAATATGTTAAATTATCTAGAGGTGAATTCTCCTCCTCTATCAAAACTAAAACACTTTATCTTAACACCTAATTCATTCTCAACTCTATTATTAAATTTCTTAGACTTGTCAAAATCTTTAAATTTCTCTTTAAGAAATGCTACCCACATCATTCTAGTAAAATCATCAACAAATATCATAAAACACCTTTCACCATAGAATCCTCTTATTCTAGAGGGACCACTCAAATCACTATGAATGGTCTCTAACTTCTCTATGGTAATGAACTTCTTGCTAGGAAATGATACATTCTTCTGTTTAGCCAAAATACATTCTTTACACACAACATTAGTAGGCTTTGTAATCTTAGGAAAGTCTCTAAGTGCAAAAGTGCTACTAACCCTCACAATGTTATCAAAGTTTATGTGATAGAATATTCTATGCCACAACCAACTATTATCCACTTTAGCTACCAAATACATCATTTTAGTAGGATTCAATTGAAATACATTACCTTTAGATCTAGTCTGAGTTTAAAGTAGCTTGTCATTTCTGTCTTTGATAATGCAAGTCTTCTTAGTGAATTGCAACTAACAACTCTTATCCACCAACTATCCAACACTCAATAATTTATGCTTCAATCCATCCACAAAACAAACATTTTTAGTGTTAGTTTTACCATCAAGAGTAATGGATCTAATTCCTATTATATGATAGGTTGCATTGTTACCAACTCTAACAATACCTCCATCATGGTTCTTGAGTTTCAAAAATTTATTCATATCACCAATCATGTAATGTGAACAACCACTATCAATTATCCAATCAAATTTCTTTTCCACTTGGGAAATTAGAGCCCTTTGTTCTCTAATTTCTCTATCAAGATCATCTTCCTTGATAGCCATAAATCCTAATTCATCATCACTTTTACTTTGACCTTTCTCATTAGATTCTCCATCTTCATTTACACACAAATAATTTCTATCTCTATCTCTTTTAGGCTTAAACTTTTCCTTATGATTTTTCTCTCCTTTAGGACATTTAGATGCATAATGACCAAATTCATCACAAGTCCAACATTTAAAGATTTTCTTACCATCTTTTTCTCTTCTCACAAGAAGGGTTGTTCCTTCCTCAATCTTCTTGTCTTCATCAAATCTTCTACGGCCAACAAAATCTCCATGTGTGCTTGCACTCCTTGTTTAATTAATTTGAGTGTTTAGGGTACTGAAAGCTATTTCCACTCTAGCTAGATCTATAGACTATCTTATATCTACTTCCACGAATTCTAATCTTCCAAGCAATGTTTCCTTTGTGAAATCCTTAGTGTAGGACATTACTAGTTGAATCATCTGAGCTAATTGTTTAAATGGTGGTGTCAAAATTTTTAAGCTCTTCCATATTACTTCATCTTCATCCTTGGTTCCAACATGAGACTAAATTCCTACAACAATTTTTAATATTCTACCAATATAATTTCTTACATATTCATCTTCCATCATTTTAGCATCTTGAAATGCACATATCCAATTCTATAATCTCATTCTCTTTGCATGTTTATCACCTTCAAAATTAGATTCTAATGCTTTCCAAATTTCATAAGATGTTTCAAGTGACTTTACTTGATTGTATTCATTCTTTGGAAGAGGTATTTGTAGAGCTTCTCTTGTTCTCATATTACAAATGAATCAATCTCTTTTATCTTCATTGCATCCTTCTAGCTTTTCTTCTTCAATAATTATCTTCTTACTCATTTTCAAGATCCAATATCCTAGACCCATGCACACCAGATGAGTCTTCATCTTCTCCTTCCAACTATCATAGTTGGCCCCATCAAATCTAGGACTATCCTTTTTGAAAAGATTCACCATCAATCTCCTAAATTTGTTAGGCTTATACTTCAAGGACCTAATGCTTTGATACCATTTGTTAGAATATACAATCCATTGATATAATTGGGGGGGGCGTGAATCAGTTATCCAACTATTATCACAATTATCCAATAGTAGAATTTTGGCAAATAAATGACTACGTGACTAAAAAATTTAGTCATAAGACTAAAACAATTAGTCATGTGAGAAGTAATCAAATTATAGTAATATTTTATAATTTATAAGTGACTTATTAAATGTCTAATTTGGTCATCAAATAAAATCACAAGGTTAGAGAAAGATAGATAACTAAATAAATGATCAAGTAAATGGCTAAACAATTGATCACCCAAACAAATGACTAAATGAACTTGATCAATGAATTTTTTAATGATTCATTAATAGAAAGAGTGGGAGAATCAAAGAACAATTAACAATAGAAAAAAACAATATTATAATAATAATAGTTTTATTTTCTTTAGCCAAAGTGGGCTAGGCTACATATATTAGTAGGTGGGAGTGCAACTTAAGACCTCCTATATAGAGGTTACCTAAATTTTGTGCTAGACAATGGGTGAGCTCTTATAATAATGGGTGGTTTCATCATTGGAGTAGCTAGTTGAGATGCACCCTAATTGAACTAGAGGAAATCATTGAAAAACCAAACATATAATGAAAAGAAAACTTGAAAACTTGAATGATGAAATGCTGAAATGAAAGCTATCAAGGATCAAACACCTATGCTAGAGTTACAATATAATGTGAAGTTGATTTTAGACATGGTAGAGGCATATATTTAGAAGTTTGATTGAAATTTAAGACACGAGAGAGAGTTTGTGGCAATATACTAGAAGGAGAAGGAGTGGCTTTGGAAAGAGACTACATGATAGAAACAACAACTAGACAACATAAAGGATATTATGGGAGCACTGGATAGAATCTGGGAAAGTGTTGTGGTAGATACTATGACATTGGAATCACTTGGATGGTAAACACCATCTTACAAAGAATATTAGATTTTCACATTCACAATGATCTAATGACCAGGGTATTACTGATGATAGAAAATGGGTTAAATGGGTTGAACAAGAATATATCTCTTGTGGCAAGTATGACCTTGATTTGAAGTTGAGAAGGCCTAGGACAAAAATTCTAAGCCATACTTTATAGGATTCCTAAGATGAAATATACAATTACTCTTAGGGCCTACAAACATGTGAATACACATTTATTAGAATGCTTTAGAGTACAATCATATGATGAAGCTCGAGCCTTTTGATGTCAACCCATTATTTTAGGATACCTAAAAAGAAGATCATTTGGATGGATGTGGGCATGTTTGCTTGGTATTCTATTACTATATTGGTATTTAGTATAGATGGAAGCAAACTAACAATTTTGTTTGTCAATGAAAATCTATATCCTTCTCAAATCAATCAAATACCTTTTCACCGGTGGCATACATATCCTAGAAGATGGTTGAAATAAAATAAAAAATGACAAAAATGTAAGGCCCACACTCGTGTCCTATTATAAATTGTAAGGAATGAATATGATTAGGAATTAATTCAGTCACGATCAACATTTTTGTTATTAACAATGATTTATGAGATCCTATTAGAGACTAATCTAGATTTTGATTTTTATAAGGTTGATACCTTATCCAATAACATTAGGTCGATAAGATAAGACCACATGAAAAAAAACTTAATATGTTCAAGCTGAGAACTTAGTCACGAAATTCAAGGTATGATCTACAAGGCAATTAGGAAAGCTAAATTAACATTCACTCTAGTGAGAACAACAATGAATGTAGGTTATAATGACAACAAGACATATGGTTACATTCAAAAATTGGTTTTAAATTATGATGATATAATTATGGAAACATTCTAACAGTTTGAGGAATCAACCATAGAAACTCACACGCAAACCCCTCGTATTGTGATAAAGGGATATTGCTAGAATGTCACTATGTTTAACTTGATTGAAAGGATAATAGTTAAAAAGTTTGCATATTAGTGATTTCCACTTAAGACATATACTAGGATCCATTTAATTGCTTAAATGATTTAATAGACATGAGTTCAGTGTTCATGATTATGATAGAAAAGTATTGCGATAGTGTTTAGAATGGTAATTTTTTTATGATAAGAAAAGATAAATGTTGATACACATATTTTGATATTGCAATGTTTTGAATATTTTATGGAAATAATTAGATGGAAGTTAACTAAATATGTTAATGTGAATTAAGCGATATTAGATTATTTTATACTTATCAGCATGTATTTCTATATTATTTCATTAGGCTATTGACGTTAAGTTGAGTGTGCAGGAAGTGGAACCATGGAAATTATTCGAGGAAACAAGGTTCAAACCTATGTGAACATAGTAAAGCCAAGGTGAATCTTTGGAAGATTCAAAACCTTATTGTATTGTGTTTATTTCATAATGTGATTGTGCATGGGTGTTATAAGTAAAGATCATGATTAATTAGTGACATGTCATCGTGATGTGTAAAGTATTTTATGTGTGTGCATGTGTCATTTGACACTTGTGTTGTCTATGTGTAAATGACATGTCATATAGGATTTTTGGGCGTGGAGTCACTTAACCTAAACTTAATCCCATTATGAAATTAAGTTAACCCACCTTGGAGAGTGTTAGAACGAGTCACCTTCATGATGGAATTCAAATTTAATCTGATAGGAACTTTAGAGAGCCTAAAAGTGATTCCCAAGTGTTATTTTGGTGAAAATAAGTCACCCACATGGTAGTAGTATAGGCTGGGGTCTAAATATAACCATAAGCTAGCCTAGGGGACTTAGGAGACCCTCTAAACTAGTCATTTTCAAGCCAATTCGAAAATCAAAGTGTCACATGACTTCTTTCCTCATCCCACCACTTGGTCAAGTTCCTATTGGTAGAAAGGTACAAGGGTGTAAGAGGGGTAGGTGAGGATGGAAGTCGAGGTCTTTTTATGGAGCTTGTGCCAAACTTAGTGGTTGTTCACCCACTCTCTAATTGTAGAGAGATATTTAGGGTTTTGGGAGAAGAAACTTGGAAGCCAAGGAAGGAAAGCTCTTCATCACCATTTCATAGCCATCAGCTTGGAAGGAGGTTAGTACTTCATGCCATGGATTTTCTCATCTCATGAAAGTTGAAAGATGGAAATTGTAAGAGTGTTCTTGTAGGATTTGTGTCTTGCTTATGGTGTATGTTGTAGTTGCTTCTGTATGTAAATGAGCATGTTGGATCTACTTGATTTTGATTTGTTTTCTTGAGTTGTTGTGGTTAAATGAATTTTGTGTTGGGTTTGAAGGCTTCACTCACCCTTGGGAGGGAAGAGAAGCCTTGGGGTGAAGGGGTTAGTTGGGCTCAACATTGAAGTTGAGAAATCCTCCTCTTGGAGAGGGGATAGTTTTCATGGAGTATGGGCTCCATTGAAGCCATATGCCTTTCTATTTTTCTATGGGAGGTATAAGTGAGGATATGTGAAGAGGAGTAAGTTTTGATAGCCCTATTGAGGCATGTGATTATTAATAACCTTGTTGTGGAATGTTTCTTGGAAGCCTTATTGGAATATTGCAATTTGCAAGATTTGTTGTTTCATAAGGATATGTCATTCTCCTCCTTGGAGAGCCCACCTTCACCCAATGTTTATGATTCAATTTGTGAATCATTGTGCAAAACTTGGTTGGGGTTGTAAATGAGTTGTGAAAATATTGTATTCATGTTGGTTCTTGTTTGTGATGCTTGATTGAATGTATTCTGTTTGAGCCTTGCTTCCCCTGCTCGGTGGGTGGCCTCCTTGAGGCCTAGGTTGGGAGGTGAGCCTCCATTGTTCTACATATTGTCTCTTATTGCAGGTTTGCTTGAGGTCTTGGACATCTAAATTTTTTGAAGTTCCACCCTTGTTCAAGAAGAAGGCACTATTGTATTGTAATGAGCAGAGAGAAAATCCACCTTGTTATGTGTTTATTTTTGTAATTAAAAATAATGTTGTTCATCCATTTCACTTGTCAAGAGAGTATGAGTCATCTATGTATCATGGAATAGGTATTTCCATTGTGTGTAATATGATATGTTGGTTCACCACCTTATGTTCATGTTGAATAGAGTGTAGTATGGAAGGAATGGAAGAAAATTGATTAAGAATTCTTGTTGAGTTGTTATTCTCTTAGGTAGAATTGCTTTGAAGAAAAAGAATTAGAGTCAAGAATAAGAGATTTTACTTCTGCTATTCTTATTCCTATAATCTCATTTGAATAAATTAGATGTAATTGTGTCCAATCTTGATTCATATTGCATGTGGATTTTTACTTCCAATTCATAGGGAATTTGTAGTCATGAAGGAGATATCAATAATAAAACTAGAGTATATGATGTTCATAAAGTTATATACAATCTTCATTGTGCCTCCTAAATTTGTATCTTGATAGTGATGGTATAGTTATTAGGTAATAACCATTAGAATACAATATATGGAATAAACATTAGAATATCAAAAGTATGTCCAGTATCTATCAACTCAATCACAAAATGACCATAAGTAAATTGTTCAAGAACAAGTAATTAAGGAACAAAAATAAAAAGCCCTGGGTGAGCACATTTTAACTCTCTATGAGAGAGCAAAAAAAAATGGTATTCCTACTAATACAGACCAATAAAATATTTAGGTAGATAAAATAATATTATCCTTAAAACAACTAGTATAATATTAATTAATCTTGACATGCATTAATAATGTTAGACTTGAGTGAAGAAGTCCTTGACTTATGACATGACCCTATACAAAAAAAAATATAGATTAAAAAAAACAAGAAAAGAAAGAAATAATTTATAAGCCAAAATTGATCTAATATAATGAATGAGGAAACGTATTTTATATCCTAGCCATTTCCTCCTACCTAAATGTACCACCACCCATTTTACCAAAAAACCAAACCAAGCAAAAAAAAGAAGAATATAAATAAATAGGTAATGATGATGGGATTGCCTCTCCCCCATAGGTGGCCATGTAGGTGTTGACTTTGTAATTTAAAAAAAAACCAAGCATTTAAACTTAAATTGACATGGGCAACCATCCTTTTTATATGCCTAGATTTGGGGCATGGAAAAAGGTGAAGTTTGAAGACATCAACTACCCACGTCAAGTAGAGGGAGAGACATACATTTGGAAGGAAATTAGTAGTAGAGCATAAATAAAAGAATGTGCATTTAATGTTTTCCCATTTAAAGATTTGGGCAGCCACATAGTCAATCATGATGAGCCCTTCTCCACTCACATGGATAAGTGTTGGAGCATGTGACTTTTCCCATGTCAAGTAGAGGGAGAGACATACATTTGGAAGGAAATTAGGAGTAGAGCATAAATAAAAGAATGTGCATTTAATGTTTTCCCATTTAAATATTTGGGCAGCCACATAGTCAATCATGATGGGCCCTTGTCCACTCACATGGATAAGTATTAGAGCACATGACTTTTCCTCCAAAGAAAATTTGCATGGTCTATATAGGTAAGTGGGGAGAATTATGGAAAGTTGGAGGGGGGGCATGTGTCATGTAGGTATAGATGTATAGGTTTAGAAAAATAGGTGTTGGGTGGTACTTTATATATATATATATATATATATATATATATATATATATATATATATATATATATATATATATATAATTATTTTAATTATTATGATAAGGGAGTGTTATGGGTTAGAAAACATAGGAACCTGCATCGTGTAGGTAGAAGGGGGTTAGTTATTGTTTTTTTTTGAAACATATGTATATAATATAGATTGTAATATTTATTATAAGTAATAAAATATAATTTAGTACTACCTAATATAATATTTGTAAAATAATAATAATGATTAAGAAATGTATATTGAGAATAGTGAACATGGTAAAATTAAAGTGTTAATAATAATAACAATATCAATAATAAAGTTTAAGTTGAGATGGGACATAGAATTAGATAATGTAAGTTTTCGTTATTTTATAAGGAACATTTTCGTTATTTTATAAGGAACATTAGTATAAGAGTTCGGCTTTAGGAAATACCATGTTAAATATAAATATAAATAAATAAATAAACATATAGGCATTGTCGGCATTATTGTTTGTGTTGATACTTCAAGTGTGGATAGATATAGGTAAATCGAGGATTAAGTATAATGTATATATAAGATAAAGAGCTAACATTAATATTAGATTGTTGAATTCATGGTGACTTTTAAAATAATAATTTGGAGATATCATATATAGGATGATTAAAAATAAAATAAAATAAATAATAATACAATAGAGTGAAACATTAATAGAAAGGTGATTTAATAATAATGATGTCAAAGAAAACAAGAGGTGTGTTAATATCCACATTATTTAAAATGGTGGCAATGGATTTCTTTCATCATAATATTGGAATTAGTAATATGGTGTGGTTTAATTTAATAATTGAATTAAATAAATATTTAAACAAGCAATTAAGAATAAAAGAGATAATATAAATTAATATACCATATCAATAATTCATTAATAACTGGGATGTAGTTGTAACATCTAATTAGTAGATTTGCAACATGGTCAAAGTGGATTAGGACGTTCGATAAATTGTTTATAAAAATAAATTTTAAAAAAATTAGCTGTGTTTTTGTTTGATAAAATCTAGGGCATGACAGGTTGGATTAGAAAATCAACGCAAATTAAAGTTGCTAAGTGTCATCTCCAACCCATGATCAAATTAGTGACACCCTAATGTCCTTAAGAAACATGAATTGTAAATTTCAATCTCTATGTAGTTCGATACAGTATAACTATGGTACATAGATGCATGTATATTATCCCTTGATAAACAAAAAAAATAAAAAAATAAATTTAATTTTTTTTTTTTTTTTTTTTTTTGTTGGTTGTGTTTTTCCTTGTGAAAATTTGGGCATGACAAAAAAATGTCAAGAAACACTGGAATGAACCCAACCACTGAATAAAATATCCAGTTCCAATTGTGGTTACAATGGTTGCAAATGTCCCAATTAAATTTGTGATACCTGCCCAGTATAGATATGAAGAATAAAATTATTTTCATGAATGAATCCAATAATAAGAGATCAATCCATTACCTTGAAACTTGAGGATAAAAAAGGGGTCAACCATCATACCATGAAGAACACCTGCATATTGTGGTGCTATATTTGACTATACAAGAAAGAAAAAAGAATCCAAATATTTAGAAAGTGATTTTCTAAGTAGAGAAAATCATGATATCATTGTTCAAGTTTCTTAAATCTATTGACATACATTGAATTCAAATGAAGGAGTTTTGAATCAATGGTAGAATGATATACTTCAGTGTGCTACAAAGACCAATTGTAACATGCTTGAAAATGAAGACACTGGTAAAAATGAAGACATTGGTATATCAATCAAGAAAAGAGACCTACATGTATATTTAGAAGAAAACCAACTTGGCTGAATGAACTCAAACTAAGTACCACCATTAGCCACATTGCTGCATTAGTTGGGCTTTGAGTAACATTTAGACCAAGGAGTTTGATTCTTGGACCTAGAAAATTGATTGACTACATATCTTTACAAAAAAAATGTAAGTAATATTGTTTGTTATTGAAACCAAAAGTTTGTAAGTGTGCCTTTTTGCTCAATATCAAAAAATGAAATTAGTTCAAAATTAAAAAGAAATAAGCTAATTGAGGAGAAAAACTTCTCAAGGATCAGATTTAAGTTAGAACTTGTCAAACATGATTTGGTTATGGCTTGCATAAAATTATAGAGATTTCTATGTCCATAATAGAAAACAAAATTAAATTTTACCATGTTTTAAGAGTTCATTGATAAGGTTTTTGTAGTAGGCCATGCCAACTTTGTTAATTCCACCTTTGATTGTGCCATCTATTCTGACCAAAAACAACAATTTTTTTTAAAAGAAAGGCATTGTTGATTGCTAGTCACTTTGTCTTAAGATTTAAAAAATTGGCTCACATGGTAATATCTATGACTAGGATATGGAAAACCTACATGCATCAAGACCCATGTCCTTGTTAGCATGAATACTAATGATACAAAATTGTGGGAGTATCCTAAGAATTGGAGAGCATTGATATGTTGCATTCATGACTGTGTTTGTCATTGATGTCAACATAACATTGTTTCTATAAAGAATGATAGAGTAGTAGACATAGATCTTAATGGTATTGACAATGGTTTGATTTTATGGTCATGCATAGTTATGGACATGTACAAGATAGTGTCTTGATGACATGGTTAAGTGCACAGAGTCTAAGTCAAAGATGTATAGAAGTTATACCTAATTTATAGAGAGAAGTTTAGAGACAAAGTACTAGGAAAGCAATTCTTGATGTTTGTTGTCTATTTTACATCCCAAATGTAATAAAGTGATGCACAATTAGGTAGTGATTGAGGCTATTTAGTTGATGATGTTAGTGAGTGCGCAAGCCTTAGTACCACATGTGTGAATTTTTATATAATCTGTGAGATGACAATGCTATTGTAATTGTAATTTAATTAATTGTCTCATTTTAATTAATTTTGAAAGCCTCAAGGCTGATCAAAGGAATTATTATGAAGATATCATACAAAGGAAAGACATTTTCCTTGTTTGTAATGTGTGTTAAAGTCGTATGAAAAAATATTGAAGTATTGTGACTATTGTTGAAGTGCGAATTGTGAAAAGGAGTAGAAGTGATTACTAAATGTAAGTGATCCAAGGGATTATTAGATACATAGTTCAAGATCTAAAGGAGAAAATGTTTTGTTGACAAGATAGAGATAGAGGAAGGAAGTACATTTTAGTTGTATTATTCTGCAAGCAATAATACATAGATCATTTGGATAGTGGGTTCATTGGTATTGCCCTTGAAGCTGTTTGGGTAGTGGGTCTTGCTATCTTCCACAACTCCTATCAGGGATTCAAAGTCTCCTAACAAGGACTCATATGTACTAAATTTCCTAACATACTTCTAAAATGGTCTATCCTCTAACAATGAATATTTATATTAGTACATCATCTTGTGGGTACCATTCTGTTGGGTGGTCATTTTACATGAGGTCAACGACAGGGATCCATTGCGCAATTCCACTCTTGAAAAGCTAATCCTTTGGGATCAACTCCAAGGTTCAATATTTGTCTTGTGACGTACCAAAATCTATTCAATTGAAGATAAAATATGATTTTTCATGAGGAAGCCTTTGCTGGTTCTACTATGATCTCAGAATGAAGTAAATCTATTTTTTGTCTCAAAATAACAGACAAAAAAATAATATTTTTGTATTTTCTAGTTTTTCCAATGAATGCAATTCTAACAATGCAACTAAAATGAGTTCCTACTCTAACAAGGGGTTAGCAAAGAAAATAATGAAACTAAAAGAAAATAACATGAAATTGAAATCCTAAATAGACATAAGCTACAGAAAACAACATGCTATAAGTTAAACTTTTGAATAAATTGGTAGGAAACCAATGAAAATAGGAGTAGCGCTTCCTAGAATCCACTGATGTAATCATCAATGGGAAATTTTAGTAACTGAATGATGTTTCACTCTTCATCAAATTGCAAGGCCACAGAAAGTGCACTCATGCAAGACAAAGAGTTATGTAGGCACAATTTGCGATCTCTCGTCAAGATTGTTACGTCAGCAAAATTTGTAAATCTATAGCAAACACTAGAACTAAAAGATTGCACAACTAGAAACAATACAATAAACCTTTGGCTCAATCACAATCTCATGAAAATAATTCACAAAACAATGACACATTCAGGCAAGAATCACTACACTCCAAATGCGAGCACCAAAAGCATAATTTTATTGCATAATAACAGCGACCCTTGTTACATTTTATAATAGGGTATTTATAAGAAATCATCTCCTCAATTTCTATTGAGAGTGAGAGATATCTTCATGCAATAAAATATATTTAAAACATTAAAACAAACTAAATATATACAAACTAACAATTAATCTAGTGCTTAGAGGGACTCCATCCATATTTTATTCATTAATTGGATGCATGAGCCCTTTACATGTCAAAAAAAAAAAGCACGAGAGAGAAAGTAGGAAGAAGCCATCAGTTGAAGTAGAAGTGCATAGAGGTGCCAAAAATAGAAGCTGGTCTTTCACTAGGTGTGTGTCGAAGTTAAACTGCCATCAGAATGCATTCCCGATGCATGGAAGGTGCTATTTTTGGAACTCGCAGTTAACTGTCGACACACTTCTGAATTGCAGAGCTGTGGACCTACATACCTGTGCACTATAGAACTATATTAAAATGTGGAGCTATGGAATTGTAGAGCTACAGACCTGCGTACCTCGATTGGGTAAAAAATTCAAAATTTTACTAAGTGTCAAAATTGAAATTTTGGCATCTGGGTTTTTTTCTTCTTTATCCCAAAGCTATGTTTGGATGTTTTTCCTTAAATTTTTCTATCATCTCAGTAATCTAAGCTACATCTAGAAGACCTAAATCCTCATATTTATCATTTACCTTCTATCTGTAGTTGTCCACCTCAATTCAAGTCTCTGCAAAATCTTCGAGTTTGGTGTCCAACTCTAACAATGCTTCCTCTGTCCTGAAGGCTTGCCTGATATCTTCATCATTGGATGCTTCCTCTAATGTCTTCTTGAAATTATCTACTACTACCTCAATTGGAAATAGCTTCTCTCATTCTTTATTTTAAAAAATGTCCAAGCATGCATCACTATACAACTTTTTTGCTTCCAAAATTCACTCTTGGGCTTGGTCCTTGAGCCGATGGATCTCCTTGTGTAATGTTTCCATTACTTTATTGCCATCTACTATCTTCTTTATGCAATCATCAATCATTTCTAGCTCTTCTTTGGTATGTACATTGATCAAAGTGCAGTACCTTTGCCCTTATATGGCTTGTAGAGTCTACAAATCCTTACTCCATGCTTGTACCTCATCCATGATACTGAAGTCCTATCTCAAAATTTCTATGACCTTATTCACATTCTCCTGCATAACATGCAGTAACTTCAAATTCCTTATGATTGTGGTAACACCTTTATCCTCAAGGCTTTCTCGCCATTCCTGACAAGCTTTCAAAAATAGATTGAGTTGTACACCTTCCCCTTCTCTAAGAATGGTATTTATAGTCTGCTCGAGGTGCCCAAGATCAAGAGGACCAACAACTTTGTCTAGATATCCCTTTAGGATCTCAACTTTCCTTCAAAGTGTTTAGAGTTCAATCTCATATTGTTCCATGTACCTGAGAACCTCTTTGACTCCCATAGTCATCATCTATTAGGTTGAATCCCATGTAGGCCTTCCTAACATAACATCCTTTACTTTATAATCCTCAAGACCAACAACTTCTGCATCTGTACCTTTAGGAGGGAGAGCCACTTTTGCAAATAAATCTTGGTTCTGTATGGTAGTGACAAATGTGAATTACATTGCATCATGTAACAAAGACTCAAGTTTGTTTAAGATCTCTGCAATATCAAAAATGTCATCCTCTGAAGCACACAACTGAGGCTTAGCAATCCTCATTATCTCCTTTTGGAACCATCTCAAAATGTGTTTCTCTACAACCTTGGCTCGTGATTACGAAGGGGTGTGTTTAACTACCTCCTTCTCTTTATTGCTCTTGCTTGGAGTCACCTCCTATTATGAGGACTCCTCTTCTATAGCCTTATTCTTTGTAGATCTTGTAGCTTGCTCCTCAACATCTTGGGAAGGCTATTGTGCATATTCTACCATCTATCTTGCTTTTGAAAATTCATCAGTAGCCCTTGGGTCTGGTTTCTCTTGTGGTGTTGGTTCCTTTTGAAATTGTTCCTCTTCTAAACTTAGAGGTGGGGGAGTTACTGAACCCTTATCTACCACCATAATCTGTGGTGGAGATGGAGGAGTGAGATCAGGACCCTATGTATCTGGTAGCATCTGAGTCTAGTCTTCCTATTGGAGTTCACCTGTAGGGATATCTCTAATCTTATCTCCAACCAACTCTGTAGCCACGGGCATGAAATCAAAATCCATCATGGAGAAAACATCCTCACCTTGTTCCCTTTGCTCATTCACCCAGTGCTACACTTCGTCTTCCAAAGAAGAGAGTTCTAATGGTTTTTCTTGGGTGGATGATGAGGTACCCATGGCACTCTTTCTTCTTTCCAACTCTACAACTTTTTCTAACCAAGTTCTTCCCTCTAGGGGCACTTGTTCCTCCTCTTTTGATTCTATTTCTTCCTCATCTTCTTCTTCCTTTGGAATAGTTTCAGGAATAGATGGATTACTAATCTTCTACTGATCCTTTGCCTTTTCTTCATCTTAATCTTGATCCTCTTATGTTTCTTAGGGATGGAAGGAGAAGGGGGCTCTTCTTGTGCAAGAGGAATTGAGGCTTCTATAACTTCTCCCTATTCTAGTTGGCTTGCACAATAGGAGGCAACTAAGGTTCATCCTAGATTTGAGTAGCTCCAATACATTGGGACTCTTGTGAGCTTTGTTCCTGTTACTGAGGAGACACATCTTCTGCAACCTATTCTATCTAAATTATTTGAGGAGAGGTTCTCTTCCTCTTTCCCTTTCTCTCTAGAGGGCGATAGTATCCAACTAGCAATCAAGCTGATAGACTGTCTCTGGCCTAATAGGAGACTGGAGTACAAAGGTAGGAATTGTGACTTTCCTTCCTTTACCCCTTTTTGGGTGAGTATGTGCATGGAAGATCACTATATCCAGAATTGGATCAAGTGGAAAAGGTTTCTTGATCCAATTGTTGGTCATTTAGATGACATGCCTCACTCAATGATTAATGTCATCTCCTTCTTCCCTATCAACCTCTACATTTAGAATAGGTCTTTCACCAATTTTATCTACATTGAATAGGGGATCTAATAGTTCCTTAGAGTCTTGTAGCCTTATCTCATCAGAGATATTAAAATGGAGAGCCTTTTTTGCTAGATACAAAGTCATGCTGTAATAGTCCCTAATGCAGACATCATAGTCATTTGTGGCATTCATCCAGTGATCTTCAATGGCATCCTTATGATGGAAGTCTTTTACTGCCAGGCTTTCCACTTTACCAACATTGTCAAAGTATGGTTGAGGAGAGCTGTATTCTTCAAGAGGATAGTTCTCCCATTCCCACTCAAAGGTTGAAATATCTTGTTTTTGCTTCCCCTGATATAGCCCAATGACCAATGGCCATTCCCAGCAGGGTCTTTGTTGCCTCTTTATCTTCTCATAGGCTGACCCAATTTGCCTAGAGATCTTCAATAGTACCAACTTGTCACTTGGGTATCTCGAAAGCTTCTTAAGATTAATGGATGCACCAGCTACCTGTAAATACATGAACATCTTCAACTAGATGAAGTAGGCTTCAAGAGCTGTGATTTGTGTTTTGGCTTTGTCACATAACCACTTTCCCATAGTCACCCTCAATGAATCATATGATAGCAAAGATGAATGCATAATTCACAATCCTATATTTTTTGCTTTGTGTTGAGAGCTTCTTCTTCACCAACTAAGGATAAACTATGTAAGGCTAGGCATTAGGGTCCTGCATACTATTTCTCATGTACAAAGTAGGATAGTTTTTCACCCTCACTACAAGCAGGTATACCAGGTAAGAAGTCATGTAAAACTTCTTCTTGTCCTTCACTATTTCCAATTGCTCACACAAATTTTCACTTAGTGTGGTGGCCTAGTCCAATGGTATCTTTCCTATTTGATGGTCTCACTGAAGTTGACCATGAATGTGTTGAGGTGACCTGCTGTGAGTAAGCCCATGACTCTACTCAAGAATAATGGAGTATCGAATTTCTTCCTTCATGTATTCTTGAGTCATATCCACTTTTTTGGTTATCCTTCCCCAAGGAGGCTTCTCAATCAGGTACAAGGATTGTATAATGTCAATGCCTCTTGCTGATGCTCCCTGTACCATCTCTCAGCTACTTCATAGGAAAGTTAGATGAATTGGTCTACTCTTGGTAGGTGGAAAACCCTCTCAATGTTATCAGGTCATAAATCTAATACCACTTCCCCTGTGATGCTCTTGACCACTCTCTCATTAGGCACGAAGTGTTGCGACAGGGCCATAATTAATTTAGCTGATTGCACCAAGATAGGATGTGATGCTGCATTCACCAATCCTAAATAGATCAACACGAACACCAAAGTTGATCTCTCTATTGGCTTGTTGCAAATTCTTAGGAATTCACCTAAATCTATGTGTCTGAGGTTAGTATCTCTGATCTTAGCATAGTTGTCGTGGAATCTTGATTTTGAAGGTACACGTTGGAATTTGAAAGCTACGGGTTTAGGTGCTACTTCGGACATGGACACCATTTGATTACATTACTTGCACATTGTGAGAAAAGCGTTATTAGTCCCAAGATAGCGTAAAATTTTTTTTTAAAATGAGTAAAAAAAAAGTCCCCTTTGGGTGATTTTATTATTTTATTATTATATATATTTTTAATTTTTAATTTTTAATTTTTTTTAATTTTTAAAAATTAAAAAAATAAAATAAAATTAAAACATTAAAAAAAATGTGTGAAGGGGCGGGGGGTGTTTAGAAGAAGCACCGTGGGTGGGGTGAAGTTTTGGCGCCACTACGAGTGCGCACACAAGCATTGCCTTTTTATTGATGTCACCATGTGCGAGGTTTAAGCATTGTCGTGGGTGCGCGTTGCTAGCACCGCCATGGGTGCAGGTGCACAAGTGCTACCATTTTTATTAATGCCACCACAGGTGAGGTTTAAGCACTATCCTTTTTATTAATGCCATCGTGGGTGAGGTTTAAGCACTGTCGTGGGAGCAGGTGTGCAAGCGCTGCCCTTTTGAAGATACTATGATGGGTGATTGCTGAGCGCTACTCTTACCTTTGATAACATTGACAAACTCTCCCAAAGAAATGTAAAGTGTTGTGAAAACTTGGGGTTTTATAACCCTCATGTACCTTGACATGTGCGCCACTGTGCATCGAGTGTTCTGCCCATGCAAGTGTGTGTGTGCATTGGGAGATTATTGAAAATTTTTAATTAGTTTTTTTTTTTGAAATTTGCATTTCAATTTTTATATTTTTTTAATGTTTTTTGGTTTTTTCTAATTTTTTAATTTTTTTTAATTTTTTCAAAATTTCTATGTTTTGGTGTTTTTTGAATTCTCTAATAATTTTTTGTTGGTTTTTATTCGACTCTAAAATCTAACTCTGATAGAATTTTCTTCTCTTGATTCTCGAACTATGAGTTCAAGAGTCAAAAAAAAAGTAGGGGGTCCACATTCCCAACGAGGAATGGGGCGTGTGTTGTGGACACCACAACAAATAGTACCAAAAAAAGGAAGAAATGACCAATGCATTTCTTTATTAGCAAACATTTTTCCACCATGTGTCAAACACCAACCAGACTTTGAACATCTCGAGCATCTTTCAGATGAATATTCAATCAAAAACTTAGAACTTGAAACCTTCAAACTTAGTGTGTGCATTATGTATTCATTCCCTTTGATGTGCCAAGATGCAATCAATCAAAGTTTTCTGACAACTTGAAACAATCTTCCACTCCTCCCAGCTCATCCATTTAGAATCTCCACAAAGGTTTTTTATCAATCAATTGCTTGACTAGATGAGAGAATTAGTTCAAGGGCTCTTGGTGAGATGCCACGTTCTTTTAATTTCTAGCCTTTTGAATAATTTTTCCATGTCATTCAAAATGTTACTTTTGATGAAATAATACTTTGAATACAAGATACTCTATTGTGAGAATGCATCTTTTGCTATTTTAGATCTTTAGAATCCTTCGGACTTAACATCATATTTTCTCTCTATTTTTTTTCTCCTTTTTTTCATATCCTGACTATGCTTAGACTGTGTAATCAAAACATCCGTGTCATTTCTTGGATTTGATCTCTTATGAACATCCCTTGCATTCCTCTTTTTAGAACTTTTGGGAAACTTTCACACCAATAAATGATGTTAGAAACCTTTCAAGGAGACCACTCTTGTTTGAACCAATCAAAGTTTGGATCATCTTTCATCATCTTTGACTTCATTTCAACAACACCTAAAACAATCAAATCTTTAAATTTGCAAAGTGTTGAGAACTTGTTGGTCTAGGCCTATGATTTCCAGACTGAAAATCCCCTATTTCTACAAGAAATGTCGATTGCTTGGTTGGTATAAGACACAAAATCATTCAAATGTCTTAACAAAGAAATACCTTTTCCTAAAATTAGAACCAAAGAGTGGTTAGTGAAATCTTTAGAGAAAATCTTAAGTAAACCTTACCCCCTAGGACTGACACAACTTTGAAAGGAAACACATGATTGAAAGCAAACACACTTGTAGAAATAAACACACTTGCAAAAATGAAAATCTAAGCTAAATGTAGAAATAAAATCTAACTAATTTTTTTTTTGTGTCTTTTAGGCTTCAAAATAGTGCTTCAGAAACTACCCATTTATGAGTAAGGGAAGAAATTTCCCCTGCAAAGAACTAAGCCTAAAAGTGTTTTCTCTTAGAATTTATGCAATTCGATAAGGGCATATCCACAAGTATTGAAACTTGGTATGGCTACCCAAATTTTCTTTAGCCTTATCCTAGAGTAGAACAAGGTCAGGAATCCTGAATGATTTGATTGTGACCCTCTTGTCGAACCATCATTTCATGACAACTTGATGTTTAGCCATGTACTCCAATGAAGTTGTGAATTTTTCATCCACATCCAAAACATTCATCAATCTGATTTGTACTTTGTCGGCACCTTCAGTATACCCAGTCATGAATTTCAAAATCAAAATTCTAAGATTAAGCAAGAAAATTGGTTCTAATTTGTAGACAAGCAAATATGGAGAAGTCCCCAAAGTATTTTTGACTCTCACTTGATTTGTCCATAAAGCATATTTGAGTTGCATATGCCAATCCCTAGGATTCTCCTTCAACAATTGTCTTGTCACTGTGATCAAGTTCTTGTTTGTAGACTCTGCTACCCCATTTCCTTGTGGGTAGTAATTTAAAGAAAACTTGATAATGACTTGATTTTCAAATGCCCATTGGGTCAAGAATGTAGATGTGAAAGCAGATCCGTTATCACACACGAGTGAATGGCATTCCAAATTTGGCAACAATGTGTTCTTCTAAAAGGTCTGTCACCACCTTTGCAGTGCAATTTCTAAATGTTTCTTCTTCTGTCCATTGTATGCAGTAATCTTTAGCTGTGAGAATAAATGCATGTCCAGCTAATGATGGTGGGTTGATCGGACCAATGAAATCTAACCCCCACTTTGCGAAGGGGCATATCTTGTACATAGGCTATAAGGAAATTGCCATATTTCTTTCTTTGTTGGTGCTAGTTTGACATATATGACAAGAGTGTACATGCTCAAAAGTGTCGTTGAATATCGAGGGCCAAAAATAACCGAATCTTAGAATCATGTGGGCTGTTGCTTCTAATGAACCATGTCTTGTACCATACTTATCATGAAAGTGTTCCAAGACTTGTTTTATTTCCTCATGGCCTAAACACTTCAAATAAATCCCTTCATAATTTCTCTTGTACAACTTGTTGTCATGCAACATATAAGATTCACACTTCATTTTAAGTCACCTGCATTGTGAACTATTCATCCACTTTGGGCATTGTCTTGTAGGAGATAATAAACAATGTCTTGATACCAAACGTCAATCATGATCCCTTGATTAATGTCAACTTGTGATACAACCATCTTCTTCTGATCATCCTTATTTGTTTCATCGTCAAACTTGAATTCCTTTTCATTTCCATCCTAGTTATTAGCTGTCATTTTTGATAACCCTTGACCTCTGACTAATCTCATAGATTGAATTTTGAGATCAAATTCTTGAAGTATAGCCATCCACTTTCCTCTCCTTTCACCAAGTTCATTTTGCATTAAAAGCATCTTCACTACTAGATCAAGCACAATTGCATACACCTTACTTCTGAGTATGTAGTGACAAAACTTCTTTACTGCCTTGATCAATGCAAAGGATTGTTTATCAAGGTTTGAATATTTCAACTCTACATTATTCAAAGGACAACTCATAAAAGTAATTGGTCTCTCATCTTCCTTTTCCCTTTTTTGTGTCCGGATCCCTGCACAAGAATGTTTGAAAGTGAAGGAATAGATCTTGAAAGGTAACTAATAATTTGGACTTACCAAAATTGGGGCTATCAAAATGGAAACCTTGATATCTTCAAATGACTTTTTTTTTTAATCTTAGACACCCATTCCATCTTAGCCCCCTTTTTGAGTAAATCATTAAGGGGACGAACTATCTTTCCAAAGAAAGACTTCAATGCCTTCTGATTGTGTGGAAGTGCTAACTTTAGAATAGATTCAACTCTATCTAGATCAATGGAAATTATGGCTTTGGAAATGACATCTCTCAGAGCTTTCCTTTAGTAATACCAAATGAACATTTCTTGGGATTGAGAGATATGCTATATTTATGACATTTGTTGAATACCTGTCTTAGATCAACAATGTGGGTACTTCAATCTTTTGAAAAGATATTCAAGTCATCCATGTAGATGACTATACATCTATTAATCAATGCTTTGAATTCTTCATCTATCACTCACTAAAATGTAGCTCCTGCATTAATCAGTCCAAAGGGCATCCTTCTATTGGCAAAAGTTCCCCACTTATCATGAAAGCTATCTTCAAATGATCTTCTTCATCAACCATCCCTTGATTATATGAGTAACCATCCAAGAATGACATCATTTTTGAACCATTAACAATTTGTAAAATCTCATCTAGTGAGGGCAGAGGATAATTGTCATTCTGGGATGCTAGGTTCAAGTTGCAAAAGTCAACACAAAGATAGATCTCTCCAATCTTCTTCTACACAGGAACCAAATTTGCCACCCATGTAGAATGGCAGATAGGAAATATGATCTTAGCATCCAGTAACTTCTTTACTTTTTTCATGATCAGTGGTTCAATGAGAGGATTTATTGATCTTAGTCTTTGTTGAAATGGTTTGGCATTGGGCTTCAAAGGGATATCATGTGTGATAATCTTAATATAATAAGTCTATAATTCTTCATAGCTCCAAGCAATGACATCCTTATATTTGGTGAGTAATTTGAGCATATCCTCCCTTTCCTATGAGTTGCATGCTTTTCCTATTTGTACCATCCTTGGTTCTTCATCAGTACTCAAATTGTACAAGTCACATTCTTCGATTCCCTTTTCTTGAGTTTCCCTTCTATTAACTACTAATTCATCATGATCAAAGATGCATTCTCGTTCAACCATCCCTTTTAGAATAGTGTTAGTTTTGAAATTCAAAATATCATCTTCATCTTCAAGCCCATCATCTTAAGGTCTATCATCTGGTGTATCATCAATTTCTTGTCCCTCAAAATGGTGACTGCACATGATAAACTCAAGTATATGTTGATAATCTTGAAAGACCTAAAAGTTGGTGATATTATTAGGAATGGATTGAACAACGACCAATTCCACTAAAAATCTTTTCAACTTGGTTCTTTCAACTAGTTGCAAAGCACTTGTTGAGATGGAAAGAGCATCTGCTACCATGTTCTTTCTTCTTGGGATGGATTTGATGTTTAAGGCTTCAAAGTCATCCAATATATCCCATACCCTTTTTCTATAAGCAAGTAATCTTTTATCATTTCAAGAGTATATGGATTTTAGTTGTCATATGACCAATTGGGAATCCCTTCAATTTTAAGAGCTGTGACTCCTTTCTCTAGTGCAAAGAGAAGTCCTCGAATTAATGCCTCATATTCTGCAACATTGTTATTACATCTAGATTGTAACTAATATGCAACATAGAAAGACCTACCTTTTGGGTTGACCAATTCGATACCTACACCGGCTCCCATTTCGCACCTAGAGCTATCGAAGCGAAGTGTCCAAATTGCATTTTCCTTGGATTTTCTAACTTTATGCTTATTCATCCTTAACTTATCTTTCACTTGAGCTTTGAATGACTATTTCTTAGGAACCCATTGTAACTTTCCTAGTGTAGGACTTGACAAGTCCCCTCCATAATCTATAGATAGAGGAAGTGCATGTTTTTCTTGTTTATCTTGAATTTCCCCTATCAGCTCTTTGATTTCCTCAACTTTAGGTTCAAGATGAATGACTACTAAAGTCCATCCTTTACCTTTCACATATAATTTTCTTCTTTGTTCTTTAATCATCCTTGGAGGAGGAGAAGACAAACCTCCACCATCTAAAGAGGTATCACTGTATGACACATTTAAATCTTCACTTTCTTCTTCAATCTTTTCAAAAAGGTTGGATGAGTTCATTGGATCTTGGCTTTCTGTGAATTCATTTGTTGAGGTGTTTTTATCCTTGTTTTCCATTATGTGTCTCAGTACCTTTGCTACTACTTCTTAGCATGATGAGCATTCAAATTTGGAGTGACTAACTTTGTGTAACCGACAAAATCCTGGAAGGAGGAGGATGTTGGGATTAGGTTCCTCTCCTAAACATTGTAAATTAGTCACCATATTGTCTATGAACTATGTCATGATTTCACTTTTAGGTATTGGCATCTTAGGTCCCTCTTTCTGATCTCAAGGTGTATTGGTTAGATCTAATACCATCACTTTGTATGAACCCAAATCCATTTGTAAGAATGCTATCTCATTTGAGGCATTGTAATCTGTGATCATTTTTTTCAATTTGGGCTCAACATCTATCTTGATTTGATTGTTCAATCCTTTCCATGGCAACCACAATTGAGTGAAGTCTGTAGAAAACCATCCTCTTAGACATTTTGTCCATTCTCTACTTAGGAGCAACCCATATGTTTCTAGGATATCAACCACATGTATGTTGATAACATCCTGAATCTGAGGGTCAACTGTCAATTGTATCCACACATCTTTCAGTACACTAATGACTTTCACCTCTATTTTATCCAATTGTATCACCACTTGATTAGAGGGTTGTAGACTAACTCCTAGCCTTTGAGCTAGTGATAATGGCATTATTTTACATGAAACTCCTGAATCAATGAGGCAATTATGAAGGTTCTTCCCATATATCCTGATACTAAGAAAAAATGGGGGTACCTCAACTTTGTCTTTGAACATAGTGGGCATCACTTCTACAACATTCACTTGTTGAGATATTGTCTTTTGAGGGACAACATTCGTATTGTGGGAAACCTTTGTATTATCCAATGTCTTCATGAGTGCTTCTCTTTGTTGTGGACAATTCTATAACATGTCAAACATGGACATATTGGTTTTATTTTTCTTCAAATCTTCTATTGCATTGTACTTTTCAGTGGACCAAGTGGGATTCTTTAGTATTGTTGGTACATTCACTTGATTTCGATATTGTTGTCCTCCCTACATTGGTTTTACCAATGGTAGATTGTTATTTGCCCTTGGATCAGGTGGAGTTGGTTGTAAACCTAGAGGAATCCCATCTATCAAGGGTTCCTTTCTATTTATGAGATTTTATGTATTTCGATTGTCATTGTGAAAGAAAACATCTCATCATGTAGAATATCAAGTTCCTAACTAAATGGGAATGAGAATTCCACACTTTTTGGTTGTTCCACTTGTGCATTCTATGTAGAATTGTAAGATTCCAATAGCATAGCATTGAATTGTACATGAGGAGGATTGTCATTTACTTGTGAATTTTGATTCATCTCCTGATTGCCATTATAGTAAGAACCATCATTTTTTAGTGCATTTTGGCTATCATCATACTGATTGATATCAACATATTAAATGTTGTTGTTGTTATTATCAGTAGGAATGCTTCCATTATTTAGTTGATTGTTCCATTGTTGGTTCTATATTTGGAAGCCATTGTTTTGATCAAGAGGATTGAAGTTGTTTCCTCCATTTTTGTTTCCTGCATTGTTGTTGTTATTGTTCCTGTTGAAGCTCCTATTGTAATTTTGACCAAAATTGTTGTTGTAGGGGCTAGCATTGTTTCTCTAGAAGTTTTTATTTTGTCCTTATGAAAATCTAAGATGTATTAGCTCATTGTTCATCTGTGACATAGTATTCTTCATTTTAACCAACTTTTGAAATAATATTGTTATCCATGTCCATAGGGAACATTGATTTCTATTCAAAGAAAGCTATTTTTGGGGGCTTAGACCCTGGATATGTTATCACTTGAGTTTGTGGAGCGAGTGCCTACTATAATGGAATTGGGTTCATAGGTATGAATTGGCTAGGCACCATGGGTGCTCCCACAGGTTATGTTGGTATTAAAGGGACTGCTTGTGCTAGAAGCATCATTCCTCCTCCATTAAGATTGGCTTGGTTTGTGAAAGTGATCACTTTTGCAAAGACTTTATCCAATGTGTCAATATTTGTTGTAGGAAGTCTTCTCAGAAAGATCACAGTAAGGTGATCCATAGCATTCAAATAAATCTAAATAGTGGTTTCAAATGGTATAGTGTATGGCATTTCCAAATTGTAGTAAGCCATATGAAAGTAGTGGTTAAAGTGAGAAACTATCTCAGTTGGGTCTCTTTTGATTGATATAAATTGTTGATAAATCACAGCTGGATTGATGAATGTTTCAAACTATTCCAAGAGTAATTTTTCAAATGTATTCCAATCTCCAATGCATCTAGGTAGTAAATTGACATACCAATTGAAGGAAATTCCCCCCAAAGAGTAGGGGAATAAATGAAGAACCATGTCCTCATTAGCAACCTGCTTGCAATTACAAATTTCCTTGAACACCTTGACATGATCTTTAGTAGTTCAAGTCTCACCATAGATGAATCTAGGGCAAAAATTCTCAGGATTCTTAGGGAGGTCATGGAGTGCACCTCTCAAGTTTATTGGTGAGTCTACAACATTTGTGAAAAAGGCCATTTGGGGGTTTGGCAGACCTAATGGTGGTTGTTGAGGAGTAGCTATTGGAGTATGTGGTGGTCCACCAGGTGGTTGGAGTGGAGGTGGAGTTGAAGAAGATGATGAAAGTTCGAATGGAAGTGGTTGAACTCAAGATGTTCCCTTGTCTCTATGTGGTTTGCGGAAGTGGGTAAGCTTGAGAAACTCATGTGCACTTGACGTAGACCTTAATGCTCACTGAAATGGGGATTTTGGATCAATATACTCCAACTTGCATCAATTTTGGAAAAGGTACACCTCTCTGCAAAAGTACACTTTCTCACTTCTTTGAATTTTGCACACCACAGAGTTTTGTGCACCTGCGCAACTATGAAACTGCAAACCTGAGGACCTATATAACTGTAGACCTATAGATCTGCATACCTACAGAGCTACAAACTTGAATTTGTCAAAAACTTAGGAATTTTTTTTAAACTTTTGTGAAGCGTATATTATTGTAGAAGTGCAAAATTTGGAATCTTTAACAAATTTTCTTCCTTTTTGGGAGTCAAAAGGGGCCCTCCTTCTAGCACCACTTTTGTTGGGCAGTCATTTTGCACGAGGTCAATGGTAGGAATCCATTGTGCAATTCCTCTCTTGAAAAGCTAATCCTTTGGGATCAACTCCAAGGTTTAGTGTTTTTCTTGCGATGTACCAAAATCCACTCAGTTGAAGATAAATGTGATTGTTTAGGAGGATGCCTTTGCTGGTTCTACTATGAACTTAGAATGAAGTAAATCTATTTTTTGTCTCAAAATAACACACAAAAGAACAATATTTTTGTATTTTCTAGTTTTTTCAATGAATGCAATTTTAACAGTGCAACTAAAATGAGTTCCTATTCTAACAAGGGGTTAGAAAAGAAAATAACCTTTCCTTTTGTCTGTAGTTTTCCACCTCAATTTGAGTCTCTATAAAACTCTGAGTTTGGTGTCCAACTTTAACAGTGCTTCCTCTGTCTTGAAGGGTTGCTTGATATCTTCATTACTGGATGTTTCCTCTAATGTCTTCTTGAAATTCTCTACTAGCAATAGCTTCTCCCATTCTTCATTTTCGAAAATGTCCAAGCATGCATCACTGTACAACTTTTCTTCTTCCAAAATTTTCTCTTAGGCTTGGTCCTTGAGTCGATGGATCTCCTCGTGTAATGTTTCCATTACTTTATTGCCATTCGCTATCTTCTCTATCCAATCATCAATCATGTCTAGCTCTTCTCCGGTATGTACATCAATCAAAGTGTAGTATCTTTTGCCTTTTATGGCTTTTAGAGTCTAAAAATCCTTGCTCCATGCCTGTACCTCATCCATGATACTAAAGTCCTACCTCAAAATTTCTATGACCTTATTCATGTTCCCCTGCATAGGATGTAGTAACTTCAAATTCCCTATGATTATGGTAACACCTCTATCTCAAGGATTTCTCATCATTCCTGAAAAGCTTTCAAAAATGGATTGAGCCATACACCTTTTCCTTCTCTAAGAATGGTATTTAGAGTCTACTCGGGGTGCTCAGGATCAAGAGGACCAACAACTTCGACTAGATATCTCTTTAGGATCTCAACTTTCCTTCAAAGTGTTTGGAGTTCAATCTCATCTTGTTCCATGTACCTGAGAACCTCTTTGACTCCCATAGTCATCATCTATCAGGTTGAATCCCATGTAGGCCTTCCTAACATAACATCCTTTACTTCATAATCCTCAAGACTAATGACTTCTACATCTGTACCTTCAGGATGGAGAGCCACTTGTGCAAATAAATCTAGTTTCACATGGTAGTGATAAACATGAATGGAATTGTATCATGTAATGGAGACTTAGGTTTGTTTAAGATCTCTGCAATATCACAAATGTCATCCTTTGAAGCATGGAATTGAGGCTTAGCACTCCTCATTATCTCCTTTCAAAACCATCTTGGAATGTGTTTCTCTATGACCTTGGCTCTTGATGACAAAGGTGTTCAACTACCTTCTTCCCTTTATCACTCTTGTTTGGAGTCATGTCCTATTGTGAGGACTCCTCTTTTGTAGCCTCTATCTCTGTAGATCTTGTAGCTTTCTCCTTAGCATCTTGGGAAGGCTGTTGTGCATATTTTATCATCTGTCCCCCTTTTGACAATTCATCAGTAGCCCTTGGCTCTAGTTTCTCTTGTGGTGATGGTTTCTTTTGAACTTGTTCCTCTTCTAAACTCAGAGGTGGGGGAGTTATTGAACCCTTAGCTACCACCATAATTTGTGGTGGAGATGGAGGAGTGATATTAGGACCCTATCTATTTGACACATGTATCTGGTGACATCTACATCCACTCTTCCTATTAGAGTTCACCTGTAGGGGTTTCTCTAATCCTGTCTCCAACCAACTCTATACCACAGGCACAAAATCAAAATTTGTCATGGAGAAAACATCCTCACCTCATTCCCTTTGCTCATTCACCCAGTGCTACACTTCATCTTTGAAAGAAGAGAGTTCTAATGGTTCTATTTGGGAGGATGGTGGGGTACCCATGGCCCTCTTTCTTCTTTCCAACTCTGTAGCTTTTTCTAACTGAGTTCTTCCTTGTAGGGGCACTTATTCCTCCTCCTCTTCTGATTCTATTTCTTCCTCTTATTCTTCTTCCTCTGGAATAGTTTCAAGAATAGATGGATTAGGTACTAATCTTCTACTGATCCTTCACCTTTTCTTCATCTTAATCTTGATCCTCTTATCTTTCTTGGGGATGGAAGGAGAAAGGGGTTCTTCTTGTGCAAGAGGAATGGAGGCTTCTAGAACTTCTCCCTCTTCTAGTTGGCTTGGCACAATAGGAGGCAACTGAGGTTCATCCTAGATTTGAGTAGCTCCAATACCTTGGGACTCTTGTGAGCTATGTTCTTACTACTAAGGAGACACATGTTTTGCAACCTATTTTGTCTAAATCCTCTGAGGAGAGGTTCTCTTCCTCTTTCCCTTTCTCTTTAGAGGGTGATTGTATCCAACTAGGTGATCAAGCTGATAGATTGTCTTTGGCCTTATAGGAGACTGGAGTGCAAATGTAGGAATTGTGACTTTCCTTCCTTTAGCCCTTTCTAGGTGAGCATGTGCATGGAAGATCACTATATCTAGAATTGGATCAAGTGGAAAAGGTTTCTTGATCCAATTTTTGGTCATTCAGATGACATGCCTCGCTTGATGATTAATGTCATCTCCTTCTTCCCTATCAACCTCTACATTTAGAATTGTTCTTTCACCAATTTTATCTACATTTAACAGGGGATCCAGTAATTCTTTAGAGTCTTATAGCCTTATCTCATCAGGGATATTCCAATGGAGAGCTTTTTCTGCTAGATATAAAGTCATCTTATAATAGTCCCTGATGTAGACATCATAGTCATTTCTGGCATTCATCCAATGATCTTCAATGGCATCCTCATGATGGAAGCCCTTTCCTGCCAGGCTTTCCACTTTACCAACATTGTCAAAGTATGGCCGAGGAGAGTTGTATTCTTCAAGAGGATAGTTCTCCCATTCCCACTTGAAGGTTGAAATATCTTGTTTCCATTTCTTCTAATATGGCCCAATGACCAATGGCCATTCTCAGCAGGTTCTCCATTGCCTCTTTATCTTCTCATACGTTGACTCAATTTTCCTAGAGATCTCCAATAGTACCAACTTTTCACTTGGGTGGGTATCTTAGAAGCTTCTTAGGATTGATGGATGCACCAGCTACTTGTAAATACATGAATGTCTTGAATTGGATGAAGTAGGTTCTGAGAGTCGTGATCTGTCCTTTTGCTTCATTATAACCTCTTTCACATAGTCACCCTCAATGAATTGTATGATAGCAAAGATTAAAGCATCATTCACAATCCTATATTCCTTGCTCTATGCTAGGAGCTTCTTCTTCACCAAGGATAAACCATGTAAGGCTAGGCATTATGGTCCTACATACTACCTCTCTGTTACAAACTAGGATAGTTTGTTGCCCTCACTACAAGCGGGTACACCAAGTAAGAAGTCATGTAAAAATTCTTCTTGTCCTTCACCGTCCCTAGTTGCTCACACAAGTTTTCACTTAGTATGGTGGCCTAGTCCAATGCTATCTTTGCCTATCTGATCATCTCAATGAAGTTGACCATGAATTTGCTGAGGTGACTTGTTGTGGGTAAGCCTATGACTCTACTCAGGAGAATAATGGAGTATCCAATGTCTTCCTTCATATATCCCTAAGTTATATCCACTTTTTTGGTTATCTTTCCCTGAGGAGGATTCTCAATTAGGTACGAGGATTGTATAATTTCAATGGCCTCTTGCTAATACTCCCTATGGCATCTCTCAGCCACTTCATAGGAAAGTCAGATGAACTGGTTTTCTCTTGGTAGGTGCAAAAATCTCTTAGTGTTATTAGGTCGCAAATCCAATACCACTTCCCTTGTGATGCTCTTGACCACTCTCTCATTAGGCACGAATTGTTGTGATAAGGCCATGATTAATTGAGCTGATTGCACTAACACAGGATGTGATGCTGCATTCACTAATCCTGAATGGATCAACGTGGACACCAAAGTTGACCTCTTTATTGGCTTGTTGCAAATTCTCATGAATTCACCTAAATCTATGCGTCTGAGGTTGGTATCTCTAATCTCAATGTAGTCATTGTGGAATCTTGATTTTGAAGGTACACCTTGGCATTTGAAAACTATGGGTTTGGGTACTGCTCTGGATGTGGACATCATTTGATTACATTAGCTCCACATTGTGAGAAAAGCATTTTTAGTCCCAAGATACAATAAAAGTTTTATAAAAAACATGAGTAAAAAGAAGTCCCCTTTGGGTGATTTTATTATATTATATTATATTATATTATTAAATTTTTTTTTTTTTAAACATTAAAAAAAAATGAAAATTAAAACATTAAAAAAAATGTGTGAAGGGGAGGTTTTGGAAGAAGCACCACAGGTGGGGTGGAGTTTTGGTGCCACCATGGGTGTGGGCAAGCAAGTGCTACCTTTTTATTGATGTCGCCATGGGCAAGGTTTAAGCATTGCTATGGGTGGATGTTGCTATCACCGCTACAGGCATGGGTGTGCAAGCACTGCCTTTTTTATTAATGCCATCATGAGTGAGGTTTAAGCACTATCGCAGGTGCACACTACTAGTGCCACTGCAGGCGCGAGCATGCAAGTGTTGCCCTTTTTATTAATGCTAGTATAGGTGAGGTTTAAGTGCTACCACAGGTGCATGCTGCTAGCGTCGCTATGGGCTTAGGTGCACAAGTGCTGGCCTTTTGAAGATACTGTGATGGGCGAGGGTTGAGTGCTGCTATTACCTTTGATAGCATTGAAAAACTCTCCCAAAGAAATGCAAAGTGTTTTAAAAAATTGGGGTTTTATAACCCTTGTGCAAGCGCTGCCTTTTTTATTAATGCCATCATGGGTGAGGTTTAAGCACTGTCGCGAGTGCACACTGCTAGTGCCACTATGGGTGTGTGCACAAGTGTTGCCCTTTTTATTAATGCTAGCATAGGTGAGGTTTAAGTGCTACCATGGGTGCATGCTGCTAGCACTGCTATGGGCTTAGGCGCATAAGCACTGGCCTTTTGAAGATACCATGATGGGTGAGGGTTGAGTGCTGCTATTACCTTTGATAGCATTGACAAAATCTCCCAAAGAAATCCAAAGTGTTTTAAAAACTTGGGGTTTTATAACCCTCGCGTGCCTTGTGCAAGCGCTGCCTTTTTTATTAATGCCATCATGGGTGAGGTTTAAGCACTGTTGCAGGTGCACACTACTAGTGCCACTGCAAGCGCGAGTGCGCAAGTGTTTCCCTTTTTATTAATGCTAGCATAGGTGAGGTTTAAGCGCTACCACAGGTGCACGCTACTAGCGCCACTATGGGCTTAGGTGCAAAAGCATTGGCCTTTTGAAGATATCGTGATGGGTGAGGGTTGAGTGCTGCTATTACCTTTGATAGCATTGACAAACTCTCCCAAATAAATTCAAAGTGTTTTAAAAACTTGAGGTTTTATAACCCTCGCGTGCCTTGGTGTGTGCATGCACATTGGGAGATTATTAAATTTTTTTAATTAATTTTTTTTTTGAAATTTGCTTTTCAATTTTAATAATTTTTAATGTTTTTTGGTTTTTTCTAATTTTTTGGTTTTTTCAAAATTTTTCAAAATTTTTATGTTTTTGTGTTTTTTGAATTTTCTATTTTTTTTTTGTTTTTTTTTCAACTCTAAAATCTAACTTTGACAGAATTTTCTTCTCCTGACTCCGAGCTGTGAGTCTGGGAGTAAAAAAAAAGTAGAGGGTCCCCATTCCCAGTGAGGAATGGGGCTTGTGTTGTGGACACCACAACACATTCCCATAGGGGTTTTCCTTCTGATCAAGGGTTTCCCTAGTTAACATACCTGTTTGTGTATGAATATCTTGTTGTGGTTTCAATTTACATTACTCATATGGTTAAGATTGTTAATTGTGATATTAGCTGGATAACCAATTCACCCCCCCTTCTTGGTTATATCAGTGGACTATATATTCTAAAAATTGGTATTAGAGCCTTAGGTCCTTGAAGGAAAAGCTTAACAACTTTGGGAGATCAATGGTGAATATGTTCAAGAAGGATAGTCCTAGATTCAATGGGGCCAAATATGATAGTTGGAAGGAGAAGATGAAGACTCATCTATTGTGTATGAGTCCAAGATATTGGATCTTGAGAAAAAATTCAAAGACAATTGTTGAAGAAGAAAAGCTTGAAGGATGCAGTGAAGAAGAGAGAGATCTATTCATGTGTAGCATGAGAGAAAGAGAAACCCTATTGATAACACTTCCAAAGAATGAGTACAATTAGGTAAAGTCACTTCTAACATCTCATGAAATTTGGAAAGCTTTAGAATCTACTTTTAAAGGTGATGATCATGCAAAAGAATGAGATTACATAATTGGATATGCACATTTCAAGATGCTAGAATGATGGGAGATGAATCTATAAGAAGTTGTATTGGCAGAATATCAAAAATGGTTGCAGGTGTTTGGTCTCATAGTGGAACCAAGAAAGATGATGAAGTCATATGAAAGATCTTGAAAAGTTTGACACCACCATTCAAGCCAATAACAGGGATGATTCAGCTAGTGATGCTTTGCACTAAGGATTTCAATAAGGAAACATTACTTGTAAGATTAGAATCAAAAGACATAGATCTAAGATAGTTTGGAGAACTTGAATGAGTTGAAACAACATTTAGTACCCTAAACATTCAACCTAACTTGACAAGGAGAGCAAGCACCTGTGGAGATTTTGCTGGTAGCAACACAACTGATGAAGACAAGAAGATTGAGGAAGGAATATCCCTTCTAGTAAGAAGAGAAAAAGATGGTCAAAAAATATTTAAATTTTGGACTTGTAATGAATTTGGTCATTATGCATCTAAATGTCCTAAAAGAGAGAAAAAGTATAAAGGGAAGTTTAACCCTAGAAGAGATAGAGATAGAAATTATTTGTATGAAAATGAAGATGAAGAATTTGATGAAAATGGTCAAAGTGAGAGTGATGATGAATTAGGATTTGTAGCTATCAAGGAAGATGATCATGATAGATAAATTAGAGAAGAGAGAGCTCTAGTTACCCAAGTGGAAAAAAACTTTGATTGGATAATTGAGAATGGTTGTTCACATCACATGATTGATGATATGAATAAGTTTGTTAAGTTCATGAATCATGATGGAGGTATTGTTAGTGTTAGTAACAATGCAATCTATCATATAACATGAATTGGACCCATTACTCTTAATGGTAAAACTAACACCGATGATGTTTATTTTGTCAATGGATTGAAGCATAACTTGTTGAGTGTTGGATAGTTGGTAGATAAAGGTTATCTATTGCAGTTCACTGAGAAGACCTACATTATCAAAGACAAAGATGGTAAGATGATTAGAACTATCACTAGATCTAGATGTAATGTATTTAAGTTGAATCCTACTAAGATGACATTTTTGGTAGCTAAAGTGGATAATAGTTAGTTGTGGCATAGAATATTGTATCACATAAACTTTGATAATAATGTGAAGGTTAGGTTAGTAGCACTTTTGCAGTCAGAGATTTGCCTAAGATTGTTAAGCCTACTAATTTTTTGTGTAAGGAATGTATTTTGGCTAAGCAGAAGAAATTATCATTCCCTAGCAAGAAGTTCACTACCATAGAAAGTTGGAGATCATTCACATAGATTTGAGTGGTCCTTCTAGAACAAGAGGATTCATGGTGAAAGGTCTTTTATGATGATTTCATTAGAATGATGTGGGTAGCATTTCTTAAAGAGAAATACGAGAATTTTGAAAAGTTTAAGATATTTAAAAATAGAGTTGAGAATGAATCTAGTGTTAAGATTAAGTGTTTGAGATTTGATAGAGGAGGAGAATTCACCTCTCGAGAATTTACATATTCTGTGAAGAAAATGGAATCAAAAGGAAACTATCTGCACCTAGAACACCTAATAAAAATGAGATTATTAAGAGAAGGAATAAGCCCATAGAAAAAATAGCTATAGAGATGTTATTTGAGAATGATGTTTTTAAGACATTTGAGAGAGAAGCAATTAATATTGCAGTATATACTCTGAATAGAGTACAAATACAAAAAGGTATGGACAAGATACCTTATAAACTATGGTTTTGACATTCACCATCAGTCAAATATTTTAGAATATTTGGGAGAAAATCTTATGTCAAGAGAGACAATGACATTTGTAAGTTTGATACAAGAAGCAATGAAGGTATGTTTCTTGGCTATTCACTGAAAAGTAAAACTTATAGATGTTTCAGCTATAGAACTAAGACAGTAGTTGAATGTGCAAATGTAAGGATTTATAAGAATTTTGAAACAAAAGAAAAGATGGTAGATTATAATTTAGATGAAGAATAAAGTTACCTTGGAATTGTTAGACAAAATACTAATGTTTTATTTAAGACTAACAATGCATTGCAAAATCATGTGCTAATTTTTAAGCATAAAGGAGAACAAAGTTCTGAACCTAGAGAAGACATAAGAGTTGAGATGTCAACTACCACTCTTAACATAAATCTAAAAAGGAAACACCCTACTAAGCAGATAATTGGTAGTAAAAACAAACGTGTTATGACAAGGAATAGAGTAAATGAGGAGATATGCTTGATATCTCAAGTTAAACCCAAGTGTGCAGATGAAGCAATCAAAGATAATCATTGGATCCAATCAATGAAGAAAGAATTGGATCATTTAATAAATAATGATACATGGGAGTTAGTTCCTAAACCAAAAGACAAGAATGTGATAGGAACAAAATGGGTTTTCAAGAATAAGATGGATGAGCAAGAAGTTGTGAGAAACACAACCAAACTTGTTTGTAAAGGTTATTCATAGAAAGAAGACATTGATTATGAGGAAACATATGCACCTGTAGCAAGAATGGAAGTTTTAAGGATGTCCCTAGCTTATGCAGTGAACAAGAAAATCAAGGTTTATTAGATGGATGTTAAATCTTCTTTTCTGAATGGAGAAATAGAAGAAGAGATTTATATTGAGAAGGTTGAAGGATTTACTTTATCTAAAGATAAATATATGGTATGCATATTAAAGAAATCTCTTTATAGTCTAAAGCAAGCACCAAGAGCCTGGTATGGAAGGTTGGATAGTTACTAAGCAAAGCTAGGATTTGCTAAAGGTACAATAGATAGTAACCTATATCTAAAAGAGATTGAAGATGGTTTGTTGATCATCATAATATTTGTTGATGACATCATTTTTAGAGGTAATGATGAAGCTTCTGATAAATTTTCTTAAGAGATGAAGAATGAATTTGAAATGAGCATGATAGGAGAAATAAAGTTTTTCCTAGGATTGTAGATTGTGTAGAATAATGATGGTATATTCATTTCACAAGCTAAGTATATAAAAGATTTTTTGAAAAGGTTTCATTTGGAAAGTTGCAAACCTATTGGCACATCTATGATAACTAGTCATAAGTTATCTATCAAAGATGAGACTACCTATAGTTGAGTAGAAGAAGGATAGATCAATGATTAGAGGTTTGTAGAATTTGACTCACACTAGACCAGATATAGAAAATGCAGTTGGGATTGTAGATAGATTTCAAGATGATACTAAGGAACATGATTTTGCAATAGTTAAAAGAATATTCAAATATCTAAAATGGACATCTAATTATGGAATTCGTTATGATAGATCAAGTGATTTCACTTTGTGTGCATATACTGATGCTAGTTGGGTAGGCACTATGGATGATAGAAAGAGCACTAGTGATGGAGCATTCTTTCTTGGAGGAAGATTGGTTTCTTGGTTAAGCAAGAAGAAAAATTTCATTTCATAGAGCACTATTGAGACAGAGTATGTTGTAGCAACTAATAACTATAACTAAGTCATGTGGATGAAGTAGATGTTGAAGGACATCATAATTGAGATCAAAGAACTTGTTATAATTTATTATGATAACACAAGTATAGAGAGTATGTCTTAGAATCTTGTATTGCATTCTAAGACAAAGAATATATCTATTAAGTATCATGTGCTAAGAGAGAGAAAGCAACAGAAAAGGAGATTAGATTGGAGTTGTAAGTACTAAGGATCAAATTGTAGATATCTTTACAAAGCCATTTCCTAAAGATATTTGCAATTTGATCCTTAAGACACATTTGAGTACTTAAGAGGTATTCTTGGGGTTATGCACCTTCCTTCTTCTTAAGAGTTAATGCAGAGAGTACATTAGTCCTATGACAGAGATCACTATTATTTGATTGGACTGAATGATGATGCTTCTTCTACGAGGGAGTATCTGGTATGTATTGAGTCTTTGAGGACTCTTGGTATTTGGTATTGAACTATGTCTTTGGACACTCAAGCTAGTTGATGATTTGGAGTAGCTGATTAGCAGTTGGTATGTAATAATTGGTATTGAGTTTGACACCTTTGACATTGATGTCAATGGGGGAGAGATATGCATGAAAAATATCTCCTAAGGCATGAGGGAGAGTATGTATAGAAGAACTCCAAAAGAAATGTGAGAGAGATATGATCAAGCAACAACAACATAAGTTTACTTGGTATTCTTGGAACATAGATAGTTTTTCATCTATGTTTCCATCAATGCCAAAAGGGGAGATTGTTAGCATGAATGTTGATGATACTAAATAGGGGGAGTGTCTTGAGCATTGGAGAGAATTGATATGTTGCATTCATGGTGTGTATTTTTCATTGATGTCAACATAGCATTATTTATGTAAAGACTGGCAGAGTGGCAGAAAGAGATCTTGATGGTATGGATAATGGTTTAATTATCTAGTCATATGTAGTTATGGACATATACAGTGTAGTGTCTTGATGGCATGGTTAAGTACATAGTGTCTAAGTTAAAGTTGTACAAAAGTTGTACTTGATTAATAGAGAGAAATTTAGAGATAGAGTATTGGGAAATAAGTTCCTAATGTTTGTTGTCTATCTTAAATCTTAGATGTAATGAAGTGATGCATAGTTAGGAAGTGATAGAGGATGGTCAATTAATGATGTCAGCAAGTGCATAAGCCTTAGTATTGCACATGTGAATTTTTGTATAGATTGTGAGCTGATGGTGCTATTGTAATTGTAATTTAATTAGGTATCTTATTCTAATTAATTGGGAAAGCTTCAAGGTAGACCGAAGGAATTATTGTGAAGATATGGTATAAAGAAAATATGTTTTCCTTATTTGTAATGTGTGTTGAAGTTGTGTGAAAAAGTGTTGAAGCATTGTGATTGTTCTTGAAGTGTAAATTGTGAAAAGGAGTAGAAGTGCTTACTAAATGTGTGTAAGTAATCCAAGGGATTATTAGATGTGTAGTTTGAGACCTAATTACAAGATCTAAAGGAGAAAATGTCCAGTTGATAGGATAGATATAGAGGAAGGAAGTACATTTTAGTTTTATTATTTAGAAAGGAATAATACAAAGATCATTTAGATAGGGTTCATTGGTCTTTCCCTTGAAGCTATTTGGGAAGTGAGTCCATTTTTCTTCCACAACTCCTAATAGGGTTGGCACAACTCCTAACATGGTTGGAATCTCTTAACAGGGATCCAATGTCTCCTACTAGGGACTCATATGTACTAAATGTTGTAATAGACTCCTAATAGGGTCTATCCTCTAACAAAGAATATTTATATTAGTACATAATATTGTGGGTATCATTCCCACTAAGGTTTTCCCTCTGATAAAGGGTTTTCCTAGCTAACATACCTAGTGTTATTGTGTATGAGTATCTTTTTGTGGCTTCAATTTACATTACTCATATGGTTAAGATTGTTTAAGATTGTTAATTTTGATATTAGTTGGATAATTGATTGACCCCCTCCCAATTATATAAATGGACTATATATTTTAACAATTGGTATCAAAGCCTTAGGTCCTTGAAGGAAAAGCTTAACAACTTTGGGAGATCAATGGAAAATATGTTCAGGAAGGATATCCTAGATTCAATGGGGCTAGCTATGATAGTTGGAAGAAGAAAATTAAAACTCATCTATTGTGCATGGGTCTAGGATATTGGATCTTGACAATTTTTTTGAAGACAATCATTAAAGAAGAAAAGCTTGCAGGATGTAGTGAAGAAGAGAGATCTATTCATGTGTAGCATGAGAGAAAGAGAAGCCCTACTAATAGCACTTCCATAGAATGAGTACAGTCAAGTAAAGTCACTTGTAACATCTCCTAAAATTTGGAAAGCTTTAAAATATACTTTTGATGGTGATGATCATGCAAAAATTATGAGATTACATAATTGGATATGTGCATTTCAAGATGCTAGAATGATGGAAGATGAATCTATAAGAAGTTATATTAGAAAAATATCATAAATAGTTGTAGGTATTCAATCTCATGGTGGAACCAAGGAATATGATGAAGTCATATGGAAGATCTTGAAAAGTTTGACACCACCATTCAAGAAAATAGATTCCTTGCACTAAGGATTTCACTAAGGAACCATTACTTGGAAGATTAGAATCAGTAGAAGAAAATTTGAGATAGTCTAAAGAACTTGCAAGATCAAAACAAAATTTAGTGCCCTAAACATTCAACCTAACTTGACAAGGAGTGCAAGCACCCATGGAGATTTTGCTGGTAGTAACAGAGATGATGAAGACAATAAGATTAAGGATGGAATATCCCTTCTAGTGAGGAAAGAAAAGGATGGTAATAAAATATTTAAATGCTGGACTATAATGAATTTGGTCATTATGCATCTAAATTTCCTAAAATAAAGAAAAAGTATAAAGGGAAGTTTAACCCTAGAATAGATAGAGATAAAAATTGTTTCTATACAAATGAAGATGAAGAATATGATGAAAAGGGTCAAAGTGAGAGTGATGATGAATTAAGATTTGTAGCTATCAAGGAAGATGATCATGATAGAGAAATTAGAGAAGAAAGAGCTCTAGTTACCCAAGTGGAAAAGAAGTCTAATTGGATAATTGATAGTGTTGTTCACATCACATGACTGGTGATATGAATAAGTTTGTTAAGTTCAAGAATTATGATGGAGGTATTGTTAAAGTTGGTAAAAATGTAGCCTACCATATAATAGGAATCAGATCCATTACTTTTGATGGTAAAACTAACATTGATGATGTCTATTTTTTTGATAGATTCACCCCCTCCTCTCAGTTATATAAGTGGAATATATATTCTAACAATCCTTCATTAGCTTCACATCTTCCTACAAATCACACAGTCCAAGATAAAAATAGTAAATTCAATAGGAGGTTGAAAACATAAAAAGGATTAGATTTATGATCTTTCATGGATATTTCATGGATGGTTCCTTAAAACTCCCACATTTTCTTTTTTATAAATATTCATTTGGGTAATTAGCACATGTTCCTCAGAGCTCCCACTTTTTCTTACATATAAATATTCTTTCAAGGGCCATTTGAATGGTACCTTCTCTCTAATAAAACCCATTTACTTGTTTATGCCTACAATCATTTTAAATTTGTGAAAATAAATGATGTGTCTCTAGAAATTGTTTGTCTTTCCCATATCACATCAAATGATGAAATTATACATGAAAAAAGAAACCAAATAATACAACATTAATAAGTTGATTCTTCTAGAGCCCCCTTCTGGATTGCCTAAAACCAAGAGATTCACACAGTTAGTTGTCATACAATCATAGGTTAATGTTGGGCTTCTCTTGGTTTTGAGAATAGTTTAATATTATCTACTAATTAGGGCCAACCGTGTGAAGGTAGAAGCTCATTTCTCCCAACATAAAAATTCCCCATTAACAACTAAAATCTTTTAAGAAAGGATCAATCTTTAAAGTATTTAGAAGTTGGGGTACTCTTAAGGGAAGTCCATCTTCATTGCTCACAAGAAATTCATCACAATTATTTAGTGTTCCTGTACATCTAACACAAATACATCTAGGAATGTCATCATCACCTCCTACATAAAATGAATCCAATATTACAAAATTCCCTCTAAGAAATGATAGTTTGTGATGGTCTATAACTTAAAATACCTAATTAAAGATCTCTAACAAAAATAAAAACTTGTTGCAATTTATTAGCTCCACCTAATGTTGTATGCATATGAATTGAGATTGCATATTGAACTATGGCCTTCTTCTACATTGCTTGAAACAGAGAGATTCACATAGTTAGTTTTCATGCAACCATAGGTTAATGTTGAGATTCACTTGGTTTCAAGAATAGTTTAATATTATCTACTAATCAGGGCTAATCACGTGAAGATGGAAGCTCATTCCCCCCTTTATATCTAAATTCCTTGTTAACATCTAAAATCTTTAAGAATAGATCAATCTTTAAAGGACCTTGAAGTTGGGCTACTCTCAGGGGAAGTCCATCTTTATTGCTCATGAGAAATTCATCACAATTCTAACATCTAGGAATGTCCTCTAACATAGATACATCTAGGAATGTCCTCATCACCTCCTACATAAAATGAATCCAATATTACAAAATGCCCCCTAAGAAATAATAGTTCAAGTGAAATAAACACATGAAAAATAAGAGAGAGAAAGAGGAATCTGCTAACCAATAAGAATTTCCATCAAAAGGGAATGAGCCTCATGATTGTGGCATTTTGGAAAGAAATACCAAAATATATTTTGATATGGAATGTATTATGAGATTCTCCTTTTTTTGGTATCCATAATTTCAAAAAATTGATGACCGTTATCTATATAGATTAAAAAATTACCAAATACTACATACCTCACTTCATATTTTGATGTAATCATAGTAAACTTGTTTGCATTCTATCTGGAAAGCATAATCCATTTATCACCATCAGAAAGCACTGGAGCAACAAACTCTAATGTTAGAAAACTGCTATAATTTAAAAAGTTGACATAAGTTTTAGATTATTACAATTGACATAAGTTCTAGAAAATTTATACACTTAACCATTTCTTTTTCAGCTCATCCTTAAATTGGTCTCGAAGTCTCCATATTGCAAAGATGAAAAACCATAGAGTGTCCAAGCTACAAGGTTCTACCAATAATACTATCTTCACCATAGAGGAATTATTTGTCAAGTTATAAGTGCCCATCCTACTTATTAGATTCTGAATGGAGAATGCACGTGTAACTACATTCTATATGCATGAATAATAGGTAGAGCTGAAAAAATGCACCATGTTTACATTTATTTAATAGGTCTATTATGTTTTTAAAATTATAGACCATCATGAATGTTAGAACTCTAGTTTCTATGGAAGCTCATTTACCCTCCCCCCACCAACATCTTAATTCCTTGTTAACATCTAATTTTCTTTAGAAAGGATCAATCTTTAAAGTACTTGGAAGTTGGGATGGTCTTAGGGAAAGTCCATCTTCATTTCTCATGAGAAATTCATCACAATTATTTAGTGTCCTTATACATCTAACACGAGTATATCTAGGAATGTCCTCATCACCTCCTACATAAAATGAATCCAGTATTACAAAATGCCCCCTAAGAAATAATAATTCAAGTGAAGTAAACACATGAAAAATGAGAGAGAGAAGGAGCAATCTACTTACCAATAAGCACTGCCATGCTATGTGTTGAGTGAGTTTTATTATTTTATTATTTGGATTCTAGAATATCTATGTAGCTAGATCAATAAGCACCTTTAAAAAGATCACTCGATACACACACACACACATACATGTGCGTATGTATGTATGTATATACATATAGATATGTATACATATGTATATATATACATACATACATACATATATACATATATAGATATTTGAAGGGCACGACAATGAAATGCAAAGATCACAAGGGCATGACAAAAAAATGTAGCGATCACAAGGGAACAACAACAAAATATGAAGTAGATATGTCTAAAACAAAATAAGGGATTATGTTTTGGAATTATTGAAGATGAATTTGTATATCAATTGGCTTGCACAACATTTTGACACTCTTTCTTTGTGTAGTATTAGTAGCCTTAATAATAATGGCTACATGTGCTACTAGATCAAAATCAATTGTTAGTTGTGGGGATTCTTCTTTAGATATCTTCAAGAAAAGACTCCTTATTTAGATATTGTTAGGCTACACTAGTGCTTTGTTAACGATCTTGCAATTGAATATAGGTATCATGTGGATCATCCTACTTGGTACTTTTAAAATATTAATATAAATCTAATGAAGTATAAATCTATAATCTAAACTATACATGCAAGAGTAAAAATGAAAGCACATAAATAGAAATGTAAGGGATAGGTGGCCTTTGTGTTCCAAAACCATTTATAGAGTAAACATAACAACATATTAGTATAAATTCTTGGTTGGTTTTGACCTACTACACTTAGCTCAAATTAGAGAATAAAAATGGAAAAAAATTACAACTTGTGTCTAATGTTCGACATCTACACTCATCTCAATACAAATTTTTTTTTTGAAAATAAATTAGCTCAGTTTCCCCTTCCATTTATTTTTAGTATTTAGCATCAAATACATAGCCACATATGCCCACATGAATGGAAGAGATGTCTTTAGAAAGAAACAAGCCATAACCCAGTTAAATTGGTCTAGTTGTTGATTAGCTCGATTGATTACAAATTCATGTAGAACTGTCATCAGATTAGGCATAATAAAATGAACAATCAGTTGTTCCTAGCTAGCAAGATCAAATATAATTTTCCAAGGTGATAAAATTTCATATGCAGATGTATGTATGTATGTATGTATATGTATGTGTATATATATTTATATATGTATCTATATGTATATATATGTATGTATGTATATATGTATGTATTTATATACATATATACATATACATATGTATATGTATATATGTGTATATATACATATACATATGTATATGTATATGTATATGTATATATGTGTATATATATATACACACACATATCTATATGTCTATATATGTATGTATGTATATATACATAGAGATCTTGTGGATTATGAATTATAAACAACAACAAAAAAAAGAAAACATGACATTAGTCATCCTCCATTTGTTTTGATTGATTATGGAGAACTATGTGCGAAAGAGGGTGGAGATCACTAAATGTTGATGGAGATTAGTGGAGATGTAGGATTTTTTTGTCGTTCTCTTGTGATCACTGTATTTTGTTGCTATGTCATGCCCTTGTGACATATGTGCCCTTATTCTACAATTTTCTTCAAGGGGAGAAGAGGTACCTATGTAAATGTTCCTTTTCCCCCCCTCTTTTAAATATGTATCTCTTTTTGATATCTAATAGCTTTGGTTAGATTCAAGTATAATTGATTATGATGATTGTATGCATATGTGCATGTATGTATGTATATTAGTTCACTATGTGAACTAATTTACATGCATACATACACACTCACATAGTACTTGTGCTAAATTAAATTAATCATTCATGTCTTGAATTCACATAAGAAATTATCCTTGCATTCAATCGAAACTATTATACCAAACTAAGTATGCATAAATCTGTAATTATAGATTATATTATCTCTTGGTGATTGAGTAAAGATCTCATGCATAATATCATCCAGGTAATAATCAGATGCATACACATTAAGTCATAATAGGATTGACCAGATGATCCATTTATGTTTATACAAATCAATGACTTAGTATAAATCATGTTTGGTTAAGCATTAACTAAACTAATTAGTATAAGGTTAATAATTGTTTATGTCAACAATCATGTCATGAGTGGTGGTGTAGAGCACCAAGGAACTATTGTGGATTTTGGTTTAATGTTTTGATTTCTCACCTAATCAGGCTAGGATAAATAAGCTTGCATGAAAATCCATGGTTGTAATGAAAAGACACCTTCATGTATGCCTAGGTCACTTTGGGAAAGTTAAAAACCAAAGTTCTAGTTGGGAAAAATTAATTTTTTTGGTTAAGATAGCCTAGGATTAGGTGTTTTTAGTTTTTTTTGAACAATTTGGAAACTTTTCCAAGCATTAGAATTGGAAAATTGTGAAAATTGCAAAATTTTCACTTTTTGTGCAAAATTGCTAATTTGTAATATTGTAAAAGTTGCTAAAAAATGCAACTTATTTTAAAAGGATTTGTAACTATTAAAAAAATATTTATAGCATTGGGATTGATGTAGGAAGGATATATACCTCATTTTTGAAGTCACAAAGGGTTGATTGTACAGATTGGGAGAAGTTGCAATAAGAGATTTTTCACTTTTAAAGCAACTTTACTAGTTTCTTGTACTTTGTTTGTATTGTAAAGATTGGTAGGCATGATTAGATGATTATTTGAAGAGCTATTTCTTACATCATTTTTTGTGGAGTTTTGTTCAAGTTATTCCATTTTTTGTACAGGAGGGTTTGTAGGACAACAATTTTGTGAAAGCTTCAAAGATGGGCTCATAGTTGTGATTCCTATAGTTGGTTTTTAATCGTCCCTTTGGGAATGATAGTTAGATAGGTCCTCTCAGTGATTCTAGGGTTTCAAGACCAAGCAATGTGTTTCGCTATTTTTTCTAACCATCCCTAGATCAAGTGACTATGAGGATTTGACCTTGTGAGTGTGTTGTTTGGAGTATAATAGGAGAAGGAGACCTATTAAAAGGCTAAGTGTTTTGAAGGATGTTAGAGGAAGGTGACTAGACATTCCTTAGTGTTGGGTGTGTTTCTATGACCCCACTTTCCCATATTTTCTTTGTAAACCAATCCTAATTAGGTCAATTAGGATTGTGCTTCTTAGTGAAAGAAAGGGAGTGCTAGAATGGAAATGATTCCTTGTGCTTTGACATTGGATCTAAATCTAAAAATGGTATCTGGAACCCTAATTTTTTAAAGGTTTGTTTGGGAATTTTTGAAGTTAGACACCAAAAACCTCTTAAGGAGGCTTAATAAGGCTACTAGGTGAATATGGTTTGATACATTGTGGAAGTGTGGGAATCAAATCAGTGGTGTAATTTTTGTTATGTGGATGTCATATGTCCATTTCATGCCTTGGACCATTGGAGAAAACCATTTTTTTGTTTTCCTCATGTTGGCCCAGTTGTGGGGATTAGGTCCTGAATCCATAATTTGGCTAAATTTAATCCTTCGACCATGGGTACTTGAAGAAGTTGATAGTATTTTTTTCTTTAGAATTTGGAGGATTTGAACCAGTTATGACCTTTTGAGAAGGTTGGGGATTTGGTAAGTTGTTGATTTGGTGTTAGATTGGGAAAGCTCATTTACACCTTTCTAGTTGTGCACTCTGCATCAAGTGGACACAAGACATGTCCTCTTGTGACTTGAATTTTGGATTTGTGTCTTTTGAAACAATAATTATACCCAACTAAACAACTAAGAGAGGTATTGAAATCAATAAATGCCTCGCCCTTTGGTGTTTAGTAACTTCAAATATAAAGAGTAAAGATTACCAATAATTATCTTCTAAAAATAGAAAAGAAATTCATAGTCAAATCTATAAGAAACATAATGACCTTCAACATCTCTTTATATTTCCCTCAATAGGTGAATAGAGAATCTTCTCTTTATATATATGTATGTATGTATGTATGTATGTATAGAGAGAGATCTTTTTTAAGGTGTTTATTACATCTTAACACAATAGAAAAATTGATCCAACTGCACACATATTCCAAAATCCAAATAATAAAACAATAAAACTCACTCAACCCATGCTAAGTAACTTACCTCAAAATAATGCACAAAAATAATGCAGACTAAGAAAAATAGGTAGAGTTTGCAAGAACTTTTATAAAAACATATTGTAGAAGGTATTTTTAGAAAGAAACAAGTCATATCCTAGTTGAATGGGTCTATCTACTAATTAGATAGGTTGATTACAAATGCCTATAAAATTTTCATCAAATTAGGTACAATAAAATGAACAATAAGCTATTCCTTGTTAGCAAGATCAAATAGAGTTTTCCAAGTTGATAAAATTGCATATGTATGTATGTATTGTTGACATTAAGGTCAAAGTTTTTTTATTAGTGACTCACTGTCATGTCCCCTTTTCAAATAATTAAAAAATAATAATCTTTGCTAAGGTAGGCAGGCCCAAGAAAGTGAAGTTTCGGAAAAAGGGGGTTAATCTTTGGAAACCGTTGGACTAATAAATGAAAATTATTATTAAAATATGTTTCATTAACCTCTCTTGGACGTGAGTTACAGTTATGCCCTCTTTTAAGGGGTTTGGAGGCATTTTGGGGGAGGGGAGAACTTGATTTTTGCTCATTCTTTGTTATTCTTCAGAGGCTGCCAAACCTGTGGAGAAGGAGACCCAAGAACGGGAGTTTGCAAGTTTCCAAGGAGACCCAAGAATGGGAGTTTGCAGGTTTCTAGGAAGGCTAAGGATGGGATTTTGAAGCCATTCCATGTGCATGCTCATACAGAGTTTGCCTTTGTGTTGAACAGTGTAGATTTGTGGGTTTTTGGGTGTGTTTTTTGCATGAGTTTGGTGTTTTCAGTTGAGCATTTCATATCAGTTTTGGTTGCTGCTGTATTTCAGACTTTAAGATGTTAAAATAGAGCTGAATATATGTATTGGGACATGATTAAACTTCTGAGATAGTTTATTAGTGTTGTGTGGTGTTTTCGAGCATTTTTGTGTTAATTTCGGGAGCCCGATGAGCATAGTTTTTGTCCTACATTTGAGAACTATTGTGTAAAGGTTATATGGATCTGGAAATGTCATTTTGTAGGCTGTTATGCTGCTGAAATTTCTGTAAAAATATCCACTTTCATATTTATTAATAATTGGTGAAGCTGTGAAGCTTTTGGCACAATTTCTGGCATACCCGATTTGGGGTTTCTTGAGAAATTTGGAGGATCTTTGTGATATTAGTTGTTTGCTCTTAAAGATCTGATTAAAGATTAGAAATATCATAAAAAATCAGAAAAGGGGACATTTTAGTGGTATCAGAGCCATGATCTTGCCAGCCTGAGGGTTTGTAGAAGTTTGCAGGTCAGTTTTGACAACTACCTAGATCTTGCATTTCAGTTTTGAGAACTACCCAAATCTTGCATGTCATAATTTATGATTGCATGTTGCTTCTAATCAGCTGCATGTCAAAATTTATGGTTGCATGCTACTTCTAATCATTTTCATGTTAGTTCTTGGTGAATTTGGTGGTTGTAGAAGTTTGCATTTCAGTTTTGACAAGTACCCAGATCTTGCATGTCAGTTTTGACAACTACCCAGATCTTGCATGTCATAATTTGGTGGTTGCATGTTGCTTCTAATCAGTTGCATGTCCAAATATATGGTTTCATGCTACTTCTAATCATTTTCATGTTAGTTCTTGGTGAATTTGGTGGTTGTAGAAGTTTGCATGTCAATTTTGACAACTACCCAGATCTTGCATGTCATAATTTGGTGGTTGCATGTTGCTTCTAATCAGTTGCATGTCCAAATCTATGGTTGCATGCTACTTCTAATCATTTGCATGTTAGTTCTTGGTGTTTGAATAAGTTATATCCTATTGGGGTTACACTCTACTTTATCCAGAATGGACAGGTATAGTACAGAGTCTCAGAGGGAACGATCTTGGACAATTGATAGCCAGAGTCAAAATAGTAGAAAGGATGGTTATTTAGACATTCGAGATAAACTTATAAAAATAAGAAATGACATGTCTAAATAGTTGGTTGAGCACCACCGTATAATGAATGACATGTTATCTGACCCAGCTAAGGTGGATAAGTTGACTGGATTTCTATTTGGCAGATTTTCTCACAGGACAGATGACACAATTCCCAAGAACTTGCATGAGGAGTTTGAGAAACTAGCTGATAGCCAGGTAGAGGTCTCAGATTCTACTCTACCACAGGAGGTGGTGGGAAAGGATATTACACAGATTGATAGTAATGGTCAACTTGATACTCAAATTGAGACAATTGTTTACAGGTTGTCAAAGGGTGATGCCACAGGTATTCAGGATGGTATAGTTACAACAGGCAGTGACTACAGTGTAGTGGGTTCAGATGATGATTATGAGGATGTTGTTGTGCAGGATGGTGAGATACCTGGTAGAGATGAGCAAACATTGAGCATTCATGACTTTGCTGAGAAAGAGTACCAGGCACAGTTAGATGCTTCATCACATGAGGTTGAGGCAGGTAGTACTTCACATGATTTATTCCGCCAGCTGAAGGTGAGTGAAGATAGTATTTTGACTTCATTATCTCATCATGATAGGTATGTGGAGTTAGTTGGTATTGGTCATATTACTCAAGTGAGGATTTTGCTTGAGTTACCAGCTGATTCTAGTTTACAGATATGGACTCAAGATTGTTATATTGGCATTTGGGATTCAGTTGACAGGAGATCTTTAACACTTTTTGGTAGCAGTGTTTCTTTGGGTGCTATCATGGATTTGATTAGCAGATTGCACGGTGTTGTCTTTTCTTGTGCTAGCAGCTTGTCCAATGTTGGTATTAGTTTTTATACATCGATGTTGGGCTTTGTTCATATATCCAGTCGACCATACTTGCTAGAATGTGTTGATGATATTTCATATTTGGCAGTGTGTATAGATGAGTCCCAGGATCATATTGGCATTGATGACATCAAGGAGGATGCAGTGGGCAATTTTGAAGACTTAGTTTCCTTGGGTATACAGGAGTTGGACAGCAATGCTAATGTTTTTGATACTCCGTATGTTGATATGAGTTTTAGATTTGATTCACAGGATATGGATGGTAATACTCTAGAGACTAGTAACTTTGAGGATACTCCTTTAGACGGTGCATCAGAGGAGGTTTGTAGGAGACAGTCAAGCCAGTGCCATCATGTGTCTAATCCGTTGAGAGTTAGTGACCAAGACATTGCTATCACTTGCCAGCATTTCGATGTTGCTCGTCAGTTGTTAGCAGTTTATGGATGGGGTTCTCCTACTAGTGATGAGAAGGGTGGCAGTTATCTTTCCTTGACAGAGTTCCACTCTTTATGGGAGGCTATCTAGATTCTGAGACAGGATTATATGCAGTTGGTAGCCGACAAAGATTATCGTATGAAGTGGGGCAGTACATCATATGATGCATTGTTGGCCAAGGAAGATGAGGTGAGTGAGCTTACTGAGCAGCTTGTGGTGACTTCTGAGATTCTTGAGAATACACAGTTGGCTTTCAAGGAGTCACAGTTTCATTTGGCTAAGGTGACCATGGAGTTAGAGCGACTACAGTCTTCACCTGATTCTATACAGTCACAAGCAGTGGTGTTTGGTGATCCGAGGATGTCCATGGCCGAGATTGTCAGAGATAGTCGAGATGGGGATGCATCCATTCTTGATACTAACATTGGAATATTAGGTTCATTCCCACTAGAGTTAGGTTCAGTTGAGTTGGGTGTTGTAGCAGATTGTTGTATGCCTGACATGGTGGTGGCCTCTAGTATTGATGGCACAGAGACTAGAGATTTATCAAAGATCATGTGTGATTTTGGTGAGTCGGTAGTTGGCATGGTTCCTACTAGTAACACTACTCCCTTGGTGATATCTTTAGAGGTAGTAGTTAGTTCCAACATGGTTAATGATCAATTGCAGTTAGTTTCATCTGGATTACAGTCTGAGCCATTGACTGAGATTGGTGCATTCTATCGGCATTACACTGTGAGGTATGCTCATCAATTTACCTTTGATGACCATGTTGATGAGATAATAATATAGAGATGTACTTTGGTTCCTAGTGCTTATCATCAGTTATGGGACAATTTGATGCCTCAAGATGAGAGTTGTGATGGGCATGACATGGCGATAGGTTCTACAGTTGACAGCTTGATAATACATGACTTAGAGTAGGAGTTTCAGAGTGATGCTTCAGCGGGTGTTGTTATTGATTCTACTCCTTTGGCTATGACATCTCCTGACTTAGCTGGTGATCAGTCACAGTGGGTTGTATCACTTGTTCATGGTGAGTTGTTGACTAAGGTTGGTTTTTAATATCAACATTATATTGCAAGGTATGTACATCAGTTAGCATTTGATCCTTGTGTTGAGGAGTTGATGGCAGGAAGATTTGGTTTGGGTTCCAATTCTTGCTATTTATCTTGTGATGGCTTTTCACCATCAGGGGTGCATGGTAGTTATGGTTATGAGATAGTGGCCGGTGATTTGCAAAGTTGTGTTGACTGCAGGAGTTGTACAGTGTGTGGATTCTCCATACTTGGTACAGTTTCATTTGAGAGCATTCACCATTGCTGCAGAGTTGGATTGTGCATTCCGTATAGGCCAGTGAGATGCATTGATGGTATTTACTGTGTTGGTAGTTTGATTTGTCCACTTTGCTTGGGTTTTGATGTTCTAAGAGTTTTTGCCTCATGGTTTTTTGATTGTGGTAGTGGTTATTTCGGAGTTTGGTTGAGCTATAATTGTCAGTTTGATTATGGATTCCTCTTGGTCATATTGCAGAGGATATTGCAGGAGCATGTGTTAATTGGTAGTAGTATAGTTCATGACTACATTTGGGATCTAGGTGGATTGATTGGTTTATTGTTCAACCATTGCTTGAGGACAAGCAATGTTTGGGAGGGGAGGACTTGTCATGTCCCCTTTTCAAATAATTAAAAAATAATAATCTTTGCTAAGGCAGGCATGCCCAAGAAAGTGAAGTTTCGGAAAAAGGGGGTTAATCTTTGGAAACTGTTGGACTAATAAATGAAAATTATTATTAAAATATGTTTCATTAACCTCTCTTGGATGTGAGTTACAGTTATGCCCTCTTTTAAGGGGTTTGGAGGCATTTTGGGGGAGGGGAGAACTTGATTTTTGCTCATTCTTTGTTATTCTTCAGAGGCTGTCAAACCTGTGGAGAAGGAGACCCAAGAATGGGAGTTTGCAGGTTTCCAGAGAGAGCCAAGAACTGGAGTTTGCAGTTTTCTAGGAAGGCTAAGGATGGGAGTTTGAAGCCATTCCATGTGCATGCTCATACAGAGTTTGCCTTTGTGCTGAACAGTGTAGATTTGTGAGTTTTTGGGTGTGTTTTTTGCATGAGTTTGGTGTTTTCAGTTGAGCATTTCATATCAGTTTTGGTTGCTGCTGTATTTTAGACTTTAAGATGTTAAAATAGAGCTGAATATATGTATTGGGACATGATTAAACTTCTGAGATAGTTTATTAGTGTTGTGTGGTGTTTTTGGGCATTTTTGTGTTAATTTCGGGAGCCCGATGAGCATAGTTTTTGTCCTACATTTGAGAACTTTTGTGTAAAGGTTATATGGATCTGGAAATGTCATTTTGTAGGCTGTTATGCTGTTGAAATTTCTGTAAAAATGTCCACTTTCAGATTTATTAATAATTGGTGAAGCTGTGAAGCTTTTGGCACAATTTCTGGCATACCCGATTTGGGGTTTCTTGAGAAATTTGGAGGATCTTTGTGATATTAGTTGTTTGCTCTTAAAGATCTGATTAAAGATTGGAAATATCATACAAAATCAAAAAAAGGGACATTTCACTCACACTTAATTGGTTAAGCTGCTATCGAGCTTATCTTCCAATTTGTAGTGTTAACCAAGTGCTCCAGTTATTATTGAGTAATATAGTTACTACCAAGTAATATAGTTGTTACTGAGTTCTACAATTGCTACCAAGTTCTAGAATACTTATATAGTTAATGATGAGCAGTATCTACCAAGCTATTTAGTGATAGTGCTCAACAATATTAGTGATGAGAATATAGTGTTGACCAAGCCAAGGAGTGTTCACCAAGTGATTCAATTTATACCGAGCTCATAGTGTTAGTATTGACTGAGCCATGAAGTGTCAACCAAGTGATTCAATTTATATACCAAGTTTCATAGTGTTCACTAAGTCACACAAGTGTTGACCGAGTTCAAGCTACTTGGAAGTGATTAGTATGAACCGAGCTTCTATGTCTATTGAGTGCATGATGATACCAAGTGTTGACAATGGTTGTTGAGTATCCAAACATCACTAAGTTTGTCTTCTAAACTCGAGTGTCAGCAGTTTGGCCAACATTCTAATCTTGATGGAAACCTATGTTGTATCTGACTTTACTGAATTGTGATTTGGATTGGTATATATGTAATAAATTGTATCATATCTAAAAAAGTAAGTAAAAAGTGAATATGAAGAGTAGAAGTGTGAATTAAGAAGGCTACAAGTAGTATAAGGGACAAAAAAGTTGTATCTATCACAACAAGGTGATCTTTACATTTCAAAGGAATTTGAACTAGAAAATTAGAGTTGTAGATTAAAGATCAACCACTGGTTCATCCTAACATGTGTATCAGTTAAATCCTTCAACATGGTAGATGTAACAGTCTTTGATAAATCTCTTTATCGAGTGCATGCTTTATTGTATGTTTTGTAAATTTTTTCACAAGGTGGACCTAGTAGTCCATATTGCTCCTAATAGGGCTGATCATCATATGTGATCAATTGTAAGCCTTAACAGGCCAACTTTATATTGTAGTACTAAAGTTTGTGGGTATCATTTCTACCCCAATTTTACTTTCTATTTGGAAGGTTTATGTGTCACCATATGTCAAAGTGTTATGAATGTTCTACTACTTTCATTCTTTCATACATGCAATTAGATTTGAATATTATATGAAGGATTAATTGGTGAAATAAGTTAAATTTTTATTGGTTCCTAATTCACCCCTCTCCTCTTAGTAACCTTGCCTATCTAATATTTCCAACAATTGGTATCAAAGCATTGTGGTTCTTACAAAAGAAGTTTGACAACTTGAGCAAAGATCAGAGGCAATGGAGGTATACAAGCTAGATAAGGCTATTGACAATGAAAAGTTAGATCATGAATTGGCCATTGGGAAACTAAAGAAAGAAAAGGAGAAACTCTCTCAATCATTGAAAAGAAGAAAATATCTTGCAATACAAAATGACAATCTCTAAACTAAAGAAAGAATTGAAGATATTTGTCTAGAAAGAAATTTAGATGAAGTTGATGAAGTAATCAAAGACATATTAGAAAAAAGTTCCAATATTCAAGAAGAAGTTAGATAGATGAAAAGAGAACAAGAAATCCAATCAATAAGATTATGTGAAGTCATGTAAGAAAAACACAAATCCAAAGACGAGATAGAAGAAAAGAACAATGAAATTCAACATCTATCCTTCAACAAGCATACTTCATTGATCAAATCACTAATGCAAATGAAGAACTCATGAATCTAAGATCAAAAAATGAATGACTGTAGAATTATCTAAACACTAAAAGGAAAACCAATTAAAGAATGTTGAAATATCAAGAAAGCATGGATCTGTTGAATGAGAAAAGTCAATAAAGACACAAAAGAAAAGTCATTGAATGTAACTAATCATCAAGCATAAAAAATAAGTTCTAACATCATAAATGATTACCATAAAATAAAGTGTCCCATAGTATCAAATAGTTTGATTAATAGTCCAAAATATTCCAATATAACAAGGTCTCAAAATATGAAGTATCTACAATGCAAAATAAAAAGTATCTAAAATGCAAATAAACTACTATGATATGCTATGATGGGCCAGGGTGAGGCCTCACAAGTCTAGACAAAAAATGGTGCTCTATTACATTGGACTAATGCACTCTTCAATCTTCTAGTCTAATGTAGGAAGGGGCCTAACCCCTAGCATACCTCACAAATACTCAAAAGTCTCTTTGGGAAGAGGCTTAGTGAATATATCTACAATTTTCTCTTTTATGCTCACATAATCCAATCTAATTTCCTTTTTTGCAACTTTTTCTCTCAACATGTTATACTTAATAGAAATGTTCTTAGTCTTTGAATGCAAAACAAGATTCTTAGACATTTACTGTGCTTGTGTTGTCATAGTGTATGACAATAGGTTCACTAGTTTCTATCCTTATATCCTTCAACATCTGCTTCATCCAAACAAATTGATTGCAATTGTTTGCTACTACAACATATTTTTCTTTTGATATACTTTGTAATGTACAATCCTACTTCTTTCTCAACCAAGAAACCAATCTTCCTCCAAGAAAGAAGGCTCCACCACTTGTGCTCTTTTTGTCATCCATACTACCTACACAATCAGCATCAGTATAAACACTTAGAGTAAAATCATTAAATTTTTCATACCATAGTCCAAAATTAGATATTCCTTTTAGATATATAAATATCCTTTTGATTTCTGCATAGTGTTCTTCTTTGGGATCAACTTGAAATCTTGCAACAATTCTAGTTGCATTTTCTATATCTAGCTTTGTGCGAGTCAGATATTGCAAACCTCCAATCATAGATCTGTACTTCTTATTCTCAATAGTAGGTGTCTCATCCTTTGTAGATAACTTGTGTCTAGTTACCATAGGTGTTCCAATGGGTTTGCATGTTTCCAAATTAAACCTTTTCTGTAATCCTTCAAGTACTTAGTCTAAGAAACAAAGATTTCTTCTTTATTATGTACAATCTACAATCCTAAAAAATATTTCATTTCTCCCATCATACTCATCTCAAATTCTTTCTTCATTTCTTCTGTAACCTTCTTACTTTCCTCATCATTTCCTCCAAATATGATACCATCAAAAAATATTATCAAAATCATCAAACCATCACCAATTTTTTTCCAGTATAGATTTATTTTTTCCATACCTTTTCTATATCCAATCTTTGTCAAATGGTTGTCCAACCTTGCATACCAAGTTCTAAGTGCTTGCTTCAAGCCATACAATGCTTTCTTTAGTTCGCATACTATGTCCTTTTCATCTATTAAAGGATAACCTTTAGGCTTCTCAATGTACACTTCTTCTTCAAGTTCTCCATTCAAAAATGATGACTTGACATCCATCTGATACATTTTGAATTTCTTTTGTGCTGCATAGGCTAAGAATAATCTTACTGCTTCTATTCTAGCCACTGGAGCATATGTCTCATCATAGTCTATTCCCTCTTGTTGTGAGTAACCTTAACATAGAAATCTTTCCTCGTTCATTAAAACTTCACCTTTCTCATTCATGTTTTTCCTAAATACCCATTTAGTTCCTATCACATTCTTGAATGCTAATCTGGGGATCAATTCTCATGTCTCATTCTTTACTATCTGATCCAATTCCTTTTTCCTAGTTTGTTACCAATAATCATCCTTACATGCTTCATATGTATTCTTAGCTTCAAATTGAGATACCAAACATAGTTCTTCATTGACTCTACTTCTTTTCATCACACCTTAATCTCTACTTCTAATGATCTACTCGGATGGGTGATTCTTTATCATATTCTTTTCCAAAGTAGGAGTTTCTATCTAAACTCATGATTCCACTGAAGTTCCAAGCTTTGTTCTTACCTCAACTCTCCTTCATCTTGCAAATAATTGTTAGTCTCAAGAAACACCACATCATCCCTTAGCTTAGTAATAACATCATCATCTGAATTGTAATAAACTATTCTCTCTTGTATCCTAAATTTCTCATCAATTCTCACATTTTCACTTTCCATAATAGTCTTAGTTCTCAAATGATAGCTTGTATAAGCTTTTATTTTCAATGAATAACAAAAAATATTTATTTTCAATGAATAAAAAAAAACATACCTTCATCACTTCTACCATCAAACTCACCAATATCATCATCTCTTTTGATATAACACTTACTCCCAAAAATTCTGAAATACTTAATTGTAGGTGAGTGACCAAACCACAATTCATAGGGGGTCTTGTATGTGTCTTTCTTGACTTGCACTCTATTCATAGTGTAGACTATTATATTCACAACTTCTCTTGAAAACACATTGGATACATCATTCTCAGCTAACATAGCTCTTGTTGCTCCTGTAACTAATCTATTCCTTCTCTCTAAAATACCATTTTGTTTAGGGATTCTCAGAGCTGATAACTATCTTTTGATTCCATTTTCTTCAAAAAACATATTAAACTCATTTGAATTAAATTATCCTACTCTATCTGATCTTAAAAATTTAATCTTCATACCAGATTCATTCTCAACTCTATTCTTGAATATCTTAAACTTATCAAATGCCTTAGATTTCTCTTTAAGAAATACAACCACATCATTCTAGAAAAGTCATCAATTAGAATCATAAAATACCTTTCACTGTAGAATCCTTTAGTCTTCATAAGATCACTGAGATTTGTGTGTACAATCTCAAATTTTGTTGTAGTAGTAAATTTCTTACATAGAAAAGAAATTCTATTATGCTTTGCTAGCACACACTCCGTGCAAATTACATTAGTAGGCTTTACAATCTTAGGCAAATCTCTAACTGCAAACGTACTACTAGTCTTCATAATATTGTCAAAGTTTATATGATTTTGTTTTTTATGCCATAACCAAATGTCATCTATGTTTGTAACCATACATGTCATTTTAATAGGATTCAATTGAAATACATTACCTCTAGATCTAGTTCTTGTTCTAATTACTCTTCCATCTTTTTCTTTGATCATGCATGTCTTTTCTATGAACTACAATTGATAACCTTTGTCTACTAGTTTTCCAACACTCAAAAGATTGTGCTTCAAACCATCAACAAGATGTACATCATTAGTGTTAGTTTTCATCAAGAGTTATAGATCCAATACCTTTAACTTTGCATGCTACATTGTTTCTAACTCTAACAATGCCTCCAGCTTGACTTTTGAAGTCAACAAACTTGTTCATATCACCAATCATGTGATGTGAATAACCACTATCAATTATCCAATTAGATTTCTTTTCAACCTATGACACTAATGCTACTTTTTCTGGACTTTCTTCTTTAATTTCCATAAATCCAATTTCATCATCACTAACCCTCATTGCTTGTTTACCAGAATCATTTTCTTCATTTGCATATAAACACTCTGTCTTTTCTAGGTTTGCAAATTTCTTTATACTTTTTCTCTCTTTCAGGACACTTAGATGCATAATGAACATATTCATCACAAGTCCAACATTTAAATATTTTCTTACCTCCTTTTTCTCTTCTTACCAAAAGGACTACTCCTTCTTCAATCTTTCTATACTCCTCAAATCTACTACTACTAGAAAAATCTCCTCTAGCACTTGTGCTCCTTGATAAACTAGGTCAAATATTCAAGGCACTAAAAGTTGTTTCAATTCTGGTCGATTCTCCAGACTGTCTAAGTTCATTCTCAACTACTTCAATTCTTCTAAGGAATGTCTCCTTTGTGAAATATTTGGTACAAGATATCAAAAATTGTATCATTTGAACTATTGGCTTAATGGTGGTGTTAAGATCTTCAATATCTTCTATATAACCTCCTCATCTTCTTTAGTTCTTTCTTGAGATCTAATACCTACAATAATCTCTAATATTCTACCTACAAATATTCTTACAAATTCATCTACATCTTGACATGCACAAATCCAACCTTGTAGCCTCAATTTCTTAAAATATTCATCCCTTTCAAAATTGTTTTCCAAATCTTTCCAAATCAAATGAGAAGTAGCAAGTGACTTTACTTTATTGTATTCAATTTGAGGAAGTGCAATCAATAGGGCTTCTCTAGCTCTCATGTCACACATAAAAAGATCTCTTTCTATCTCAATACAAGTTTCCTAATCCTTTTCAACAATTATTGTCTTCATAGATTTTGTCAAGATACAATATCACAAACCCATACACAATAGATGTGTCTTCATCTTTTCCTTCCAACTGTCATAATTTGTTCCATCAAACTTTAGACTATCTTTCTTGAACATGATCACCATGGATCTCCCAAAGTTGTTAAAATCTATCTTCAAGGACCTAATGCTTTACAAACTTAACCATTCAACCAAAGTAAGCGACAACCATAATAAGATGCATATAAAAAATTACACTAGATATGTTAACTAGGGAAACTCTTGATCAGAGGAAAATCTCGGGTAGGAATGATGCCCACAAGATGCTTGTTAGATGATGGACCCTATTAGGAGTCTATTACAATATTAAGTACATAGAGTCCCTAATAGGAGACTTTGAATCCCTATTAGAAGATTCCAACCCTATTAGGAGTTGTAGTACAATGCATGCAAGAAGAGCCCATTGACCAAACATATAATTTCAACTACAAGAAGAGCTCACTACTCAAACATGCAATACTGTTATGTTCTTTTTTTATTTGTTCTATCAACCAAACCATTCACTATTAGACCCTATAGACTAGGTCACAAACTTTGGATCCAAATATTAAACCTTAGATCACACTTAGTAAAGCTTCAACCATGAAGTTTGCTTCACTTTTTCTCTACTCTACTCAAATTCACATTCTACTCTTGTGTTGCTTACAAATATCATCCCCATTGATATCGTGATAAAGGAAAATGTATTTCCTTTATACCGGGTCCATAAAACAATTCCCTAAGTTGACTATTAAACCTTGTCAATCAATCATTATAGGACCACATTAAGAATATGTTACACTTAGCGATATCATTAATCTTCTACCTTGCAACTTGAATAACTTTCCACACATGTAATATTATGAGGAGAAAACTTAGCTATTTCATTACCAACATGTCTTCTTCACATTCTCGACCTCAATTCACAAGATAACAACTTTCTTAAGAGATATAATAAGTTTACTAGAACATGCCTCTATAAACTCTATCTCATAACAAACATCACCAAAACTTACATAACTTCTTCCAGACTTATCATTTCTTTTTTTGACATTAACTACATAAACCAAATACATAGATATATCTCTCATAACCTTAGATAGTTAGAATACTCAACTAGTCATCCATACCAACTTGATCTTTCCATTGTTCTTTTGTCAGATACCACAAAAAACTACTATGTTGACATCAATGAAAAACTCAATCATGAATATATCATCATCATAGCATATCTACAATACTCCCCCATAGAAATGTCATCAGCATTCATGCTTTCAAAAATATCTCAAAATATAAGGGACATCAAAGTTTTATCTTTTACAACAAGGTGATCTTTACATTTCAAAGGAATCTCAACTAGAAAACTAGAGTTGTAGATCAGAGATTAGCCCTTGGTTCATCCTAGTAGGTGTATTAGTTAAATTCTTTAATAGGGTAGACATGATAGTCTTTAACAAATCTCTTTACTAAGTGCATACTTCATTGTATGTTTTGTAAATTCTTTCGCAAGGTAGATCATCATAAGTGATCAATTATAAGCCTTAACAGACCAACTTTATATTGCAGTGCTAAAGCTTGTGGGTATCATCCCCACCCTAGTTTTACTTTCTATTTGGAATGTTTTTGGGTCACCATATCTTGTGTGAAAGTATTATAAATGTTTTATTTCTTTCATTCTTTCATGCATGCAATTAGATCTAAATTTTATATGAAGGATTAATTGGTGAAATAAGTTAAAATTTTATTGGTTCCTGATTCACCCCTCCCCTCTCATTAACCTTGCCTATCTAATATTTCCAACATGTATGTATGTATGTATACATGTATGTGTATATGTATGTATGTATATATGTATGTAAATATATATGTATATATATGTATGTATATATATACATAGAGCTCTTGTGGATTGTGGAGATTAGTGGAGATCTAAGATTTCAATTTTTGTGCCCTTGTAATGTCTATAGATGCATGTATGTATATATATACATTGTATTTATGTATATAAATATATTTACATAGTTATATTTATATATGTGCTTATAGACATGCATACACACATATATGTTTGTATGCATGTATGTATGTATGTATCTAAATAGAGAGATCTTTGTGTGTACACACACACACACACACACACACATACATAAAGAGAAAATTCTCTATATATACATATATACATACATAGACACACACAAATGTGTGTGTATACATGTATATATACACATAAATATACATAAAGAGAAGCTTCTCTAATCACCTTTTGGAGGAATATAAAGAGATACATGTTTAGAAGGAAAATAAAAGAACATTTACATAGGCAGCTCTTCTCCCCTTGTAAAAAATTGCAGAGCAAGGGCATGACATGACATCAAAATCGTAAAGCAAGGGCATGATAAAAAAATGAAGAGATCACAATGACATTACAATGAAATGCATCAATTAGAAGGGAATAACAATGAAATCCTAGATCTCCACTGATCTCCACCAAGGACACAACAATAAAATGTAGAGATTAGAAGGGAATAGAAATGAGATGCAATAATCACAAGGGAATGGAAATGAAATCTCCACCAATGTTCAAAGCTTAGAGCTCTCTACCAAATTTCAGAGCTCTCCACCCTCTTTCACATGCAAGTCTCCATAATTGATCAAAACAAATGGGGAATTATTTATGTCATTTTTTTTTAATACTCACATGGGCATCAAAAACATTGGTATTGCAATGAAGTCAAGAAGAATTGCAAAAAAATATGAAAATCCACAAACTACCCTGTCATCACAATTTGACCCCAAATGTTGTAGTGAGCTTCAGCATTCTTAAGAATTTTAGTTTGAAGCTAGAAAAACCTGTGATTGAGGTTCCTACTATTGAAATATATTTATATGATCTTGTGATCAAGAGTAGAGGAAGAAGAAAGTAAATTTCTAATTAAATGAAGGCTTGGAACAAGTATGATTCATTTGATCTTGGTAGTTGTAGTAGCAAGAGAAGAGCTGATTTATTCCTCCTATTAGTAGTCTTACTATTTCTTTTCTACCTATGAGTATTCCACTTGCTTTATTTCCTATCTCACAACCTTCATACAATAGTGTTCCTTACACTTACCCTAATCCTCCTACTATGGTTCCTAATATTTGACCTGTAGCACCTTCTATTCTAGCTAATTTTTACACTCTTCCCACTGTGTTGAATGTGTCATTGCCACCTATTTCCTTTATTGATTCCATATCATTAGTATTACTCAAATTGTTTCTTCCTTGCAATAAAAACTTGCTTCCCTTACTCAGTCCAAGTTTAATGTGCCTACATTTAATATGGGTAGTCCTACACAAAAATAATGCAGACCAAGAAAAATGGGCAGAGTTCACAAGAACTTTTACAAAAAACATATCATAGCAAACATTTTTAGAAAGAAACAAGCCATGACCCAATTAAATTGGTCTAGTGGTTGATTAGCTAGGTTGATTACAAATTCCTGTAGAACTGTCATTAGATTAGGTATAATAAAATGAACAATCATCTGTTCCTAGCTAGTAGGATCAAATATAGTTTTCTAAGGTGATAAAATTGCATATGTAGATGCATCACTTGCATGCTAGGCATGAAGAACATTTCCCAATTTATAATGACTAGTTAGATATAAAGGCTCCATATACTGGCCCAATAATGGAAGCCAAGAATTTAACCCTATGAGGATCCCAGGTATCTATTATTGTTGTTAATTTAGGCATCACTATATGATCTAGAATGTTATGAAGTATTGAAGCTGATAGTAACTTCTCCCATGTCTCTAGAAAATGTAACATAGGTTCAAGGTCCCTTGGCTCCTAGGAATTTGTAGCAACTATTCTCACTACTGGAAGAATAACTTCAATAAGGAGTTGAGTGTACGAAGTTGAAGAAGCAAGTTTTTCTTCTATGTAAATATGATAATCATGAGGCTCATTCCCTTGCAGAAGTGCCTTCCATAATGACATTACCTCTAAACCATGCAAAGGATGTTGAAGTGGTTCCCAACCTTGAAGCACTCTTATAAGAAATGGCAAAGCAAATACAGATGCAATACATATATTACTATTATTTATGTATATGAATGTATGTATGTATATACATATATACATATGTATATGTATATATATATATGTCTATATATATACATACATACATACACATATGTGTGTTCCTATGTATGTATATAGAGAAATCTTGGCACAATAGAAAAATTGATCCAAGTACATATATATTCCAGAATCCAAATAATTAAATAATAAAACTCACTCAACCCATGCTAAGTGACTTACCTTAATATCCTACACAAAAATAATGAAAACTAGGAAAAATATGCAAAGTTCACAATAAATTTTACAAAAACATATCATAGCAGGAATAATCAGTTGTTCCCACCTAGCAAGATCAAATACAGTTTTCCAAGGTGATAAATTTTTATATGTAGATGTATGTATGTATGTATGCATGCATTTATATATGCATGTGTATATGTATGTATGTATGTATGTATGTATGTATGTGTGTGTATATATATATATATATATATATATATATATATATATATACACATATGTATATGTGTATATATGTGTATATATACATACATATACACATATGTGTGTATCGATGTATGTATGTATGTATATAAAGAGATCTTGTGGGTTGTGGAGATTAGTGGAGATCTAGGATATGTATGTGTGTATATACATATGTATATATATACATATGTTGATGTATATATATGTGTATATTCATACACACATGTGTGTGTCTATGTGTGTATGTATATAAATAGAGAGAACATGACACAATAGAAAAATAATAAAACTAACTCAACACGTAGCATGACCACAGATGGAATGGAAATGCTGATTGGTAAGTAGATTCCTCTTTTTCTCTCTCATTTTTCATGTGTTTATTTCACTTGAACTATTATTTCTTAGGGGGCATTTTCTACTATTAGATTCATTTTATGTAGGATGCAAAGAGGATATTCTTGGATGTATCTGTATTAGATATATGGGAATCACTAAAGAATTGTGATGAATTTCTCATGAGAAATGAAGATGGACTTCCCCTGAGAGTTGTAAAAGGTGATAAGGACATTCCAAGTACTTTAAAGATCGATTCATTCTTAAAGATTTTAGATCTTAACATGGAATTTAGATGTTTGGGAGGGGGGGGGGTGTGGGGCCAAATGAGCTTCCAACTTCATGTGGTTGACCCTAATTAGTAGAGAATATTAAACTATTCTCAAAACCAAGTGAATCTCAACATTAACCTATGATTGCGTGACAACTAGCTATGTGAATCTATTGGTTCTAGGTAATGTAGAAGGACACCATAGTTCAATATGCTACTATAAATGCTATTGTAATTCAAATAGCTTTAAATTTTTGGCTCATTTTGCCTATGGTCCCATGGTATTTTGTACATAGAAAATTTGTCAACTGAATATACAAGTCGATCATGGATAACTAATCTTCATTGCTACAAAAAAGAAATGATAATCGTCATTGGACAATTAGAAACTTTTTAAAAAATTATTTCAGCTATGAATTGTAACTGTGACAACTTTTTTTGATGGGTAGCTATCTCTCCCACAACATAGTTGTCACATACTCATTGCACTTGTGATGACCTTTTCTGATGCATAGTCATTGCTCCCATAGTATAGCTATCATAATTGTGATAGTTGACTAAAAGCTTATTCTATCATAATTGTGATGGTCTATAGTTGCAATTGGGATGGTGTGAAGATGAAATCTTGCCCTTTCCCTCTTCCAAGTTATGATAGTTTAATTTGTCACACTTGCAACAGAAGCCCATTTCATCACAATTTGTGGCAACAAAAGTCTAATGCCTATCCGATGGGAGCCAATACATGGTACTGTCACATGGGCAATGGATGGCCATTGAAATTTAGGCAAAAATGTAGTAGTGCAGCTTTAGTATTTCATAACATTCTAAATCATATAATGATGCCCAAATTAACATCAACAATAGATACTTGGGATCCTCACAGGGATAGTGTATAAATACATGCATGGTTACATCCTTGGCTTCTATTATTGGGCCAACATATGGAGCCTTTATATCCAACCATTTGTTATAAATTGGGGAATACGCTTCATGTCTGACATGCAAATGATGCATCTACATATGCAATTTTATCATGTTGGAAAATTGTATTTGATCTTGCTAGCTAGGAATAGCTAATTGTTCATTTTATTGTACCTAATTTGATGATAGTTCTACATGAATTTGCAATCAATCAAGATAATCAATGACTAGACCAATTTATTGGGCTATGTCTTGTTTCTTTCTTAAAATATCTACTACAATATGTATTTGTAAAATTTCTTGTGAACTCTGCCCATTTTTCTTAATCTGCATTATTTTTGTTTAGGATCTTGACATAAGTCACTTAGCATAGGTTTAGTGAGTTTTATTGTGTTATTATTTGGATTCTAGAATATGCATTTATTTAGCAAGGGCAAGGGCATGAAGATCACAAGGGCATGGCAAGACAATGTAATTTTAGATCTAGGGCATGACCATAGATTGACTAGAGATTATTACAATATAGTCAAGCTCATTCATAAAATGCACATAGACATTTACACCAAATATGTTGCTAGGGAAACCCTTGATCAGAGGGAAAACTTTGGTGGGAATGATGCCCACAAGATGATGTACTGATATAAATATTCCTTATTAGAGGATAGACCCTATTAGGAGTCTATTACAACATTTAGTATATAGAGTCCCTGTTAGGAGACTTTGAATCCCTATTAGGAGATTCCAACCCTATTAGGAGTTGTGGTACAATGTATGCAAGATGAGTCCACTACCCAAACATGCAATTTCAATTATAAGAAGAGCTCACTACTCAAACAAGTAATTTACTATTATCTTCCTCTATTTCCTTTGTTTTGTCAACCAAACCAATAAATGTTAGACCTTGTAGACCAGGTCATGAACCTCAGATCCAAATATCAAACCTTAGATCACTTAGTGAAACCTTGGCAATGAAGTTTCCTTCACTTCTACACTTCTCTGTTCAACTTCACATTTCACACTCTCTGCTTCTTATAATCAATCATAAAAACATATCATTCCATACCATGATAAAGTAAAAAGTCCTTCCTTTATACTGAGTCCTCAAAGCAATTCCTTGAGTCAGTAGTTAGACCTTCTCAATTAATTATTATAGGACTACATTAAGAACACATTACACTTAGTGATAACATTAATCTTTTGCCTTGAAACTTGAATAACTCTCTATACATGCAATATTATGATGAGAAATATTAGCTACATCATCATACCAACACATCTTCTTCATGTCCTCAACCTTAATTCTTAGAATAACAACTTTTCTTAGAGAAATAACAAGTTTACCATAACATGCCTTTGCAAACTCTATCTCAAAATAAACATCACCAAAACTTACATACTTCTTCTAGAATAATCTTTTCTTATTCCAACATTAACTACATTTAATAGATACTTATAAGTATCTCCCATAACCTCAAATAGTTAGAATACTCAACTAGCCATCTATACCAACTTGATCTTTCTAATGTTCTTCTATTAGATACCACAAAAAATTGCTATGTTGACATCAATAAAAAATTCAGTCATGAATGTAACATATCATCATATTAATATGTCTACAATACTCCACCATAGGAATTTCATTAGAATTCATGCTTGCAACCAATATTCTAACAATCTACCTATGAGGCCTCAACTCAAACCATCATAGCATGGATACTTTATTTACATTTTGATATTCGAGACTTTGATATTTTGACAATTATTCGAGACCTAGATGGACAATGGATTTTTTGTATCTATTGATTTTGATTCTTTAGTAGTGTCTTATGTTGTTATATGCACTAATAATCTATTATTGTGTAAGAGATGTTTGAACATATATGGATGCAACTTTATGACATGATACTATTATATTTTGATGCAGTGTTGAATGTTAATTTGATACTGATGAATTCTGATCTGTAGATAAATGTTAAATTGATTATGATGTGTTATGAAATATAGATGAATGGTTAGGATATACAGATAGATGTTAATTTGATAATGATGGTTTATGATATGTAGATTTTGATATCTTAACATTTTGAATAGAATAATTGAAAAGGTTAGGAAAGGAAATCTACTTTGAATTATGCTAAAATGGATATTATTTTTATTATATGCACTTATGCTATATATGTTTATCTATCTCCTTGGACTACTGATGCTTGATTGATGTGCAAGAAAAAGGAACCATGGAAATTTAATGGGGAAACAAGGTATAGAAACATGTTAAATGACTCTGTCAAGGTGAATCTTTGTAAGATTCATAAACCTCATTGTGATGTATTTATTTTATAAATGTGAGATGGATGTGTGTGATATGCATTTCATGTGTAGGTTCTAAACATTTCATGTGTGATGTATAGTGCATTTTGTGTGTGTGTGTGTGTGTGTGTCACTTGACACTTGTATTCGTCATGTGAAATGACATGTTCCTTGATGATGGATCAAGTTGCCACCTCATTTTGAGTAAAATATCTTAATTGAAAAATTTTATTATTGCCAAAATTACTATAGAGAACAAGGTTATCACCTTGGAAAATTTTGAAATTTAATTACCTAGCATTGGAAGGGACATAAAGTAACTCTAAGGTGAGTTTGTGACAAAAATAAACCCTACCCATGTTAGTACCTTAAGTTAGGGGGCTAATAATGACCTCTAGGGTGTCTAGTTGACCTAGGAGACCCCAAAAAAATTGCATTCTTTATTGAATCCGAAAATGAGTGGGATATATAGGTGGTATGGCTAAATTGGAAACTCACTTAGCCACTCTCTATCTTTAGAAACAACTAGGGTTTGGAGAAAGAGGATAAGGAGCTCTACTACAACTATCCATTGTAATTGCTTGGAGTGAGGTTGGTACCTTGATCCATGGTGTTCTTCATTTTGTATGTAGAATAGATGTAGTGTTCTTCATTTCATGGTGAATTGGGTTTGTGGAAAGTATCTTGTTTGAGTGTTGCATGTGAGAAGTCTTCTGAGAATTCTTCTTTGAATCTGGCTTTGTTTCATGTTTTATGTTTTGTGTAATGGGTGTAAAGCATCACTCACCCTTGGGAGTGAAGAGATGCTTGGGTGAAGGGGTTAGGTGGGCTCACACATGTAGTTGAAGAACTCTCCCATGTGTGGAGATGTTTGTATCTATTCAATGAAATGTGTTCATCTTTCTTACTTGCATTTTGGGAGGTATAAGGAGGTGTGTGGTAGAGGAACTCTGCCATGTGTGGATTGCATATGTTTAATGGAATGTGTTGGTAGGTATAAGGAGGTATGTGGAAGTGAAGATATTGTAAGCCCTGAAAGGGCATGTTGATGTCGAGAAGATGTGTACATTATGAATCGTAGCTTGAAAATCCTCATGGTGAGAGCCCATCTTCACCCTATTCATGATTCAATTGTTGAATCTTTGTGCAAAGCCTTGGGATGGGGTGTGTTGTAATGTATTGTGTTAAAACTTGTGATATTTTTGTGAATATGCATGGCATGTGTATATGTAGTATGTAACCATTTATGCCTTGTTTCCCTGAGCTTGGTGGGTGGCCTCCTTGAGGCCTAGGTTGAGAGGTGAGCCTCCATGGTTTCCATTTGTCTCTCTTTTGTAGGTATTCACTTGAAGAACTTGGAAGTTGATGTTCATTAAGTTATTCTTGCATAGGAGAAAACTCATTATTATTGTGTTGGAAATGGAGAAGAAAACTCCACTTGTAATGTGAAGGAATTGTATTGTAAGAGTGTAGTTATTGTTTCCAATTCATTTGCCCATAGAAAGAGAGTTTTGAATAATGTATGTATCAAATGGTTCTTCCTTTGTGTATAGCTGGATATGGTCATTCCACCACCCTTGTTTGTGCTTGATATTTTGTTGAAAGTAAGTCTTGAATGGAACATGAGGAGAGGTTTTGCAATGTGGATGTTGTCTTATCTATACTTAAATTTGAAATGTGTTGCAAGAAAGAAATTAGTAAGAATGAATTGGACATTACCTTCTTGTTTTCTTATCTCCCAAATTATATGAGAATAAATTAGTTGTAGATGTTTAGTATTGAAAGTAAAATTAATTGTAAGATATGCATTTGATAGCAATGGAATTTTAGATAGCATAATTGTTTGAAATTAGATGATATTAAAGTTTTTTTTTTATACACTTGATGCACTGAAATTTAGTTTCAAAGATTTCTTGAGTTCCATATTGCAAATTTGATTTTTTGTTAACAACATAATAGTTGCTTCATGTTAAATTTCTATTTAGGATAGAAAATGATAATACATAATGCAATAATAGACCATCACAAATTTAATCTTAACAACCATAGAGAATGTTTAAAAAGAACTAGACAAATACATAAGCTTAAAAGAGACCTGTAGATGCACATTTTCATTCTGGAAAATGTATGGGCAGACCAAAAAAAGAAAGTCATTCTATTACTGACAAATAAAATAATGGACTTGGAATAAAATATTAGATCTTGGGTTGACAAGTTAAAAATAAATCAACTTAAAAGTCTTCCTTAATAAATAAAATGTCAGACCTAGTTCATTTTCATGATAAGACACTATGCAAAGAATATATATTAAAAAAAAGGGGTGGTGGGGGGGTGGGTGAAGGAAAAATATAATTTATAATTCCTAATAGACCTAACACATTAAATGAGAAAATGAATTTTATTCTAGCCCTCTTACCTAAGCTTGTAGTATTTCCTAAATTAAATATTCAAAATGGGGAAGCACTAGTAAAATTTTCTACCTACCTAGCTGACCACCCCATGTACATACTAGCCAGCAAGGAAAATAAATTAGACAAAATAAAATAAAAAAAGAAATCACCCACCCCCACTTGTCTTGGCACATTTAATAAGATAGGTGGGCTCTCTAATAAACAAGGAGATATAACTTGTGAAGATAATCAAATGTGAGCATTCATCTTTTGACCTAAATAGGAATTAGACACCTCAAGCTAGGATAGCACATTAAATGTGTAAGGGGCTATCACATCAAACCTTTATCATATTCACATGCCACCTTGCTTTTGGAACATGTGAGCAGCAAGGAAATAAGCAAATGAAGGAGGTAGGTAACCATCCAAGGATTATAAGGAGTGTTTAAAAGTGTTTTTAATCATTTCCAAGACCCACCCTCACCTTAGACTTGACTAGGCACCTAAAACCTATGCATGGGGAAAAGTACATTTTCCTTAGAGCCACCATCCACCCACATCTAGTGCAGGAGAAGGTACACATGGGGTAAGGATTTAGGGGCTAGTATTTTTCAAAAAATATACATGTGCATTTGTATAATCTTTAGAATTATTAGGTAGTCACATAGATTAGGATGTAGGCATAAGTTAGATTGGCAACATTAGATTGTAGGACAATAATAAGATAGTATTAGGTTGGGGTTTATGGAAATTATGGAAACAAATAAAGTAAGGTAAATGGAATTTAGGGAATTAATAAACTAAGGATAGTGTTATGTGTCAAGTCAATATAGGTGGGTTCTAGGAAAAATAAAAATAAAATAAATGTATTATTGTTTATGACTTATTTTTATTATAATGGATTCTAGTTATTTTGATTTTAGATATGGGTTAGATGAAAACTTTAAGGAAATAGCTATATATATATATATATATATATATATATATATATATATATATATATATATATATATATATATATATATATATATATATATATATATATATATATATATATATATATATATATATATATATATATATATATATATATATATATATATATATATATAGGATAATTTAGTTACAATATATTCTAATTTAGATAATTTAAAAATAAAAATGTAATAGTGATATATATATATATATATTGTTTTTAGATTAATTGCTAAGAGTAGCATAGGTGGAAATGAAATTGATGATAGTTTTATTTGATGATTAATCGAATATTATATGCAATGTAATAATATTAATTCATTTTATGTAATAGTAATGTTAACTATTAAATAAGGAGTGCATACTTAAATAGTAGGTATGGGTGTATTCAAATTACAATAATAATTGAATATTAACAAAAAGGGAAATATTAAAACATAAGTTAACTCAATATTAATGGAAATAAAATGATTAAAGGATAAAAATCCTTCGCTTTACATCCCTAGGTCTTCACCATCACTTTGACAAGTTGGGTTATACTCACACATCATAGTGCTTCACTTTAAGGGCTCTTACCCATAGCATTTCAACATAGTTTTGCATCCAGTAGCTAGTAACTATGTATTCCCTCATAGAGAACTTGAATCCAAATTCTGAGTGGGATAACTTTGTTCCTTTAGCTTACTTCATCAATTCAAGGTTAAAAATAGATTAAATCTTTTTTCTTTACCTTCAGTTCCTGTAGATTACAATAAATAAATAAGAAAGAAAAAAAATATTTGTGTTTTGTTTTGTTATGGGCATGACACTCCCCCTTTGGCATTGATGGAAACATAGATGAAAAACATCTAGTTCCAAGAATACCAATAAAAGACTATTAATCTTCTTTTTCAAATCCTCTTCATCAATCATTCTCCCCTAATCTTCTTTTTCAAATCCTCTTCATCAATCATTTCCCCCCAATGATATATCTCAATGTGCTTACTATCAAACTATCATTTCATGTAATACTTCTCCCTCAACATAATGTTTTTCATGCAATATTCTCCCCCATTGACACCAATGTCAAAGGTTTTTAGCAACCAACATTGATGCATTTGCAACAACTAATTCTTAATAGCTCAAGTGTTAAGAGACATTGTTTAAAACAATATCAACAAGAGTCCTAGATGACTTTGTCCATCATAGATACTCCCCCATATGGGAAGCATCATCATTCAATCCAAACAAACAATGGTGCTCTGTTACCTTGGACTAATGCACTCTTGCATTTTCTACTCTAGTGTAGGAAGGGGCATAACCCCAAGTATACCTTGCAAATACTCAAAAGTCTCTTTGGGAAGAGACTTAGTGAATATATCTGTAATCTTCTCTTTAGTGCTCACATACTCCAATCTGATTTCCTTATCTGCAAATTTCTCTCTCAACATGTGATACTTGATAGAAATGTTCTTAGTCTTCGAATCCAACATTGGATTATTAGACATAATTACCATGCTTGTGTTGTCACAATGTATGACAACAGTTTTACTGATTTCTATCCTTATGTCCTTTAGCATCCGCTTCATCCAAATGACTTGATTACAATTATTTGCTATTGCAATGTGAGTACTTCTATTGTACTTTGAGTTGTACAATCCTACTTCTTGCTTAACCAAGAAACCAATCTTCCTCTAAGAAAGAAGGCTCTACCACTGGTGCTCTTTTTGTCATCCATACTACTTGCCTAATTAGCATCAATATAAGCACTTAAAGTGAAATCATTAGTTCTATCATACCACAATCCAAACTTAGATGTTCCCTTTAGATATCTAAATATTCTTTTGATTGCTGTATAATGTGCTTCTCTAGCATTAGCTTGGAATCTTGCAACAATTCCAACTGCATTTTGTATATCCAACCTTGTGTGAGTCAGATATTGTAATTCTCAAATCATAGATCTGTACTTTTTCTGCTCAATAGTAGGTGTCTCATCTTTTGGAGATGACTTGTGTCCAATTACGATAGGTGTTCCAATGGGATTACATGCCTTCAATCCAAAACTTTTTTAGTAAATCCGTCAAGTACTTAGTCTAAGAAATAAAGATTCCTTCTTTATTATGTATGATCTATAATCCTATGAAATATTTCATCTCTCCTATCATACTCATCTCAAATTCCTTCTTCATCTCTTCAACAAAATTTTTGCTTTCCTCATCATTTTCTCCAAATATGATATCATCAACAAATATTACCAAAATCATTAAACCATCGTAAATTTATTTCCAATATAGATTACTATCTACCATACCTTTGCTATATCCAAGTTTTTTCAAATGTTTTTCTAACCTTGCATAGTAGGTTTTGGATGCTTGCTTCAATCTATAAAATGTTTTCCTTAGTATTTATACTATGTCCTTATCATCTATTAAAGGGCATCCTTTAGGCTATTTAATGTGTACCTCTTCTTCAAGTTATTCATTCAAAAATTTTGACTTGGCATCCATCTGATATACTTTGAATTTCTTCTATGTTGCATAGGCTAAGAATAATCTTATTACTTCTATTCTAGCCACTAGAGCATAGGTCTCATCATAATCTATTCCTTCTTTCTGTGAGTAACCTTTACATACCAATCTTGCTTTATTCCTTACAACTTCTCCTTGCTTATTCATCTTATTCCTTAATACCCATTTAGTTCCTATCACATTCTTGTCTACTCGTCTAGGGACCAATTCTCATGCCTCATTCTTTACTATCTGATCCAATTCCTCTTTCATATCTTGTTTCCCGTAATCATCTTTACATGCTTCATCTACATTCTTAGACTCAACTTGAGATATCAAGCATAGTTCTTCATTGACTCTACTTCTTTTCATCACTCCTTTACCTTTGCTTTTGATGATCTGCCTACATGGGTGACGCTTTATCATATTCTTTCCTCAAGTAGGAGTTGCTATCTCAACTCTTGGCTCTACTAAAGTTTTTGAGCTTTGTTCCTGCCTTGACTCTCCTTCATTCTACAAATCATTATCAGTCTCAAGAAATACTTCATCATTCCTTGGCTTAGTAACAACATCATCATCTAAATTGTAATAAACTATTCTCTCTTGTATTATGAATTTCTCATCAATTCTCACATTTGTACTTTCCATAATAGTCTTAGTTCTCTAATTATAACATCTACAAGCCTTTCTTTTCAATGAATAACCAAGAAACATACCTTCATTACTTCAAGCATCAAACTTACCAATATCATCATCTCTTTTGATATAACACTTACTACCAAATTTTTTGAAATACTTAACTATAGGTGAGTGACCAAACCATAGTTCATAAGGGGTCTTGTTTGTGTTCTTTTTGACTTGCATTCTATTCATAGTGTAGACTATTGTATTCATAGCTTCTCTCCAAAATGTCTTGGATACATCATTCTCTACTAACATAGCTCTTACAACTTCTATAACTAACTTATTCCTTCTCTCTACAATGCCATTTTGTTTAGGGGTTCTCAGAGCTGATAGTTGTCTCTTAATTCCATTTTCTTGACAAAACATGTTAAACTCATTTGAAGTAAATTATCCTCCTCTATCTGATCTTAAACTATTAATCTTCTTACTAGATTCATTCTCAACTCTATTCTTGAATATCTTAAACTTATCAAATGTCTCAAATTTTTCTTTAAGGAATGTAACCCACATCATTCAAGAAAAATCATTAACTAGAATCATAAAATACCTTTTACCATAGAATCCTTTAGTCTTTGCAGGATTGCTGAGATATATGTGTACAATCTCCAACTTTGCTATAGTGGTAAACTTCTTGTTGGAAAAATAAGTTCTGTTATGTTTAGCCAAAACACACTCCTTGCAAATTGTGTTAGTAGGCTTGACAATCTTCAATAAATTTCTAACTGCAAACATTCTACTAGTCTTCATAATACTATCAAAGTTTATGTGACAAAATCTCTTATGCCATAACCAACTATCATCTACCTTTGCAACCAAACATGTCATTTTGATAGGATTCAACTGAAACACTTTACCTCTAGATTTGGTTCTTGTTCTAATTACCTTTCCATCTTTGTCTTTAATCATGCATGTCTTTTCTATGAACTAAAATTGATAAAATTTGTCTACTAATTATCCAACACTCAAAATATTGTGCTTTAAACCATCAACAAACTATACATCCTTAGTGTTAGTTTTACCATCAAGAGTTATAGATCCAATTCCTTTAACTTAGCATGCTGCATTATTTCCAACTTTGAAAATTCCTCTATCCTAAATTTTGAAGTCAAAAAACTTGTTCATGTCACTATTCATATGATGTGAACAACCACTCTCAATTATCCAATTAGATTTCTTCTCAACTAGTGACACCAAAGCTTCCTTCTCTGGACTTTCTTCTTTAATTTCCACAAATCCAATTTCATCGTCACTAGAAATTAATGCTTTTTCATCATAATCACTATCTTCATTTTCATACAAAAATTCTTGATCCTTTCTAGGTTTTTTATTTCCCTTATACTTTTTCTCTCTTTTAGGACACTTAGATGCATAATACAAAGAAAAGACACAGCTAGGAAAACATAGATCTCTACAACTTCTCTAAAGCCCTTGTTTTGATCTCTCCACAACCAATCAAACGGGAACGATTAATGTCATGTTCCTTTTTTTATAATTATGTTGATGTTTCAATTATGATGCCAACATCGGCATTGTGATGGCACCATGGACAGTTAAAAAATATGAAAATCACTACAAATTACATCACCATTGCAATTTGACCCCAAATGTTGTAGTGTTGTCATTTAAATAAGATCTTAACACATAAAACACCTTGAATTTTCCACTTGGTTCTATCCCTCACACCATATAATAATCCATATTAGGAGTAAGATTAAAGGAATTGAGAGAAATTCAAATATTGTTAAAGTTGTGGAAAACCTTTGCAAGATTAGCCCATCCATTATTTCTCCAATAATTGTACACAAAAACCCCAAAAATCTATTTGCATCTATCAATGGGAGTGATATCATTAAATTCATTCAGTAGTGGATGATCTAATAACCACACATATTCCCAAAACCTAACCTTTCTTCCATCCCCAATTTTGCACATACATCCTTTATTCCAAATGTCTTTATTACCCTGCAATGCACCTCAAATAGCAGAAGAATTGGAAATATTTGGGTAAGATAGAAAATTGGACAAAGATGGAACATTATAAAGATACTTATACCTCCAAATAGAACTCCATTCCTTATCATCTTGGTACACTTTCCATCCTTTTTTAGCAAGGAGGGATTTATTCATACTTCTTATAGATTTGATACCTAGATCACCTTCAATCTTAAGTTTACGTACTTTTCCCAAGAAATTAGTGCTATCCTCTTTCTTTCTTTAGTTCTAGACCATAAAAATTTCTTTTGCATTTTATCAATATCATCTAAAAATTTTTCCAAAATTTTGAAGAGGCTAAGAGAATATGTAAGGAGACTTTGAAAACAAGCCTTTAGAAGAGTCACTTTACCAGCTTAACTTAGCATATTTCCTTTCCATCTGACTGATTTCTTATTAAAATTCTCCACAAGATCCTCAAAAAAAGATTCTGAAGGATTATGCCCCAAAGGGAGACCAAGGTAAGTACTTGGAAAGGTATGTATAGAGCATCACAAGATATTAGCAATTTTCCCTTGCTTAAGAATAGGGGTATTAATAAAGACTAGAGAACTCTTATCCCACTTGACCAGTTGCCCTATGATTTTAGAATATAAGTTAAGAGCCATTTTAAGACTCCCAACCTCCCTTGCATATGAATTTCCCATGAAAATAGTATCATCCACAAATTTTTCATGAGAACATAAGAGAGGTTGGGAAGTAGGTCTTACACCTTGAATTTTCCCTTTCAAGAAAAGCCTACCAATATACCTACCATGACAAAAAGCCATAATTGTAAAGAGGATAGGAGAGATAGGATCACTTTGTCTCAACCCCCTGGATGGTTTTACAAAAACCCAATGAACTCCCATTGACCAAGATAGCCAAGGAGGAAGTAGTAATAAGATCCATAATAATCTTTAGACATCGCTCACTAAAACCAAAGGCCTACATTACCTTTTGAAGGAAATTCCAGTCAACTCTATCATAAGCTTTCACTATATCCACCTTAATTAAAAAACCATGAGAGTTAGAAAGAGATAAAGAATATATGTTTTTCATGAACAAAAATAATAGAATTAAAAATTTTCCTTTTCGGAATGAATCCATTCTATTGATTAGAGATCAAGTTTTGAAGGATAGTCTATATACGCTGAGTAAGAACTTTTGAAATAATTTTGTAAATTGAATTACATATACTTATAGGCCTAAAATGTTTCAAAGATTCAATTCCCAACTTCTTTGGAATCAGAAAGAGAAAAGTAGAGTTGATTTCCTTTAGCATTCTTTTAGCCCCAAAGAATTCTTTCACCACATCACAAACATCTTTACAATAACTTCCTTGAGTTTTTGGAAGAAAAACATGGTAAAGCCATCTAGAGATTTATCTCCTTCAAAGGAACATAGCCTTATAGATTTCATCCCCAGAAGGAATAGTCATCATCATGTTGTTCTACTCATTAGTAATAATTTGAGGAATAGTTTCAAGAACCTCCTTCTATCTAGTATCATCGACATTTGAATCAACAAAAATAAGAGATGAGAAAAAAGAAACCATCTCTCTTGTTATTTCATTTTCATTAGTAATTTTATCCCTTCCCTTATTTAGTATTTTGATCACATTCCTTAAGCCAAATTGATCTAGATCTCTCCCTCCAAAAGGTTTCTTCTCTTGAAAAAAGATCATGGTAACTAACCAACTTATCATTATCTTCCTTTAAAAACTCCTTTGAATAACCATTACACTAAATTTTTTTCTTGAATGTTCTTTAATTCCATTTTCAAATTATATTTACCTTCAAATATATCTCAAAAAGAGCTCTTGTTCCACTCTTTAACCCTTTTCTTCACATTCTTAAGTTGTTTGGCTACACGGAAAAGAGTCGTACCATGAATATTTATATTCCACCAATATTTTAAAATGGTAAAAATATTAGGATTTTGCATCCACATTTTCTCAAACCTAAAAGGAAAATTCTTTCTTGAAGAGAATCAACTTTGAATAGAAGTAGAAAGCAGTCAGAAGCTACCTTCTAGATAAAAGAAAGGGCACAATCAAAATCTTGGGTCCAATCTAAAGATATTATGACCCTATCTAGGTGGGATTGAATACACTTATCTCTAATTCTTTTATTTCTCCACATGAAATCTATTCCTTGGAGTTCCATATCAATTATCCCCTCTTTGTTAATAAAATCCATTAGATCTAATCTTCCTTCTAGATTGCTTGGATTACCTCCTATTTTTTCATGTTCATAGAGAGGAACATTAAAGTCCCCTAGCATAACCCATCTACCACTATAATCTAAAATTTTAAGCTTAGATAAAGACTTCTAGATTTTTTTCCTTGTACTTTTATTATTATGAGCATATGTATTTACCATATACCAATAGGTTCCTAGAGTTAAATTTTTGATCTTCACCGAAATAATGTGCTTTCTTGCATCCATCAAAGTTCCAGAGAACACTAAATTTTTCCACATTATTAGTGTGCCTCTTGAGGCCCCTTCTGAACTACAAGCCAAAAGACCATAGTTGTTGAAAGATTTTAAACTTTCTACTTTCCCTTTCTCCATTTTCATTTCCTAGATCACCATGATATCCAGTTTGTGATCCTGAACAAAATTTCTAACTACATCTAATTTATGGATGCTATTCATCCCCCTTATATTCTAGAATATAATCTTCATTATTTTTTAGGGGTAAATTCTAGAATAGTAGCTTGCTTTCCATCAGCTAGATTCTACATACTTTCTATTTCTCTCTTATTTTTAATAGTCTTTCTGCCCATTTTTCTTGGAGATCCAACATTGGGCTTTACTTTTGGTGACACTATCTCTAGTTTACTTCTTCTAGTGGAAAATTTTAAAGATGAGACTATTGCAGGAGATTTATTTTCATCCTTCTTCCTTTGTCCAAATTTTTGTTTAAATTTTTTTAACCAATTTTCTATTCCCTAGGTATGCTTGGAGAAATAGTGATAGAAATAAAAAAGATTGACTCCTCAAATAGAGGTTTTGATAATGGTAGTTTTCCTCCATCAAGGGAGTCCTCCACATAGTCATTTAGAAAATCATCTAGATCTCCTTTCTCTTCCTCTTGGATTTCTCCCTCCTCAAAATATTTTTCCTTTTCATTATTTCGCATATCGTCATCCTTATTCAAATTAATAGCCATTTGGTTTTGTATCCTTCCTATTTCCTCATTTACCTATGAGATAAAGGAAAGACTTTCCTCTACTTCCATCACCTTGCTTCCATCCTCATCAAGCTCCTATCTCTCATCAACCTTATCTTGATTGCTAGGAGTTTCTCTTATTATAATGAATATTGATGATACTACTTTTGGGGAGTATCCTAAGCATTAAAGAGTATTGCATGTTGCATTAATGACTATGCTTGTCATTGATGTCAATATAGCATGGTTTCTATAAAGACTGGTTGATTAGTAGACATAGAACTTAATGGTACAGAAAATGGTCTGATTGTCCAGTGATGTGTGACATGGGCATATTCTACACTATGTCCTGATGGTGTGGTCAAGTGTGTAGAGTCTAAGTTGAAGATGTAGAGAAGTTGAACCTGATTTCAAAGTTGAAGATGTAGAGAAGTTGTATTTGATTTCAAAGACAAGTTCAAAGACAAAGTATTGGGAAAGAAGTTCCTAATGTTTTTTTGTTATCTTACATCTGAGATGCAATAAGATGTGTAGTCAAGTAGTGACAAAGGATAGTCAACTGATGATGTTAGTGAGTGTACAAGCCCTAGTATTGTACATGTGAAATTTTGTATAGACTTTGAGTCGACAGTGCTATTGTAATTATAATTAATTATTGACTTTTCAAAATTAATTAGAAAAGCCTCAAAGGATGACTCAAAGAATTATTATAAAGATATGGTATAAAGGAAAGATGTTTTCCTTCTTTGCATGAAGTGCAAAGTGCAAAAAGGATCAGAGTGCTTACTGAATGTGTGCAAGTGATTCAAGGGATTATTGGATGCAAGATTTGTGATCTCATTCAAGATAAAAAGGAGTAGAGGTTAGGTTGATAGGACAAAGAAAGATGAAGGAACAATACAATACAATTTTATTATTCTGCAAGGAATAATATAGAGATCATTTGGATAGTGGGTTCATTGATCTTGCCCTTGAAGCTATTTGAACACTAGGCCCAACTATCTTCCACAATTCCTAATATGGTTGGTACAACTCCTAACAAGGTTAGAATCTCCTAACAGGGATTCAAAGTCTCCTAACAGGGACTCATATGTATGGAATGTATTCATAGACTCCTAATAGGGTGCATCCTCTAACAAAGAATGTTTATATTAGTATATCATCTTGTGGGTAACACTAGGGTTTTTCCCTCTAATCAAGGGTTTCCCTAGTTAACATATCTAGTGTTATTATGCATGAGTATCTTGTTGTGGTTTTAGTTTATATTACTTATATGGTTAAGTTTGTTTAAGGATGATATCACAAGTACAAAAACAACAATATATTACTATATAAAATACTAAAAATTGTAGGTATGACTAATTTTGATCACGTGACCAATGGTAGTTTATTGCCAGACATTTATCTCCCAACCAAATTTTTGACTAAACTATTTTAATCATTGATTAGGTCATTGATTTATTCATTTATTGTTGTTTCTTGGTAGTTTATATGGTAGTTTATTTGGTAATTTTGGTAGTATATTTGGTAGTTTTTGGGTAGTATATATGGTAGTATGTTTGGTAGTTTATTTAGTAGTTTATTTGGTAGTATATATTGGTAATTTATATGGTAATATATTTGGTAATATATTTGATAGTTTATTTAGTCATTAATTTGGTCATATTAGGGCATGATGGAATTGAACCACCATCCTCCTACTTATAAAGCAAGTATTCTTCCATTGAGCTAGTACCCTTTAAAGAATAATGCAAAAAAAATGACAAATTTGTCTTTCCAGCATTAAATCTACCATGATCATGGTCATTGTGTCATGCCTAAAAGTTTAGGGCAAAAACATAATAATTATTTTAATTATTTTTTTAAATTGATAGAAACTAAGTTAATACTAAAATTGAATGTGTCATGGAAATATGATGATCAGGTTCAAGTCTTTAATGTTGTACAATTAGTTTGTTAGTGTCCTAGGGTTTTCAGTATTTGGTTAAAACATTGTCTTGGACAAGTATACATGAAAGTGTTTGGTCTTCAATGGTATGTCATAAGGTCAAGAGATTTTGGGTTTCCACACCCTTAAGTTGATTTTGACATAAGTAGGTATAACTTAATAATGTTAGGCTCACTAGTATCATTTTTTGTCATATGGATAGAACCCTTCCATAATATTGATATATTTAGGGTTTAACCCTACATAATGGCTCAGTAAACCTTAACCATATTGAGTTACATATCATTTGATATAATTCATAACATGAGTCACATAAGATTTGTTTTGTTATCATACACTTGTTATAAAATACTAGGTCAGTCCCCTAGAGAAATTAATTTTAACTTAAAGGTTACACTATCCAATTATTAACATAACCTATTGGAACTAAATAAAACATTAATTTCTTACTTTTAAATCAATTATGAAATTTAATTCACCTTCTAGCATAAACCTATATCTACTGTCAAGTTATCTATACTACTCTAACCTATACCACCTTCTAACCATAATGTAAGCATTTACTAATTGAATGAGACACACTTATAGATTCATGATGCTACATTAAGTCATAGAAAAGATATAAGGTTTGATAACAATACCCTATCATTACTTATATATAGGAAACACAAATTGACAAACTATTTACACTAGCATGGTTATCGACCCTTATTTACATACTAACTAATTAATATTTTATTTATACACTTACATTTTGACATTGAATTATATTCTAACAACTTTAATAACTTACTATCTATTAGTATTTTTAGTCACTAACTCAGTTCCTTAACTTTAACCAACTAATTATTCTCTTTCCATTACTACTACTAACCTCCACTAGATCTCTAATGGTCTATTTTCTCACTAATTTATACCTTACCACCAACACTCTTTACCCTAACACTTACCATTTACACTAACAACCAACTAATATTATTTACTAACTAATTCAAACTATTTCTATTGTACCCTTACTAAATAACATCACCTACTAACACTATTTTACTACAAATTTATCTACGTACCTACCTATCATCATCTTACTTTAATTTAACAATCTTTGACTACAATTTAATTTTACAATTATCTCATTCCATTTTCAAAATCCATTTGCACATCCCCTAATTAATAATTTCATTCTCTACTTAATGTTTGTATGCCAATACATATACTTACTAATTAATAACAAATCTATTTCTACTAATTAATAAATGACAAGTAACAAAATCAATAAACAAATATACCACTAACTATTTCATCTATACTAACTAACTCAAGCAATCCTTACTTTACTAAATTATACAAGTCTAATTGCTTACAAGTTTTAAATCAACAATTTACTATCTAGTATCTAAATACATATTATTTAAAATCTAATTTACTAACCCTCTAACACTATATACTTCCCTTACCACTTACTCACATGACTTTTCTTCAAACCCCTCGGTGCCATCATCTAAACTAGCACTTGTACCAAAGGTACAAGGGTATAGTCGATAGTGTCCATGTTGGTTCTAAATATTTTTTTAAAACTAATAATGATATAAAGAATCATTGAAACATAAACTTGCAAAATGAACTTTTTGAAAAATCTACTGATTAACAATAATTAATTATTATTTGGTAACATCAAAATGGAAGCCTATGGCTTGAAAAGCTTATGTTAGTTCATGGTATTTTAAGAAAGAGTGTATTTTATTAGGTTTCCACAATCCATTTTGAAATGTTCTCTCATCCTAATGATGGATCATAGAGTGTGATCCGAAATGTTGATGTTAAAAATTGTGTATTTGAAAGAGTATGTATTTATATTTCTCAATCTTTATTGCATTAGTATTCATTTTTTAATCATTCTTGAATTTATTATGTAACTATATTTAATTCATATTAATCTATAATGTTTGATGTATACAACATTTATATTATTAGTTACGGTTTATCATTAGATAAGATTAATTATATAATAATCTATGTTATATGAATGTATTCTTTTCTTTTATTTTCTTTATTGTTATGTGTCTCTCTTCTCCTTGTTTCTTCTTATATCTTTTGATTGAGGTTGGTCTATGTCTTATGCCTTATGATTCTCACATTATCTTATTAACTTAGACTGATTATATTCCAAATGTATAAAAAAATTCACAATTCTAATCGTAATTATTCAAAAGCTACAAACAATAGAAATAAATGCCTAAATCTATCAAGAAAATAAATTAATATTTTTTCCTAAAATCTAAATATCATTTAAAAATTAGAATTCATACAACATAACTACTACCACTTAAACCAATACTCAATATGATTTATGAACTCTTCATGTTAAAATGTTATCTAAAGATGGCTTTATATGTGGGAAGTTTGGAGGTCATAAATTATACATATAGAAAATATTAAACAATTAACACATCCCCTCTAATTGAGTGCTTTGCTATCCTTAATTTATTACAATATTTAAATATTCTCATGTAACTAAAATTTCCTCACAAAGATTACATTACCTTTAATCCTTATACTTTTCACAAGCCCTAGACTTGTTAAGTGAAATCAAATCTTTTGTCAGTAATAGCACTTCCGCAATAGTTGAGAACCCTGGTCTTTAACTGTAGTCATGACTCCCTTCTATCTCTAGTTAATAGAATTATGTAACCATTCACCATTATTATTTCAATTTATACCCTTCAATTACACATGGCTCATATCTGCAAACTTGTTTAGAACATATTTTAGGAGGACACATTCTTTGTATGGTGCTAATTGGTTGGAAAAATGTCTTTAGCTATGTTTTGCCCAATTGATTTTTCATCAATGGCCAACCAAAACAAATTGTCATGCAATCAGTTTATTGACAAGGCCAACCAAAATTTGATGCTAACAATCACACAAATTTTTGATTGCATGAGACTTTTTTGGTGCCATGTTGCCCCAATGTAAAATCCTATTGACTAATGACATGGGGAGATGAAAAAGGGTGGTCTCTTCTCCTTCATACATGGTAGGTCTAGTCAAGGGTGGTTAGAGTATGTTAGAGTATTGGGATGAGTGGGGGCCACCAACCACAAGGGGCCCCTCTCACCCATGTTTAACATACCACGGTAAGGGGGACGGATGTATAATGTTGACCAAGCTAGGTGACCTTTATAGATTCCTCAATAATAGAAAATGGAGGAGACTAGGATTCACGTGACCTCTCTCCCTCCTTAGCCAAACCAAATTGTATGCCTTAAATATATTAAAGTAAGGTTTATAAAGTAATTTTTTTTATTATTATTTTATTTTATGGCTAAGCATATATGAGATTTTTGATGGGACATGGGTTTACCCATTTGAATCTATACATTTCATCATAGGCTTAGATTGTAGGAATGGGATGTAGGACTAATTTATTTATTATTTTATATAGGAGGAATCTTGAGTATTGTTTTATTGTTCTATAATTGGAGAGTGGATTATTTATCACTCCCCATAAAAATCTAGGGAGCTAAAATGTGCATCTACAACTTGTTTTCTTATGAAACTTATACTATATTTTCCCTTTGAATTATCTTCTCCTTTCACTATATTGAATACTAAAGGGAGTGGTGAAAATTTTTCTAACAAGATTTTACATAGCATCAAGTACTACCAACTATGTGGAGATAAATACAAGGAATGATTGTATCATGCCTATACCTAGTTGGCATGTTGACAGATATTAATATGAACCAAAGTGATGTAAACCTACATGATGATATGAATGACCATTTTCCAATAGTATAAAAGGTTTTGAAATGCATCAATTAAGAATAATGTAAACCCCACAAGAAATCTCTCACTACCAAAGATAATTTATAATTAGAAAAATCCATCAAAAACTAATGCCATAATGAGTCATAATAAAGGATAGATATGTATCAAAATACAATGGCAAGACTTGAAAATCCCTTGCCACATATACAAAAGTCACCATCATATAAGTAGCTTAAAGGGGAAGACTCTAACAGAGATGCTAAACCATGCAAAGGATTATGTTTTGCACCCCAAAAATATAGATCTAGGTAAATATTTGAATCCTCAAAAAGGTTTCTCGCTTGGAAAGAGAATAGATAGAGATCCTTCTGTGGTTGCAATCGAATGCAACAAAAAATAACAATTGATCTCATTCAAGCATGTTGCATGAGAATATGCAATCAGTTCAAATGCACAAATATGTAAAAATAAGAGAAATATTGGTTATTGACTATTTTAGGAATCCTTAATTTACAACTTAGAGATCATAGGTAGTACAAAGGAACAAAAAAAATAGTCAATGCCACAAGATGAGATCAAACAACCACAATTTTAAACATAGAATGCAAATTTTGATCACATAAAATAAAAGAAAAAGCCCTAAGATGAGATCAAATAAACACTAAGATGACATCAAATCATAAAGCCATGCTTTCATTAAGAATATTCGAAACAATTTTCAAAATAAAAAGGTTGATAGTAGAGCAAGATAAAAGATCCACCATACCTGTAAACGTATGGCTCACAAATTTGCATAAACACATTGAAATCTAGAAGACAAGTTTTTTGGGTCATTTTCTCATTTAAACCCTAGCACTAAGATATTCAGTGAACAACAAGAAAATTAGATATTACAAATGAGAAATAATATATTTTTAGGGTTTCAACCTTATTTGTTATTTGAAGATTTTTGTAGTATTTGAATGGGAATGAATTTAAAACTTCTATTTTAGTTTTTATAAATGTGAGTTAAATAAAATAAAATATATTATACATTTTAAACACTTAGTAGAAATGTATTAGATATAAGTTTTATTTTTCTTAATGGAAATTATTAAAAAATATATTTACAAAATATTTATATTTGCAATATTTATTAGTGACTTAGTATTCTTAAATATTAGAGGAAGGTGTAGACTTTATAGTACAATTACATTTTGAATCACAATTTCAATTTTATAAAAAAAATTAAAATTATATTAGAATAAGAAAGATCTTTATTATTATAAATTAACTTAAGATAAACTTAAATAAATCAATAAAAATTGTTAGAGTAAATAATTAATTTACTAATTATTTATTCTATTTACTTAAGCTTACTTAGGTAAATGCATTTATATATTAATTGTAGCCTAGGAGCTCATTATAAGTTGTTGGCAATACGAGAGTTTGCTCTCTCCAAAGTCATACTTATCCTCTCACATTGTTCGAGGACTTTCCATCTTATGTGGATGTATGCTTAGTTGTCACACTTATCTCCTAGCATCTTCTAGCTCATTCTAGAAGATTCCTTGAGCTCTTTATATTTGGGCTCCCTCATTGTATCATCATCACTTATTGTATATTGTAAATACATTTTCTCTTATGTTTGCATATGTGGTTTCTCATGTCTGTTTAGGGTTTTTCCCTTGCTCCACACTCTTCCTTCCTTGGCTTTCCTTTGATAAATTTTCGCATGCAGGTGATCTTGGGCATCTTCGGAGTTGGATTTCATCAACTCCAACATGTATTAGAGCCTTCCTGCTACTGCTTCGTTGAAGGATTTTTGAAACCATGATTTAGAGTCACAAACCTTAGTTTGTTTGTGCATTTTTTCTTCAAATCAGAGGATCAACAAATTTTTGGAGCACTTTTAGCCCAAATGGACACTGCCATTAGATCTAGAAGGCTGTTTGCAGTCAGGATTCATATAAAACTTGTCATTTTTGGAGACAGAGCTCTGGGAGGAAATTTTTTTTTGTTGTAGGCCCCTACCGTACGGTTGTACGGATGATTTATCAAAAAAAAAAAATTAGGTTGTGCCATTGCGACACCGTCTAGTGGCCACCCACACTTGGCCAAAGCACCACCCCAGCCCTAGCCGCAACTCGCTTGCAACTTCCTCCTACCAACGATGCCTACTTTGCTCAGCTCCACCAAAGTTTTCAACTGACGTGCCACCTTCTCCCTCCACTCGTGAGGTTCTACAACTAGCCTGCCACTGGTTTTTACACTCAGTGCCACTTGCATTAGAGTTTTATGAATAGTCAGTAGGTACGACAGTCTAGTCACCAGCCCACATGGCTCTTCTATAAAAGCCACTCGCTATGTGATACATGGTAGGTCTACCACATGGCACTTTTCCACGTGGCCCCTGCCATGTCAGCCACATGCCACATGGTGTCCATGTGGTACTACCACGTGGCAGCCATGTGGCCTCTTTTTTCCGTTGACAACTAGCAAGATATAAAATTTAATGCAACAGATTGCTGATGTCAGCATGATGTCAATTCTTGCATCATCAGACCTTGCATGCACCTCTCCTGGTTCTATTTTGAATTTGGCCATAACTTGAGCATACAGAGGTATTTTTCCAATCCGAAAGAAGTGTCAAAAAGTTGGTTCTAAGACAGAGACATTGGTATATGTATTTTTATTGTCTTTTTTTTAGTTGAAGTCTGAAGTTCTATTTTTGACTTTGGCATGCATATCTTTTGCATCCCACGTCAATTTTTTGAAAATTTTATATTTTTAGAAAGTTGGTTCTATCACCTTTTCAGAAATGTGGTCCTTTTTCTTAGATTTTGGCCCATGCTCTTTCTATCATAGTTTTGGCATTTTCACTATATGGTGGATATCTTGAGTGTTTCAGGCCCAAGGATCATTTTCTTGGCATGGTTTCATTTTTTTTAGGCTGTACTTTGTTTTGTTGTAGCTTGTTATTAGTTTTGATCATTGTAGCTATCATTTTGAAGCACTTTTATGTATTGCACTGAGATAAAGTGCCACTTTTGCATTTCGGGGTCATGAACATTATTTTGAGACAGTTGTACCTACACTATTTTCATAAAACACCATGGGGGGATAGTTGTTTTCTATTTTAGGCCTTCTCCCTTTATCAAGTGAGTGTCCCTTCCATGACATTAACCCCATGTAGCATCAGTTTGACCGTGTTGATGCAGCAGCATCCCATACTCATCCGGGGCACATTGGAGATTCAAGGACATATAGAGGTCTTGGAGCATCTCATGATATCAATTGGTCTATTTTACAACCCATCATGGTTTTTGAAAGAACAAAAGGTTATAGTTTTGTATGATGTATGGGCTGATTCCAATGTTGAAGAGTTGTAATTGATCCTTGGAATGGGATCTAGTGGTTGTTTAAGGTAGAGAAGTCATTAGTTAGGGTCTAGTAGTATGTCATAACAACCCCAAGTCATTGCATACGTTAAAATAGTCAATAAGTCCCTTTAGACATAGTTTCATGCTTTAAAAAATTCAAATTTTGCATAAAAGCCGTTTTGGAGGGAAACCTTCTAATTTGAATTTTATAAAGGGATAGGTAGTGAAATGAATTGGAGTTAGTTAAGGAGGTTGAGAACTATCTCCTGAACATATATATATGTGTTGGTATGGCCTGTACCTTAAGATAGTACGGACTGTTATAGAATTTGCAATAAAAGTGCTTCATTTCAAGAGCAATTTGAAGAATCCTTTGTTTTGTAAGCATTTTTTGATTTTGGAATGAATGGTAATATCATTTTAGATATTTATTGAGGTGATTCATAGGGTTTTGCACTCAGATTTGAAGATTTGGTCATCAAAATTCCGTACTGTTGGCTGTAACAGTCATATTTTAGGCATTTTTGACAGTTTTCTTTGATTATTCATGGTATTTCCATGAAATGTTTACTGTTTCTTCATGGAATACCATCCATTTAACATGTATTATGATTACTAACCTTGTATTGAGCATTTAACCAGTGATTGGTGGCCACCAAAGCAATTAAGGTGTGAAAAAAAGAGGAAAATCCAAAGGGACAAGTATAGCAGCAGAGAATCTACCTTAAGGAGGTAGGGTTTTTACATTTGCTGGAGTTAGGGCATGCCATAAATATGGTGTTCCATCTTTGAACAGATTCTAGAAGTGATTGGAAGTGGGAGAACCGTAAAGCCCTTGTTTTATGCCATTTAATGAGAGGGTTTGTTGGAAATCATGCCTAGAAAGGTCAACTTGGAAGAAAGATTGAGGAATCCTTAGTTTGACATCAAAATACCATACTGTAAAAAGTTTGAGAGTCAGGGGACAAGTTTGAAGGGTACTTGCTTTGTAAAAGTGGCTTAAAAGGCCTAATTTTGAGACAAAACTGTCCTATTCCGTACAATCTTTCCAAAATAGTGATATTTGATTTTTTAATATGTTATAAAACTCTGAAAAGGGTATCTAAAAATCATATTTTTTTGCTTGGTTTTTTGTAAAGTTTGGAAGAAAAGTCAAGAAAATAGGGTCTGCTGATCCGAAGAAGAGAGTAGCCTAGTCAAGAGGGGTAACTTGGGTTTGTGCATGAACTTGGTTTTGGGATTGTAAAACCTATTTATACATGTCATTTTGAGTCTGTTGAAACACTGTGTGGGGTTCAAAGAGATAGTTGAGGGTCTATTCCATATTTGTGGTATTTTCCCTTTAAGGTGTCTTAGAACCTAATAGGAACCTTGGGAGTTTGAATCAATTTTGTGGGAATCCATCACCTTTTGCATGTCACTCTACATCATGTGTCTTTATGGGTGTTTTGTACCTCTTTCCCTCTCTCATCGTTCTTGGTTTGTTTGCAGGAGACTTTGGCCCACCTTCTCAGTTGTCTATTATCACACCTCGTCTACATTAAGAGGGGATTATGCTATTATTCTAATGCATCTTTGGTTTGATGGTTCGATAGTGTGAACTATGTACTCAGTGGTTGATCCTATGTACAAGGCAATTTTAGTGGCTGGCTACCTATGCATTTTGGTGAGATGGATCATCTACCATATAGACATGCTCGATTTGTGCCTTCTTCTTCCGTGGAGGTTCGTCATACTAGCATTTGCAGTTTTCTTTTTGATGGAAGATTTGCGGCTTCTACATGCTTTAGTGATTCTTCTACATGATCACTCCTTGTTCCTATTTTAGGGGACATTTCCCTAGTTGGAGGCTTCTTTAGTTCTTCACTAGGTTCTTACCTCTTTTTGGGGGAGGATTTTTCCCATGTGTTTTTCTCTCTTTCCTTTTACAAAGGTTGCATTATTTGTACATGGGTACCTAAGATGGCCTCATTGCCAAGACCCATTCTGCACTTTATCTTAGTTTTGTGAGCTTAAGGAATTTCCCTAAGTTGCACTTAAGGGAGGGTGTTAGAGTAAATAATTAATTTACTAATTATTTATTCTTGTTACTTAGGATTATTAGGTAAATGCATTTATTTATTAATTGTAGCCTAGGAGTTCGTTATAAGTTGTTGACAATACAAGAGTTTGTTCTCTCCTAAGTCATATTTATCCTCTCACATTGTTCGAGGACTTTCCACCTTATGTGGATGTATGCTTAGTTGTCACACTTATCTCCTAGAATCTTCTAGCTTGTTCTAGAAGATTCCTTGAGCTCTTTATATTTGGGCTCCCTCATTGTATCATCATCACTTATTATATATTGTAAATAAATTTTATCTTATGTTTGCATATGTGGTCTCTCATGTCCATTTAGGGTTTTTTCCTTGCTCCATGCTCTTCCTTCCTTGGCTTCCCTTTGACAAGTTTTTGCATGCAGGTGATCTTGGACATTTTTGGAGTTGGATTTCATTACCTCCAACAAAAACCTCAAATTTTAAATGATTAACTTTTATTTATTTATTATATATTGATTGATAAAAAAAAATTTTAAAAAGGAGTGGGGAAGCAAAGCCTCAACCCACCAAGTTCACAACATAAGAACCAATTACAAAGTAGGACTGCTCATTAGAGAATATAACTGTTGTCAAGAGTAAAAAAAGACCAAAAAGGAGCCAAATGTAATTAGTGAAAAACATCACTATATTATTCAACCTAGGAGGTCCACCCTTGAGTACCCTCCATCCAAACAAATTTCTTCATTTCAAGGATATGAGAAAATAATTTTATCTTATCAAAGTAGGGTCCTTCTAGTATCCCTTATTTCCTACAACAATTTTTTAAGAGAATCATCAAATGCAGCCTAATCATCCACAATAGTGGCACATTCATAACCATTCTTCATTCCATAAATAAACATGTTGGCATGTCCATCATGGAGAAATATTTATAGTTTCTCCCACTCAAGCCATATCACGTAGCAGACCTGCGAAATAATTTTAAAATGTATGAGTTTCTTATGGAATCGAGTAAGAGCTCTGCTAATACCTTGAAAGATATCCCCATTTCTAAATTTCCAAATCAACCAAAGGATGTAAGAAGAGAGAATATGCCACAAAAGGTTAGGATCTTTTTGAGACCAAGAATAGAATCAATAATGATATCAAAAGAATAAGCATGTTTAGTTAAGGAAATTCCAAATAATAGCCAAATTTCTCTGGAAAAATAATAATAAAAGAAAATATGTCTCATACTCTTAGGCATTTTACAAACAAGACAAATATCAAATCCTCCTTGATGAGTCCTAATAGGAAATCTATCTAGTATGAGCTGTCATTTGATGCATTTAAGTTTGGGGGAGATCGGGGACTTCCAAATTTTTCCTAATATATTTTTCCAATCGGGGGGGTTGTAATAGTGGCAGACCATATGGAATTAAGGTGATCCAAATCAAGGAGTATTTATTAAAAATCTTGTAGATGTCTTTAGCTTTGACCTTAGGAAGGAGAGATCCATCATCCTAATGGAAAGTGAGGAATCTGTGGGAGTCCACATCAATGCTACATGGGAGATTAAGAGGGGAACAAGAATTTTTAAGCATGTTGTAAGTTCTTTTGTGAGTATTAGAGAGATCAAAATTACTACTAAGAGTTTTCTAGCTTATAAGGTTATCATTGTCCAAGATGTCCATAAAAAATTTGATCTCTTTATTATGCCAGTGTCTAGCAAAACAACCTTGGGTTAATGCATGGGGCTTATCATTGTGATGGAGGTTCCACTAAATAGACCGTACACCATGCAAGGAGTTGTTGTTATCAAATCTAGAGTTATAAATGTAGCCATAAACATTTTCCCAAGCCCTCTACATAGACTTGAAACCCCAAGTACCTTGGACAATAACATGAAAGGAACCAACAACAAGATCACTAAATGGGAGATTTTTCCAAGTTTTGGCCTATCTGGGAACACCATCTTGGGTATTATTTCTAACAAGTACCTTCCAAGGCTCCTGACTATCAAGGGCATATAAAATCCATTTAGTGGCAAGGGAGATCCCTTGCTACCTAAGATCCTTCAAGCCCAAGCCTCCAAGAGTCTTATCAATATGACACCAACTCCATTTTATAGCATGCACTTTTATTTTCTCTTTCCCATCAGACTATAGGAAACTCCTGACAATCTTTTGAATTTCATAAATCTAGTAATTGCTAAACATCCATGCAGAAGAGTAATATATGTTGTATGAAGAAAGGATCTTTTGACAGACTTGGATCCTTTTGGCAAGAGAAAACATTCTATTATCCCATTTAGTAAGCTTCTTACTAATCCTCTCCTTAATCCAAAGCCACATATCCTTAAGGGAGGGGGATATGGAGAATGAAATACCTAAGTATCTAACAATTTTGTGGGGGCCACCACAAGAGAAACCATTGTGGTGAAGCCAATTCGAGGGTTGCTAATCCCATTTGGGAGATGGATTTAGAGTTGGAGATATAGGAACATGAAGCCTTCTCAAATATAGCATGATTTTGGGTAAGGTTATGAATATTATGATTGGAGAGCTCAAGAAAGAGCAAGGTGTCATCAACAAAATGGATAATAAGAAGTTCAAAATCATTTGGAAGAGTTATGCCCTAAACCTTAGGAGACATTGTGTCATCTCTAAGAAGGTAAAATAGTGGCTTAAATGTAATAACAAAGAGGGCAAGGGCAAGAGGGCATCCTTTCCTAATGGAGTGGGAAAGGGGAATAGGAGGAGAGAGGTTCCCATTGACTTCAATAAGGGTAGAGGCATCCTTGAGGAGGACCTTGATTTATTTGCAAAAAATATTAGGGAAGCCAAAAGCAATTAGCATGGTGAGGATAAAATCCCATTCAAATCTATCATAAGCTTTTTCAAAATCAACAAGAAACATAACAGCATGTTGGTTGAAGGAGTTGGTCCAAATTTTGAAGTTGTGTATAAAATTTTAAGTTGATTTTTAAAAATTATTGAAAATCTCATATAAATTAAAATATACATTTTAGTAATTAAATTAATATAAAATATTTTAACAAAATAAATTCTTTATGATTAGTGTAGTACTTTAAGTTAATTTTAAGCATTGGAATAGAAACACTTAAAAATTAATTATATTTTTTGAGGTTTATAATAAAAATAAATTGTTTTATAATTAGAAAATATGGCTATTAAAAAAATTTAATTGAAATTAAATATAGCATTTATAATCGCATCATGTGTGCATCCCACTTTAGGGAAAAATTGGATGTCATGTTCTTGTGCATATGTTTCAATCACTTCCTTCTAACTCAACTAAAGTGTGTCCATGGAATTATTCAAGTGAATCCCATTGCCCTTGGAAGTTGAGGCTTGTTGTTGAACATATGTTGTTTCTTTTTGTTATTGTTGAAGTGCCTTAAATTGGTGTTGCTTTCTCACCCTAAGATAGGTTACATTCTCTCTAGCCCTAAATTGTTCCATAGTCGTACCCTCTACAGCTTGATTCATCATTTTAAGGGCTACATTAAGCTATCTTCTTATCATCTCATTAGAAAGAAGCTTGACATGAAATAGTCCTTTCCACCCTAAAAATCATCGTGTTACCATTAAAATCAGGACTTGAACAAAGCCAATGACACAAAACCTCTGTCACTTTGGAAAAAATGTTACCTCCAACATTACAACCATATGATAAATGGGAATAGAAGATGCTCAAACCATAACCCAGTTAAATTGGTCTAGTTGATCATTAGTTGAGTTGGTTACAAATTCATGTAGAACTCTCATTAGATTAGGTACAATAAAATAAATAATCAATTATTCCTAGCTAACAAGATCAAATAAAGTTTTCCAAGTTCTTAAAATTGCATATGTAGATGCATCCCTTGCATGTCAGGCCTAAAGCATATTCCCCAACTTATAACAAATGGTTGGATATAAAGGCTTCATATTAGATGTGTGTTAGAAAAACATTATATGTACTCGTTAGATTGTTCAAATAATGACTACAATGATAACATATCAAAATATATTGAAATATTTTATATCAACATTTTTTCTTAATAATTTAGTAAGTTTTTGCAATTACAATGGAATGTTTCGATGGCTAGTCGTCACTTGAAAAAAAGGCATTGCAAAAAGATGTCTAGCCTCGATGGATCAATGTCGGTTCCACAGTGAAGTTTTCATAAGGGTGTCACAATTACGACAAGCACTTGGATGCTTAAGATGAACTCTTGTCCCTTCCTTCTCCAAAGTTATGATAGTTTTATCCATCACAATTGTGATGGATGCCCTTGCTATCACAATTTTTAATAGCAAAATTTTGACACTTGTCTGACAGGAGCCAAATCAGCCTTCTGTTGCTTGGGCGACAGGTGGCCATCACAATTACAACATCCTACCATCACAATTCAAGTCATGTTTGTTAACCTATTAGATTTTATAACTTGACTCTTCTAATACCCAATGTTTTGGAGAGACAAAAGGATATTACCAAAAAATGGGTTAGTCTATGTGTTCTATCATTGCTCTTTGAATTACAAGGTATAGCTCCCTTAAGATTTGCAATGATGTGCAGTGATTTTATTCACCTATTAGATTTTATAACCTGACTCTTCTAATACCCAATGTTTTGCAGAGACAAAAGGATATTACCAAAAAATGGGTTAGTGTATGCGTTCTATCACTGCCCTTTGAATTACAAGGTATAGCTCCCTTAAGATTTGCAATGATGTGCAGTGAATATGTTTTTCTTAGATCAGAAGTTTTGATTGAATAAGCTCTTAACCTAAGAGTAGTAATGGCTAACCAAATTGCTTTTAGACAAAAAATTCAGGCAAAATGGATTGGGACAACCTATCACACCCATTGGAATGGCTATAGCAGGTTATCTTGAGATTTTCTAACTTCTACTCCTATTCTAAATGCAAATTAACCATCTAGATGCAAAAGAGGAAAGGAAGAAGAGATGCACATGATGGAAAATGGAATTGCTTTAACTATTAGACTTGGATGAAATAGAATCCAATAAGTTACTAATAGATTCAATCACATTTATTCTTCAATTCCCAATGAAACTATTTAACATTTCATGAAACAAGCAAGAGGAGAAGTACAATCACATATGAAAAAAAAAATGGAATTACCTATACTATAAATACAATAGTGAAATGGAACCCACTTGGTTATCATAGAATTACATATAATTGTCCTTCAACTCTCAATGTAGAACTAATCTATAGGCAACAAAACATCAAAAGCAAATTAGGTAAATGGGATTACAGAGCCAATTCACCATTAAAGGTTGTCTTTTGAAAATTAAAAATCAACCTAAGTTGGTAAAATGGTTCCACTGTGCAAAATGGATATTTCCTATAATGGTTATCAAGTTCACCATATTGTTTGGTTGGTCAAGAGGAATTTGTCTATGCTACATATTGCAAGTTGTGAGATAACTAAACTTAGAAATATAATCTTATTCTAACTCTTGCATGTAAGTCAATCTTCTCCCTACAATAATTGATCATATATTCTTCAACAAAACTACATACATATTCTTTGATGCTCCAAAGTAAAATGGAGACCTCCTTAACAATTCTTTCTTAATTGAAATGGAGAAAAAATAAAAAATTTTAATCATTGAATTCCTAATCTTAAGGGTACACCATTTACCTAGGATCTTATCAACCATGTTTCATACAATCCTCTATGGTTCTCCATTTCCTACTTTAAAATAATTAAGTCTTATTTTAATTCTTCTCCAAAGACAGTTGTGGTACCTGTAATTAATATTAGAAAAAAAAAAAAAAAATCCCTCTTAAGCCAACATAAAAGGCCTAAATACCTACTCTTCTAAATAAACTAACATTAATATAATTCAATCTTATTCTCCCTAAATTGTTCCATGACTAAATGTGATCACAACTTGATGGTTTCATCTTTAATTATACTCCTTTATGCCTTTTTTTTTCCTTGTAGAATCAAAATTGCCTACCTAAAATTTATTATGGTGTTGGCCATGATGGACATCCTTAACTATTCTTCCTTGATTGAAATGGAGAAAAATAACCCTTTTTATCATAATATATGTAAATTTCTCTCCAATATCATCTTTAGGGTACACTATTTCCTTAGGATCTTATCAAACATGTCTTGTAAAATCCTTTATGATTTTCCACCTCCTACTTTTAAAAAATATGTCTTTTTTTTTTCTTTTATAAAGGCTAGTGTGATGATACCTTTTATTAATATTAGAAAAATATTTCCTCTTAATGCAACATAAAAGGGCTAAATTACTACTCTAAGTGAACTGCCAAATACAAAAATATTTAAGCTAAAATCAATCTTATTCTTTGTAACTTCTTCTACAACTAAATGGGACCATATCTTGATGGTTTCACATCTTATTATACTTCTTTATGTCTATTCTTTCTCTTTCATAATTAAAATATATCACTTAGCTAAATTTTATTATAGTGTCTTCTATGTTTTTTTTTATGCTTTTGTTATGATGCTAAATATGGCTTTATTTAATTTTAGTCTAACTTGATCAATTCAAATTATATCTTATTCCAAAAATAAAAATGTCACCTTCATGTCCTCTTCCTAATTTATTTCATTAGTAATATATGTCTTCTTTTGACTTAAGGTTCCATCTCCTATTAACTACTTTTGGAATATAATATATTATAGTATTATTTTACTTATTTAATATAATTAATATTATATTATATTATATCAATAAGTATTTATAATATTGTTTGATTATAATCTTATTAATATATTATTTTATCAATATAGTGGTAACTTGTGAGCCTCTCATGTAGGAGGTCTTAGGTTGGAATCTACCTTTGTCTAACATATAATAATAATAAATTCCAACAAATAATAATTAATCTAGGCTTTGGTCGTTTACCGATCAATATATATATAATTTTATTATTATTTCTTTAGATAATTTAATATTATTTTGTATTTTATTTATTTATTTAATTTTATAATTATTACTTATTATTTATTACTAATATATTAATATATGTATTATATTTTTACTAATAGAACAAAACTATCAATAACATATAAATATAATCATAATAGGTTATATTATTATTTCCTTGTACTATAAGAATATTATTTATTTTATAAAATCTTATACAAAGCGGGGAAATTATAATTGTAATAAGATATAAGGCAAGAGCCTACAACACAATGGTAAATTGTGAGCCTCTTATCTGGGAGGTCTTAGGTTCAAATCTACTTGAATGCTTAATAAATAATAATAACTTAATCATAACACATAATAATTAATCATGGCTTGGGCCTCTTACTAATCAAAAAAAAAAATATTAAGATATTTAAATAGTGTATGGATTTAAATTATAATTGTATTATACAACTAATTTGGGCTCATGACAAATCCACCCCTCTCAAATTTGCTTGTCCTCAAGCAATTGATGTGAGTGGCTTGAGGTACAATTTTTATTATTATCTTAGTATATGATGCCTATGTAAGAACATATGAATGATGACACTAAGAATATACAAAGTAGACATGTTTATGCATGCGACACAATGCAAACATGAGGTAGAAACACAAATGCATGAACACACAAAACAAACACATTAATGCATGAAGACATGATGTAGACATATACTATACATGTGAAAAATTGTTAGATTTACTTTTACAATTTTAAATAAGGGTTAAATAAATATTTTACCAACTTTTACTATGAATTTTTTGCTCCTTTCCCATGTCTAAAAAATCAAAATTTCTTGGAGATGTGTATTTTAATAGCTTTCCTTTAGCTAGTACTAGAATGGGGTACCTAATTCCATAGTGGATGGTATATTTATTGCTTCTCGAGTTTGGACACACTCAACTTGGGGCTCCCTCATATCTTTATCCATATTGGAATTCTCTTGCCCAAATGCAACTGATTTACTCATCCCTCTTGTACACACTTCCTACCCACTAGGTACATGTTTAATTCTATCATGGATTGTAGATTTACTCCTACTCAAGTTTGGACATGCTCAACTTGGGGATCCCTCATATTTGTATCCATATTGGGATTCTCATGTCCCAACTCAAGTGATTGACTCCCACCTTGTGCACACTCACTACCCACTCAATATGTGCTAGTTCTTGTGATGATGCTTTCTACTAAGTGGATTTAAAAATGATCCTAGAGTTTGATTCTTAATTGTATTGAAAATATTGTACGTAACATAATTTAAACCTATTAGAAATTATAGAGATTGTCTATATGCCCTATATATCAAATCCCATTATGGATGGTAGATTTATTACTACTCAATTTTGGACACACTCAGCTTGGAGCTCCCTCAAATTTTTTATCCATATTGGGATTCTCTTTCCCAACACAACTGATTTACCCCTCCCCTGTGCACACTCCCTATCCACTATGCACTAATAAAAGAGATCTTAGAGATATATCCATAATTTATTAATAGTATCAAGTACAATTATATTATACTCAAATTTTGGTTTGTTTAACTAAGATAAGGTGTAGTAATTTGTCACAGTCTTCTCAAAAATCAAAGTTTGAGTAGGAAGTAATTGTTCTTCCAACAAACCCAATAATAATAATATGGAGAATTTTTTTATAATAATGATAATAGTCTTTATTCTTAGAATTATTATTTTTTTAAATTGTAAATTATGCAAATATTTATAATCAAGATATACATTCCCCATCATTTATCAAATTAGTTAATTATTTTAATTCATATATCATATTACTAGTTAGTTATGTTTATATTAATTTACTACCCATTTTAAATATGCATTAACAATCATATAAAAATGAACATGTAAAATTAAATATACTTACACTTGTCTGTGTTCGCTACTTACCTTTCGTTAGCTTGCTCTCTTAGGTGTTGCATTTAGTCTCCCTATCCATCTTGCATGGAAAGTTCAAATGGGTGGCCTTCATTAATCATCCCTTGCTCTTGGTTATATTCTCAAAGATAGAAAATATATATTTTCTTTTAATCCTTTAAAAAAAAACCACTTTACCTTTTTTATCAAAGATAAAAAATATATATATTTTTTTTAATCCTTAAATATCGCTTTACCTTTTTTATACCCACACGTATCTTGGGGGACTTCTTGTCATTCACTTCCCACTTTATTAGTGGTGGGACATTTGTATGGCGTAACATGGGGTCGGACTAGAAAAATATTTTTATAATTTTTAGGAATCATGCCTTGTTATATAGGTGGCCATGATGTCTCTTCATGGGTCACATTCTTTGACCATATATTTATTCTCATTAATGAATTGCCTTTGGTGTTATATGTTGCATTTTTCCCATTGTGCTTTCTTTTCAAATTATTTTTTTCTATTCACCTTTTAATATATTTTTTATTGGTAGATTGACACGTTCAATGGTGGGGTCATATCCCTCATTTTACTCTGCATACGGTGATCTATTAAACAACATAAAATAATATATAAAAAGTAGAGGTGGGCCATTTAGAATCACTCCTTTTAAATAAGAATTGTTATACATGTTACAAATGGTTTATCATTGCCAATTTATATTCAATGATTATCAATGACCGTTACTCCATGTTCAATGATTGTTTTCTTTCTTTTTTGATAGCTAAAAGGCCATAAGGCCCAAGATTTTGTTTGGATTTAAAAAAACCCATCTCAGTTGGGCACCAAGGATCAAAGATGGATAGGTATCCTTGGTATAGCCCTTAAATAAATATCTCAAAGTAATTTAACCAATTTTAGCACCTAATTTTGATTTTTAAATTTTTAAATTTTTAAATTTGTTTTTGACACTTCATTGTGAATATAACCTAAAAATTAATCTTCTATATGATCAAGTTAGAATGAAAATAGCTATGCTTCATAAAAAATTAAAAAAAATTAAAAAATAAAAAAAAATTATCTCCTATTAACGTTAATTTTAAAATCAAATAGTATATAAAGAAAAGTTTTGAATAACCAAAAATATGTCACTTATTAACATTAAAAGAGTAGAGGGGGCTTGGGAGTAAGAAAGATATATGATTTGAATAATGTGCTACTCACTAAGATGGGGTGGAACCTAATGAAGGAGGAAGCCAATTGGTGCAATATTTTGAATGTAGTGACTGCCCCTAGTTTGCATTTTATTATTATTGCCAAACTTTTTTAGACTAGTTTATGCTTGTTGATTAGTGGCACTATCTTTTAGCTTATCAGATATTGTTTCATATTTAGTTGATTTTATAATGATTATTACAGTGATTTCAGTTATTGATGATGATTAGTTAGATGGATTATCATATGTTTTTTCTTATGGATACTCACCCCATACTGCATGTGAATGGTGTGTGTGTATATTTACTTTATGTATGATATTTCTGATGTGGTTAAGGGAGTCATAATCACCTGCTAGTTAGGATCTACATGATGCACCACTTCCTTCCATTGTCTATTTAGTTTAGAATATTGTGTTTGTACATACATGGATTTTATGCAGATTGCAGGTACCAGGTATCGACTTCTCTAAATTGCTAGGATGAGCATACCCTATCACATTACCTCAATGGTAAGAGAGGGGAGATAAATTCTTAACTCTAAATCCTAACCTTTAAACCCATTTGTCCTAGAAAAATAGGACAAGTAGCTGAGTTAGTTTACCCATCTAAATTCGACAAGTGATGTAAATTCATGATTTTGAACTTGGAGTTTGATTATGTTATTTATCTTCAGTTGAGTTGTCATTTTTGGTTTTGTGAGTATGTGTTGATTTTGTGTTATAATTAAATCAAATTAAAAGATAATTTAATGGAAATTTTATAAAGAAATTCAATATTTAATTAATTGAGAAATTAAATTAATAAAATAATTAGATTTAAAAGATTATACTAAAGTCCTATTTTTGACATATTTATATTTATTTAATTTAATAATATCTATTTAGGAGTTTTATTTGAATAATAAACTCTAAATAAATTTTTATTTTTATTTTTTTGGCAAAAGTGGACGAACCACTAGATATATTTAATATATTAAGTAAAAAATGGTTCAAGAGCTCAACTGGAAAAGAACCAGAAAGAAAACCCAACATCGTCACCATATTTATAATTGACTTAATCATCGATACATACAATCTAGTTGTATTGATGAACAACCTATCAAACTTCAAAAAAAATTGAATTTAACAAAATTTCATCACATAGCAAGAATGATGGATTCAAAATCAATCAAAAAAAAAATTTCAACATTCTAAAAAACATGCCAGAAGTGAGAAGAAGAAAGACCAGCAAGACAGAAAGATACCATTAAGCTATCTTTCATCCATATCTTCACTAGGAGCAGCCATTGCAGAGAAATCCCATCCCAAATCTAGATGTGATGTAGGGGCAACATCCCAACCCAAGCTCAGGCCCTTAGCAACAACAACATCCCAACCTAAACTTGGGCCCTCAACAGGAGTATTTGAAGGCACGTCCCAACCACTAGGTTTAGTAACATCTGGGTGCAGAGGAGGAATGGTTTTTACTAAAGCAAGGTGACCGAGACCAAGTTAGTTGGAAGCCAGGAACAAATAGGTGCCAAGTACACTAACCGAGTGAATAGGGGTGGCCGAGGGTGTCTTCATTTGAGAAGATTTTGCTCGTGCATTAGAAATTGAAATTCCCAAAATGTCAATAAGAGAAAAAGTAATTTTCTTCACCTCCTCTATCAATTGGAAACCTAGAGCACGAGTAGTGAATTGCAGGGTCTTGAGTAGGAACCGAGTGTTGTGCTTCTCAAATGTTTTCTACATCGCATCAAAGATCATCATTGCCTCATGGTTCTTCATGAGCATTGTTCTTGAAAAAATGCCACCAACTAGGGCATTTCTGGTCCACAAGTCATAATTCTACATCACACGTTTCAGTTTATTGTCTGCCCAAAATTTTGGCCGAACCACCTTGATGGCAATAATTTCCAGTCTCGACGAAGATTGAAGAAGGTCCAAGGCATTGGAGAGAAAGATGGAGACCAAGGTTGAAGGAAATATAACATTCCTTGCAAATGCAAAGAAAAGATCCTCCCCAATTATGGTTCAAATCGCACGCCGGATGTTATATGAGTGTACAATGAACATACTATCCAGAGCTGCATCCTCCAGAGGATGAAAAATTGTGTCTTCATCCAATGCCGGTTGAAACCTGATTCTAAAGTTTTTGGGCAAGATGTTGTGATGATATTGATGGCAAGAATCGCATTTCAAACTCTAAATAATATTATTATTTAAATTAATAAATATATTATTAAAACATCTCATGAATTAATTAAATAAAACAATTAGATTTAAAAGATTATATTAAAGTTCTATTTTTGACATATTTATATTTATTTAATTTACCAATTATTATTTAGGAGTTTTATTTTAATAATAAACTCTAAATAATATTATTAGTTGAATTAATAAATATATTATTAAAATGTCTCGTAATTAACTTGAGAGAGAAAATGTAAAATTTATAAAGTTTATTTTTATTAAATTGCATAAAGTGTATGCAAGAAATTTAAAGATAAAGTTATAGTTATAATTGTGGCCTAGTTATATTTATTTAATTTAATCATAATTATTTAGGAGTTTTATTTTAATAATAAACTCTAAATAATGTTAATAATTAAGTTAATAAATATATTATTAAAAAAACATCTCGTGACTTAATTAAATAAAAGAATTTAACTTAAAGATAAAGTTTTAGTTCTAATTTAGGCATAATTATATTTATTTAAATTAATAATTATTATTTAAGAGTTTTATTTTGAATAATAAACTCTAAATAATATTATTAGTTGAATTAATAAATATATTATTAAAACATCTCGTAATTAACTAGAGAGAGAAAACATAAATTTAATAAAAATTTAATCAAATTGCATAAATCGTATGCATGAAATTAAAATATAATAAATTAATAAGAGAGAGTAAGCAATTTTATTTATTTTTAATCAAAAAGTGACATAGCACTTATATAATATATTTATTAATAAACTACTTCAAGGGCTCATCAGAGAAAGAACTAGCAAGAAAACTCTGAATTGTTGCCGAAGTACAAAAGTGTTAAAAGATGATATGTCATACCAGGCATACCTACAACAAAATACAATTTCTCTGCACTAAGCAAGAGTTTCCAAAATATGATATATATCAATACTCAACAATGATTAGGGTCCAATTATGCCAATGAACCTCTCCTTATGAAAGATTTAACTAAAATCAAGAGAGCATTGAACCTCCTGTCTAATTGGAGCATTTGTGAACAAAAAAATACCATCCAAATCAACTTCTGGGAGATGAACCATGAAGGCCAACTCTGTACTTTCCATTTTCAGCAAAAAAATGAATCCTCATGCACAAAGAATGTGCAAACTAATAGCCGTGAGTCGATCAATTATAGTACTAGTTTCTATTAAGCTTCATTCATCTTCTTTGTGTCCCAAATATGGCACTCTACTAAGCATGGGAATTTCAAAAAAATAACCTCTAAATGGAAAGATTCAAATATGGAGCCTTCACAACCAAGATTAGCTAGACAATTAGCTAGTTTATTGCCCTCCCTTAGAGTATGAGGGAAACAAGTAGCTTGAAAAGAATCAATTAAATCCCAGCATTGTTGAAGGATATAGGCTAGTTTCAGAGTATGAGAAGATCGTGAGAGACAAGAGTTTATAATTACCTGAGAATCACCTTCAATATGGATGGTGGAAACATTACATCTCTTTGCCAAAATTAGACTTGCCAATAGGGCTTGAGCTTCTGCAAGGTTGCTAGTACCAACTGGTAAAACATCTACTTTGATTGCAACTACTTCACCTTGTCAATTCCTAATACAAGCACCCAATCCTGACTTACCAGGGTTCCCATGAGAGAAACCATCAAAATTTAACTATAGAAAATTTCTAGAGGGGGGAGACCATTTTACATGAAGTCGATCAAATTGATGATTAGAATTCCAATTTGCAGAGAAACTTGGAGGTAACTTAATTTGTTTCCACAGTTTTAGAAGAAGATAATCCCAAGCAGATACTAAAATATTATTCATACAATTGAATATATTTGCATTTACTCTTTCTGAAATTGCATTCTCAATACCATCTACAACAGATTCTAGGTTTGATTTTTCATTACGAAAAATGATCTTGTTATGTTCCCACTAGATGGCCCACACCACAGCAGCTGGGATAAACTTCCAAATACTAGCAAATAGAGATCTTGAGAATAGAACTGGCCAAGATTGAAATAGGTCCCAAAGACTATTTGGCAGAGGTAAAGACATTTGAAACTTGTTCAACACAAAAACCCAACACTGATAAGCAAAGGGACACTAGAGAAGGAGGTGATCTATAGATTCTAGCTCCTTGTTGCATAATTTGCAAATAAAAGATTCAGCAATACCTAGCCTGGACAACCGTTCGTTGATGAGTATTCTTTTTCTAAGGGCTAGCCAAGCAAAACATCCAGCCTTGGGCAACATAGTGGAGTAAGCAATTATTAATAAAGTTTATTTTAATTAAATTGCATAAAACTTGAGCATAAAATTAAAATATAATAAATTAGCTAAATGAGAAAGCAAATTAATTTAATAAAGACATATAAATTTAAATTGTGTAAAGTTGTTGCATGAAAATTGTATATAGAAAATTCAATATTTAATTAATTAAACAAAAGAATTAAATTTAAAAGATTAAACTAAAGTTCTAATTCTAGCATATTTATATTTATTCAATTTAATATTTAAGAGTTTTGTTTTAATAATAATATTATTAGTTGAGTAATAAATATGATTTCAATGAAAAGAAAATATTTGTAATTCCCTGCTAAGGGATCCAAAGAATTAACCTAAAGTTTCACTAAGTTTGGTAGCAATTTTTTTTTTTTTTGAAACATGAAAGTAAACCATTCATAACATAGTAGCACAGGTAAGGGTCCAATGGGACCCTACTGATGACTCTTCAGCTACATGGGAGGATGCAGCTAGATTATAGGAGTTATATCCCTACTTGTTTGTAGGCTTCCAGGAGTAAGCCTAATCCAAGGGGGGGGGGGGGGGGGGGGGGGGGGGGTGTAGTGCCTGCCCTCGTTTACATTTTTCTAGACACATTGTTGCTATCATGGTTGAACTCTATTAGACTAGTTTATGTTGATGGTTAGTAGCATTATTTTGAGACTATCAGATATTGTGTTATGGATTCAGTTGATATGAGATGAGATTACTTAGACTCTACATTTCATATATGCATGATGATTATTACATTATTTCTAGTTATTGATGATGATTAGTTAGATGGTTTATTATCACACGTGTTTTCTTATGGATACTTACCCCATACTTGCATGTCTATGGTGTGTGTGTTTGTTCTCTTATTGTATGGCATTTCTGATGTGGTTAAGGAAAGGAGTCATAGTCACCTACTAGTTAGGATCTACACGATGCACCACTTCCTGCCATTACCTATTTAGCTTAGCATTTATATATATTGTATGTACATGTATGGATTTTATGCAGGTTGCAAGTACCGAGTATCGACTTCCTTGAATTGTCAGGATGAGTTTACCCTATCGCACTATCTCAATGGTAAGAGAGGGGAGATAAATTCTCAAGTCCAAATCTTAAACCCTTAAACCTTTTGTCCTAGAGAGGTAGGACAAGTATCTGAGATATTTTATCTTTGAAATGTGTTGGATGACATAATTCATGATTTTAACCCTTTAGATTGATTTTGTATGGATTGTTCTATGATAGGTTTTCATATTTTATATTGGAGGTCTATGGTGAATTTCCTATTAATTAAGTCTTAAATTAAAAGATTTAATTAATAATTTAATTATTTTGGAGAAAATTAATATAATATCATGATCTTTAGATATTTTGATTTAATTAATTAAATAAGAATTAATTGAGAAAAAGAATTAAATAAAAGAAATTAAAATTAATAATAATAATAATAAATAAATAAATAATAATACTAGAAATAATAAAAGAATTAAAATAAAAGTTATAAGCCTGCCTAGGAGTAAACGCACCTCTTGATTGCACATATGTCAACAATGAGTTAGTGCACAAATTAAGCACATGGTGTCTACAACCTTGTGACTCATCTAGAAGGTTGGAAAAGGCTCATGCTTAGTTGTCAACACCTTCTGGTTGTTTCTAGAGACATTCTAGGTGCTTCCTGAGAATTCTTTATATTCTAACACTCCTAGAAGCTCGGAGAGTGCGTTTAGAGGACTTGGGAGCATTGGAGAAGGAAGGAGCTTGCTCTGCATATTCAGAGGAGAAGTGATTTAGCATCAGTGTCCAGGTAGACACTCGTGATTTTTGCATATGTCATTTTCACTTCTTGCACTTCTGTCTTCTTCGTGTCTTCTGAACACTTTTTGAGGTTTCCATGTGTGGATGTTCTAGTTGTTTTAATCTTGTCATGGTAAATTCTATATAAGAAATTTTCATATGCGTAGATCTGAGAAAACTATGGGGTTAGGGTTTTTAGATGCGTATGGACAAACCTATTAGAAGGATTAATGGGTAAATTTAGAGAGCAATTATTTTAAAAAGAAATTTTTAAGAATTAGAAAGCCCTTTTGTTTTAAAAACTATGTATTTGTTCATTTTTTTAAATGATGCAAATCTGCATACATACATACATATATATATATATATATATATTTGTTAACGCTGCTCATTAAATTGCAATCGAAAAATTTTATTATAAAAATCGAATGGCATTTATCAAAAAATGTTTTGAAAAATATTATAAAAATAATAATAATAAAATTGCATTGAGGGGGGGCACGAATTGTACCCCTTACCCTATGGGTGGCAGAGGCCTGCCGTAGTAAGGACTGCAATGACAGGGGTACTCTATACCCGCTGTCGACACAGTGCCTATGACAGCAGGTACTACGTACCACATGTGGATATTATGTTTTGTTTCAAGTTTGATATAAGTGAATGTTAATAATTCATTTTTTTTAATATAGTTATTAAAATTATTATAAGTTAATAAATTTTAAATATTAATTGTTATATATTATTAATTATTAATTATTATTATATAATATTAATTATTAATTATTATTATATAATATTAATTAATATATATTGATTATAAATAAAAATTTATTAATAGATTATTCCTTTTAGTAATTTTATAATATTTTAATTTAGTAATATAAATCTAATTTAATCGGATTTAAATGAAGGATAAAAAATAATGGAGAATTCGTTATTTAATTTAATATAACTTGTTATTAGTTATTAACAAGTTATTATTAAACTATTAATTCAAATGTTAATGGAGTTATTATATTTATGTAATGGCTATTTAATTTAATTAATTATAAAATTTATCAAATTTATTTAAGCAATGGGTTTAATTGAATGATTATCAATAATATCAATGTTAGGGAAATTGCAAATTAGTTAATTGAAAATTTATAAGTTTTATTCTAACGATTTGAATAATGGAAGTTATTCTTGGAATCAATGGAGTTTTATTTAATTGTTAGCAACACTAGTTATTGTAAACTATTGCAAGTGATATTATTGAAAGTCAAAGGAAATGAGTTCAATGGTTTAAATAAGTAAATAATTATCTTCTGATTATTTTAGGAAATTGTTTTAAAATAATAGAGGGATAGTTCTATGCTTAATTCAAAGGGGATAGACAAGTTGACTTGTACTTAAATGAAGAATCTTATACACTTGAAGTATACTTGCAAACAAAAATTGAAACCTCCACACTTAATTCAACTATGTAATTTTAGCAAACCAAAACATGTGCTTTCATTTTGTGTTTTCTCTATGCTTCTTGTTTTGAGTTTTTGGGTTGACTAGTTTGTTGACCAATTAAGACGTCTACCAGAGGCTCGAAAGTTATGATTGTGATGTCATGATGATGTCTTTTGATCTCGATCCTTTTTAACTCAACCATGGTTATGTGATGGCATGTTGATTGATATTGTCTTCAGTCTTCTTGTGTAAGCTATGATATATGTAACTTTTTTATGAGTTATTGATCAGTTGTATTGGATTACTTTCCAGTTACCTTGATGGAATTGAATTATTTATTTGATCTTGATGATGTCATGTTGTGACATGTTTTGACTCGACCATTTTGGAGTCTTCGATTAGTATTACTTTGAGATTCTTTTTGGTTGCTTGTTGAGAACCAATGAATATTGTGATTATCAGTAATACCTTCAGTTTCCAATAGAGAACTATTGTGGTCATGATTATCTATGGATGCTTTTTATTTGCTCATGGAGATTTGATACTCTTATTATGGATTATCTTTTGGTATTTTTCCAGTCGCTTGTATAGGACTGAGGTGATTTTGTGATTTATGATTTCATGAGCCTATGGTAGGTTATCTACTTGTAGTGTCGAGAAGTGGCTTGTAATGGGGGTCGGGGCCCTAAGTGGCTGCCAAGGTAACTCATTGTAAGTTTTTTTATTAAGTGAAAACATTACACCTAATACTGACTTAAATGAACCTAATAAGATAATTGTTTGTTCTCGCCCATTCTTCGAGTGCTAGTACAAGCTAGGATGGGAGTAGAGAGAATACTTGGTTGCGACCTTGCATTTCGCAGTATGTCTCATCAGTATGAGAGGATACTAGTGGCCACATAGGGATCACTAGGGGGTCAGGGTCTATTGGGAGACTACCAGGGCAACTCTAGTGTGATCCGTGCAATGACACTTTCCCACTTGCATAGTAGGTTTCCTACATGTCTATGTTGTGCCTTTGGGATTAGATGTCAGTTTATGATTGGAACCTTTGAGTTAGTATACTTTTAGGATTCCTAGAATTAGAAAGTGTTTGTGCTATGTGATTTGATAACATGTTTGAGACTTGAGACTATCTCCTCAGCACGGTGGGAGTGGGCCATTTAGGTTCCATGCGGTCGAGTGGTAGTGTTTTTTCACTCTTACCATATGAGATCCATCTGAGACACCGTGGCTGATGTATTCTTGATTATGATGGTGGACATGTATCCTTATGTTGATGATTCGCATATGATAGAAGATGTTGTTTACTTATCTTATGCTTTACTTTGCATGATTAGATTTCTTGTGCATATGTTGTAGCATGTTAGATTTCTTTTTGCATATAATGTAGTATGTTTTAGGAGTGACATTCCTACCTTGACAATACCGATGATCTCCTTGGTGATTTGGGATGTTACGCACGGAGGGATGGCTAGGGCCCATGATGGTCTAATGATGCTATTTACGATTGGGAGGAACTATGCACTTTGATAATTATGTGTTGTGATTAATGGATATCTTTTACGATGGATGTTTATATTTTCTATGATGATGTTCATGTATGGTATATGATTTCATTTACTTTATTGCATTTGCATCATGGATTAAAATAGGATGATGTACTTTATTTCACATATGTATATTCTTTTAAGCCTTTCATACCCTGTGGCATGTACAGTGGATGATTGAGCATTCAGAAATGTAATGTATGAACATGGACTTTTCATTATTATTTTATGTGGATGTAGTATTAAATAGAATCATTAATAATTAAATTAGATGTGATTCAATGTTAAGGGATCCTTGAAGAATGTAACCTGTTATGTATGTTTATGTTTACTTTCAGTGGAATGTTGTTATTGCTTTCGCTACTATGTTATAAATGGTTTACTTTCATGTTTCAAAAAAAAAATTTGCTACCAAACTTAGTGAAATTTTAGGTTAATTCTTTGGATCCCTTGGCGAGGCATTACAATATTAAAATATGTGAATATTTGATTAATTAAAAATTAATTAAATTTATGCTTTAAATAAAAAGTCTAAATTTAGAAGTCTAAATTAGAGGTCTAAATTTAAAATTTTGATTAAAGAAATATTACAATATGATGTTATTTAATTAATTAGAAGTTAATTAAATATGTACTTCAATTTAAAATATTTATTTTAAAAGTCTAATTTAAGAAGTTGGATAAAAATAAAATTAAAATATTAAAAGATTAAATATTTGATATTGTTTTATTATAATTATTTAATTAATAATTATTAAATTAGAGTTGCATTTAAATAATGAACTTTAATTATTCTTATTAATTGAAATAATAAACTATGCTTTAAATAGTGCTTACACTAATTGATAAGTGGAGGAAAAGAAAATATAAAAGAATATTTTAGTTTAAAAATTCTTTAAATGTGCATGAAAGAATTAAATTTAAAATATTTGATTAAAGTTATAATTTAGGCATATTTATATTTATTTAATTTAATAATAATTTATTGAGTAGTTTTATTTTTAATAAGATCTAAGTAATATTATTAGTTAAATTAATCGATATTATATTAAAAACATCACATGATTTAATAAGGGAGAGAAAGATTTAACTTAATAAAGTTTATTTTAATTAGATTCCATAAAGTGTGTGCATGAAAATTAAAATATAGTAATTAAAGACAAAGGGCTTTCACATGATTGCATGATCAAAGCCTTGATTTGGGGAAAAAACTCTTTATTAAGGAAATTCGAGTTCATTACAAGTTTGGAGGAGCCAATTTCTGAAAAAAGGGTTTTCAAAGGAAAAGGAAGATTCTTGTGTGTTTGTACATTCATTGTTTTAGCATCAGATCTAGGTATGGTCTTATGGATTTGTGTAGTAGTTGCTCGTTCTTTGAATTCCTATCTTCTTCATGTCTATTGTGTTTTTGTTTTCAGAAGTTCTTTGGGTTGAAACTCTTGTTTGACAAAATTGATTTCCATTATAGAATTGTCTGTGATTTAATCTAAAAACTTTAGTAAATATTAAACTTTAGGGTTTTCAAAACCTAATGAATTATAAAATTCACTTTTGTATGCACTTTATGTAATGTGTGATTTACTAGTGTCGGAGTTTTCAGATTTGACTTAGCTTTGGCTAGTTAGGATGTTTACCAGAGGCTCGAGAGTTCTATTTTGTGATGTCATGATGATTTTTGTATATGATCTTTTGTATTCAACCATGGTAATGTGTCTTGTATGCTCTATGAGGAATTTTGATCTATTGATTGTTATTGCTTTCCAGTATTTTGTGAAACTGAGGTCAATGGTGTGACTTATCTAATATAAAATTTGAGTCTTCAATCAGTTATATTTGGATTACTTTCCAGTCACTTTTATAAGACTGAGGTGTTTGTATGATTTTTTCTTGGTGATGTCATGTTATGAAATGAATTGGTTTATGTATACTTGATTTTGAGATTAGTCTTGTTAGGATGATCATATTGGTGGAATCCTTGATTATGATCAATGTTTTTTAATACTTGTCAGTTGCTTGTTTAAGAGTTGATGTATGGTATGTGATCTTTTGTGATATTTTGATTTTACTGAGCTCGGGGTGGGTTATCTATATGTCATGTTGGGAAGTGGCTTGTAATGGAGGTCGGGGCCCAAAGTGGCTACTAGGGTAACCCATTGTAGGTTATTTAATAAGTGATGACATTTTATTAAATCGGTTTAAAATGAATTAACAAGATATTGGTACCATAGAAAGTCACTAAGGGGCCGAAGGATTAAAAGACTAGTTGGGTAACCTTAGTGTTGACTTGTTAGTATGCCTTGTCAGTACAAAAGGATTCTAGTGCTACATAGAGTCACTAGGGGGCCGAAAGATTAAAAGACTAGCTGAGTAATCCTAGAGTTGGTTCGTGCGACGACACTTTCCCACTAGCAATATAGATTTCCTACGTGTCTTTGTCTGCCTCTGGGTCTAGATGTTGATTTATCTTGGACCCTTTGAGTTAGATTACTTCTAAGGTTTCCTAGACTTAGAGATTACTTTTGATTTTAGGATTGATATCCTATTTGGGACTTGAGACTATCTCCTTGGCACGGTGGGAGTGGGCCTTTTTGGGTTAACACATGGTCGGTTGGTAGTGCTTTTTACTCTTACCATTGAGATTTGTTCGTTGATGTCGTGGCTGGAGTTCCTTTTTTGCATTTCTTTTCCTTCTATCTTTTGTATTATGATGGATGGTTATATCTTTATGATGGATGGTTTCACTTATCGTATTGTACTTTGTTTCATGGATCCAAAAGGGATGATGTAATCTATTTTTATAAATGTATATTCTTTTAGCCTTTCATACCCTATGACCTGTACAGTGGATGATTGAGCATTCCGCATTTTATTGCCAAGTGGCATTCGAAACAAATGTATACTATTTAAATGGACTTTAAACTTTTAATTATTTTTCATGTGAATGTGGTATTTGTTAGACTTAGTATTAATTAAATTAAATGTGACTCAACATCTTGGGATCCTTAAGGAATGTAATCTATTATGTTTGCTTCTATATGATTGTATGTTATTGCTCCGCTACTTCATGTTTGATGTGTATGTTATTCTATGTTGTTCTTAGTTTTAAAAAAATGTTTGGAAAACCTAGTTAAAACTTTAGGTTAATTCTTTTGGATACCTTGGCAGTGCATTACACTGAAAGGAAAGTACTTGGGGAATCTGAAATTCTCTCACTGCAACTAGAGAATGACCTCCCTATGGAATCTAAGATTTGGGAAAATATTGTGAAAAATAAAACTCTCTTGAAAGATGGTGTAAGGTGGCCAGTAGGTAATGGTAATCAAATTAAATTTTGGGAGGATTCATGGCTTAGTGATAAACCATTAACAAGAAAGAAGTATGGGTCCCTTCGGAATCACCTCCATGAGCAAGGGGGAGTAAGGTTGCTGATTTTATTGGCCCAGGGAGGAAATGGAAAAAGGTTGAGTTTCAACATAATGCACTAGATGGAGGGGTGTTGTTAGAAGAGCTAAATGATCTTCTTGAAGGATACAGAATCTTGAATATGGATCAGAATGATGAGTTCATTTGGAAGGCCACTTCAATGAGGGAGTTCCCTATTAAGTCCACCTACAAATTAATGTTTGAAAAAACTTTGGTACCTAATTACTGGGGGAATATATGGTTCAATCACTTAATCTCTAAGATTAATATATTTTTGTGGACCACCATTCATGAGAAAATACTCACTATTGAAAACCTTATGAAAAGGGGTTTTAAATTATCCAATAGATGTTATTTGTGTAAGAATGAGGAGGAGAATATTACCCATTTCTTCCTTCATTTTAGTTATTCTTCTAATGTTTGGGGGAGGCTATTACAAAATCTGGAGGTGAACTAGGTGTTTAACAAGGGTTTGGAGCAATTTGTGGTGAGTAGGCAAGGCCCCTTTGTCCACCTCCTCCTTGTTAGTATGTGAAAGGTTATCCCCCCAATGTCAGTTGGGGTATTCGGAAGGAGAGAAATAATAGGGTGTTCAGGGATGAAGAAAGAAGTGAGGAGGTTGTTGTGGACAAGATCTATGAACTTTTGGTTGAGAATATGACTTGCAGCAAGTGGAGAAAATTGGTGTTCCCCCTAGTCAGCTGGTTGTTAGAGTGGCCAAGGGCTAGAATTTGGAGGAGGGGATAATGGTGACTGATAATTCCAACCTATTGGCTAAGAAAAGAACATGATGGAAACTCCTACTTTAGAATTGGGTTAAGATCAATTTTGATGGTGCTGTCAGAAATTAGGGTTTGGCAGGAGGAGGTATAGTTAGGGATAGTAAGGGTAGGATGCTATTGGCATACTCTAGAGAGCTAGGGAAAGGGTGTAATTCCCCACCAAGGGATCCAAAGAATTTCACTAAGATATCACTAAGTTTGCCACACAATTTTTTTTTTTTAAAACAAGAAAGACAAACCATTTACAATATTCACGAAAGCAATAGTAACATCCAACTAAAAGCAAACATAATATAACAAATTACATTCTTCAATAATCCCTTAATGTTGAATCACATCTAATCATAACTTATTCATCTAACATCACATTTTTACGAAATAACCATGATACATCCAACATTCTTAAACCATATACAAGTGTCCTTTTTGTAATTACATTTTAGATTGCTCAATCATCCACTGTACATGTTACAAGGTATGAAAAGGCTTAAAAGAATAAACATCCGTATAAATAAAGTACATCAATATCCAATACTAATCCATGATGCAATAAAAGTAAATAAAACCACATGTCATACACGATACATCATCTCAAAAGACATAATCATCCATCATGAAAGATAACCATATATCACAAACATAAATAACTAAGTGCACGGTTCCTCCCAACCGTAAATAGCATCATTAGACCATTGTAGATCCTATCCATCCCTCTGTGCATAACATTCCAAAGCACCGAAGAGATCATCGGTATTATCATAGTAGGAATGTCACTCTTAAAAACATCCTACTAACATGCAAAGTAAAGCATAATATATCATCAACTGACATATGCAAATCATCAATGTAAGAAACATACTAGTAAATACATCCATCATAGGGTATATCATCTATCATAATGATCCAAGATCAGAATGAAGATAAATACCAACCAAAAATGCATCAGCCATGGTGTCTCAGATAGATCTCAAATGATAAGAGTAGAAAATACACTACCACCCGACTGCATGGAACCTAAGTGGTCCACTCCCACCGTGCTGAGGAGATAATCTCAAGTCCCAAACAGGCTATCAAAACCACAAAGCATAAATCTCTAATAGTCCAGGAATCTTAAAATTATACTAACTAAAAAGTTCTATCACACAAAATCGACATCTAATTCCTAGAGGCACAACAATGACATGTAGGAAACCTACTCTGCAAGCGGGAAAGTTTCATCGCATTTATTACGTACAAGTTACCCTGGCAGTTAGCTAAACTCCATGGGTCCATACTGATCTCATGTGGCCACTAGTATCCTCTCATACTGATGAGGCATACTATGGAATGCACGGTCACAACCATGCGTTCTCACTACTCCCATCCTAGCCTGTACAAGCACTCAAGACATGGGGCAAGAACCAAAACAATTATCTTTTTAGGTTCATTTAATCTCCATTTAGTGTGTAAATGTTATCACTTATTAACCAAACTTACAATGAGTTACCCTGGCAGCCACTTAGGGCCCCAGCCTCCATTGCAAGCCACTTCCCGACACTACAAGTAGATTACCTACCCTAAGCTCATGGAATCATAAAATCACCACAGTCCTGTACAAGCGACTAGAAAGATAATCCATAAAAAAGAATCATCAAATATCCACAATATAAGCATCAAATATCCATAATAAGAATCATCAAATCTCCAAGATAAGAATCATCAAATCTCTATGAGTATCTGAAAAAGCATCCATAGAAAATCATGACCACAATAGTTCTCTATTAGCAACTGAAGGCATCACTAATAATCATAAGTATCCATTGGTTCTCAAAAACCAAAATATATCTCAAAATAAATTATCACATCCATTGGTTCTCAACAAGCCACCAAGAATATCTCAAAATCATACTGATCGAAGACTCCAAAACAGTTGAGTCAAAACATGTCACAACATAACATCATCAAGAAATAAATCTACATTTCAGTCCTATCATGGCAACTAGAAAATAATCTAAAGATAACTGATCAATGACTCAAAAATGATTAGCTCAGTGTCTCATACACATCTCAGCTTCACACATGAAGACTGATGAACAAATACAAACATTTCATAGAGCATATGATCACATTACCATGGTTGGGCTTATAAAGATCGAGACCAAATAAAATCAACATGCCATCACATCTCATAACTCCTGAGCCTCTGGTAACAACCTAGGACTGGTCAACACTAGTTAACCCAAAACAAGAAGCATATAGAATACACGATGAAAACACATGTTTTGATTTACTAAATTCACATAGTTGAATAATGTGTAGGGGTTTCCATTTTTCTGTTTGCAAGTATATTTTCAAGTTTCTTAAGTTTCATCATTTGACCTAAAAGTCAACCCAATTATTCTCTGATAGCATTATCCTTCCATTATTAAGAATTACATTCTAAGAATAACTTAAAGATAAATATTCACTAAATTGATCATCATTGACCTTTAATTAAATTGTTCTATATATTTAACCATGATCCATATTCTAATTGATTAACCTTTCAACTTTTCTAAGATCATTATTCGTTATTTCTTTAATGAATGCTAATAATTTCTTAACAAGATTGTATTAATGATAATCACTTAGATCATTAAACTATTATTTATTAATAATTTGCCAGACCCAACAAACATTAATAAATAATAAGCTCATCAAAACTATTATTACTTGTTCCTAGAGATCCTTCCACAAATTTCATTAGTTAATATTCAACTAACCTTTAAGGTATATCAATAATTATAATGTATTAACAATTCAAATTATAACTAGGTTATTAAATGTTATAACAATGATTTTGACCATTGTCAATTAAATCCAATATCATTAAAGTCTCCTCATTTAAAAACGTAATATAAAATTACCATCTCTAAATTATTTAATATATATTAAATAGTATTTAATATACATTATAAAAAGTTCACTATATAAACTACATTAAAATCTCTTTTCTTTTAATTTTCTCTCATTTAAAAATTCATTTACTTAGATTGACTAATAATTAATTACACTTCTTCTACTATTAGCTAATCTTAATTAAATTTGATTTAATTAGATTAGATAATAAACCATATAAAACTAATGCATATTAATAAGATTCTAATAAGAGAAGATTGCAATAATATCTTTAATTCATTCCATGCTTTGATATATTATTTTTGTGAAGTTTAAGCATAAAGTACTCTTGGTTATGAAAAATGGAAAAATATCTGTCTTTGAATAAAATAGTTCTAGTACGATGGCCATATCTTCCTAATGAACTGTTGGATCGGGCTAAAATTGAAGTATGTTGGAGAGGCCCAAGTTGTGCCAAATCTGACTAGAGCGATCGAATAAATTCGATCATGATAAAAAGTTATGAATGACTGAATTTGGATCTATCCAAAGGGCAGGGACAAGGCAGTTTGTGATGAATTAAGAATTTCCTCTTAAAAGGTAATTATTTTCTAAATTTACCCATTCATCCATCTAATAAGTTTGTCCGTACGCATCTGAAAATATAATTTGATAGAAAGATTACATCTAATCATTCAAATTTTTACCATAAAATTTCTATTTTAATTCCAAATCTTATCTTTCTAATTTAATATAAATTCGAACCCAAACCCGATTCAGATCTAATTATTTCTCCTTAATTGGATCTAGAACTTTTCTATTGTTTTCTTCTCAACCAAATAGCATATCTAGATTCCAATTTCAAAATTGCAGATCCAATCATAGAGAATATTCAGACACATATAACAGACACAATGAAGGCAGGAAGAGAAATAGTGCAAAGAGAGTATGCGAATATCACGAGTGCACCTGGACACTGATGCTAAATTTTTCATGCCTCAGAAGTCCATAGAAAATCTCTTCCTTCTCCATCATTCGCAATTTTTCCAAGATCCAAGCCAACCGAATCCTCCAAGTGACTAGAAGTGCTAGAAGAAGCATAGAAGCATGTAGAAAATATATGAACATGTAGAAGCATATGAGCTTCTCAAATGCATGTAAGCTTTGAAGCTTTCATTTTTGCTTGAAGCTTGTAGCTTGTAGCTTCCATTAAGCTTGTCCCAAACACACTAGGAGAGTCTTTATTTAAAGGCCTCTAAGATGCATATAGAGTGTCTTTAGAAACAACTAGAAGATAAGCATGACAACCAAGCATGAGTCTCCTCCAACCTTCTAGATTAGTCTTAAGGTTGTAGACACCATGTGCTCAAATAAAATGCTAACTCTTAAGTGTAGACAACTAGTGCATTCTTAGAGTGCAAACTTCTGTGTTGTCTACATGACAACTCTCAAGAATTTGTAAACTCTTAAATATTAAAATAATGCACAATCATTAATATAATATTTACTTTACTCTTTCCAATTTTATTTATTTATTTATTAAATCTCATGCACAAACTTTAATAATTCCACTTTTCAATCTTAATATATTTATATTTTAATCACATAAAATTTAAAATCTTTTAATAATTTTAAATATATTTTTCACTTTTAAATTTTATTTAGCTTTAATAATAATATTATTTAATCATTTATTTAAAAATGAACTCCAATATATATTATTATTAAAATAAATATTGTCACATTCCAAATTTAAATTTTTAACTTTTATTTTTAAATTTAATTATTTTATTTAATTAATTTCTCAATTAATTAAATAAAATAAATATTAAAATATCATATTATTTTTCCATTTAATTAAACCATTAATTAAATATTTTAATTAGGCTTAATTAATAGAAAATACATCAAAGACTCGTAAGGTAAAAATATGAAAATCCATCACAACCAAAATATATACAAAATCAAACCAAGGGTTTATATCACGAATTATGTTATCCAACATATTCAGAGGGTACTCAACTCAGATTCTTGTCCTAATTTTCAATTAGGACAAATGGCTTAAAGGGTTGGGATTTGGACTTGAGAATTTATCTCTCCTCTCTTATCATTGAGATAATATGATAGGTAGGGTACGCTCATCTTAGCAAATTTAGGGAAGTCTATATCCGGTACCTGCAACCTACATTAAAATTATTCATGTACAAGCACAATATACTAAACTAAACAGGCAATGGCAGGAAGTGGTGCATTGTGTAGATCTCGACTAGTAGGTGACTACAACTCCCTTCTTTAACCACATCAAACACGCCATACAAAAGAAAATACGCAAAGCAAACACGCACATCATACACATGCAAGTATGGGGTAAGTATCCATAAGAAAACACATGATAATAAATCATCTTACTAATCATCATTAATAACTGCAAACACTGAAAATAATCATCATGCATACATGAACTGCAAAATCTAAGTAATCTCATCACATAATAAACTGAATCCATAGCACAATATCGGATAGTCTCAAAACAATGTTGCTAACCATCAACATAAAACTAGCTCTAAAAGAGTTCAGCAACGATAACAAAATGCGAACCAGGGGCAGGCACTACATCCACCCCCCTTGGGATTAAATGGCTTACTCTTGAAAGCCTACAAGAATGAGAAACTAAGATACTTACTATGTGGGTCCCATTGATCCCTTTTTCTCTGTAGGGAGACATGATTCCACTAAAGATATTACAACACCCTTAGAGCAATATGATTCTAGTTTAATGGTAAATCGAAAACCACATTGATCCAACATTCATTCTTTTAACAACTACTGAGATAGATCCCTTAATACATTCTAAACAAGAGCAACTTAATGCGCATAAAAATAATCAAAGGCATACTACCTTAAAACATAGATAGAATGATACATGTTTTGCAACTAAAATGAGTTTCAATTTTTAGTTTTGCCCATGTTTAGGTTTTAAGCAAAATTTTTCAGTTTTGAAAGCTAAGTGTTGAAGTATGAAAAATATGCAAGTAACAGTTTAAGTTATGTTTCAGTCCACCTAGTTTCAAGTTTTCAGTTTGAAAGAGATACACATGATAGTTCAAAATTTTTGTTTTGTTCAACTAGTTAACAACTAGTGGCATTCTAATATACCTAGAGCTCCCAATGTTGAAACTCGGGCTCTAATACCAAATGTAATGCCCCACTAAGGGATCCAAAGAATTTCACTAAGATATCACTAAGTTTGCCAAACAATTTTTTTTTTTTTAAATAAGAAAGATAAACCATTTACAATATTCGCGAAAGCAATAGTAACATCCAACTGAAAGCAAACATAATATAAAAAATTACATTCTTCAATAATCCCTTAACGTTGAATCACATCTAATCATAACTTATTCATCTAACATCACATCCTTAAAAAATAACAATGATACATCCAACATTCTTAAACCATATACAAGTGTCCTTTTTGTAATTACATTTTAGATTGCTCAATCATCCACTGTACAGGTTACAAGGTATGAAAAGGCTTAAAAGAATAAACATCCATATAAATAAAGTACATCAATATCCAATACTAATCCATGATGCAATAAAAGTAAATGAAACCACATGTCATACATGATACATCATCTCAAAAGACATAATCATCCATCATGAAAGATAACCATATATCACAAACATAAATAACTAAGTGCACAGTTCCTCCCAACCGTAAATAGCATCATTATACCATCGTGGATCCTAGCCATCCCTCTGTGCGTAACATTCCAAAGCACCGAAGAGATCATCGGTATTATCATAGTAGGAATGTCACTCCTCAAAACATCCTACTAACATGCAAAATAAAGCATAATATATCATCAACTGACATATGCAAATTATCAATGTAAGAAACATACCATTAAATACATCCATCATAGGGTATATCATCTATCATAATGATTCAAGATCAAAATGAAGATAAATACCAACCAAGAATGCATCAGCCACGGTGTCTCAGACGGATCTCAAATGATAAGAGTGGAAAATACACTACCACCCGACCGCATGGAACCTAAGTGGTCCACTCCCACCGTGCTGAGGAGATAATCTCAAGTCTGAAACAGGCTATCAAAACTACAAAGCATAAATCTCTAATAGTCCAAGAATCCTAAAAGTATACTAACTCAAAGGTTCTATCACACAAAATCGACATCTAATTTCCAGAGGCACAACAATGACATGTAGAAAACCTACTTTGTAAGCGAGAAAGTGTCATCGCATTTATCACGTACAAGTTACCTTGGTAGTTAGCTAAACTCTACGGGTCCAAACTGATCTCATGCGGCCACTAGTATCCTCTCATACTGACAAAGCATACTACGGAATGCACGGTCGCAACCATGTGTTCTCACTACTCCCATCCTAGCTAGTACAAGCACTCAAGGCATGGGCAAGAACCAAAACACTTATCTTTTTAGGTTCACTTAATCCCCATTTAGTGTGTAAATGTTATCACTTATTAACCAAACTTACAATGAGTTACCCTAGTAGCCACTTAGGGCCCTGACCCTCATTGCAAGCCACTTCTCGACACTACAAGTAGATTACCTACCCTAAGCTCATGGAATCATAAAATCACCACAGTCCTGTACAAGCGACTGTAAAGAAAATCCAAAAGATAATCCATAAAAAAGAATCATCAAATATCCACAATATAAGCATCAAATATTCATAATAAGAATCATCAAATCTCCAAGATAAGAAACATCAAATCTCTATGAGCATCTGAAAAAGCATCTATAGAAAATCATGACCACAACAGTTCTCTATTGGCAACTGAAGGCATCACTGATAATCATAAGTATCCATTGGTTCTCAACAACCAAAATATATCTCAAAATAAATCATCACATCCATTGGTTCTCAACAAGCAACCAAGAATATCTCAAAATCATACTAATCGAAGACTCCAGAATGGTTGAGTCAAAACATGTCACAACATGACATCATCAAGAAATAAATCTACATTTCAGTCCTATTATGGCGACTATAAAATAATCCAAAGATAACTGATCAATGACTCAAAAATGATTAGCTCAGTGTCTCATACACATCTCAGCTTCACACATGAAGACTGATGAACAAATACAAACATTTCATAGAGCATACGATCACATTACCATGGTTGGGCTTATAAAGATCGAGACCAAATAAAATCAACATGCCATCACATCTCATAACCCCCGAGCCTTTGGTAACAACCTAGGACTGGTCAACACTAGTTTACCCAAAACCCAAAACAAGAAGCATATAGAATACATGATGCAAACACATGTTTTGGTTTACTAAATTCACATAGTTGAACAATGTGTAGGGGTTTCCAGTTTTCTGTTTGCAAGTATATTTTCAAGTGTCTTAAGTTTCATCATTTGACCTACAAGTCAACCCAATTGTTCCCCGATAGCATTATCCTTCCATTATTAAGAATTACATTCTAAGAATAACTTAAAGATAAATATTCACTAAACTGATCATCATTGACCTTTAATTAAATTGTTCTCTATATTTAACCATGATCCATATTCTAATTGATTAACCTTTCAACTTTTCTAGGATCATTATTCGTTATTTCTTTAATGAATGCTAATATTTTCTTAACAAGATTGTATTAATGATAATCACTTAGATCATTAAACTATTATTTATTAATAATTTGCTGGACCCAACAAACATTAATAAATAATAAGTTCATCAAAACTATTATTACTCGTTCCTAGAGATCCTTCCACAAACTTCATTAGTTAATATTCAACTAACCTTTAAGGTATATCAATAATTATAATGTATTAACAATTCAAATTATAACTAGGTTATTAAATGTTATAACAATGATTTTGACCCTTGTCAATTAAATTCAATATCATTAAAGTCTCCTCATTTAAAAATGTAATATAAAATTACCATCTCTAAATTATTTAATATATATTAAATATTATTTAATATATATTAAATATTATTTAATATACATTATAAAAATTCCACTATATAAACTATATTAAAATCTCTTTTCTTTTAATTTTCTCTCATTTAAAAATCCATTTACTTAGATTGACTAATAATTAATTACACTTCTTCTACTATTAACTAATCTTAATTAAATTTGATTTAATTAGATTAGATAATAAACCATATAAAACTAATGCATATTAATAAGATTCTAATAAGGGAAGATTGCAATAATATCTTTAATTCATTCCATGCTTTGATATATTATTTTTGTGAAGTTTAAGCATAAAGTACTCTTGGTTATGGGAAATGGAGAAATATTTGTCCTTGAATAAAATAGTCCCAGTACGACGGCCATATCTTCCTAATGAACTGTTGGATCGGGCTGAAATTGAAATATGTTGGAGAGGGCCAAGTTGCGCCAATTCTGACTGGAGCGATCGAATAAATTTGATCACGATAAAAAGTTATGAATGACTGAATTCGGGTCTATCCAAGGGGCAGCGACAAGGCAATTTGTGATGAATTAAGAATTTCCTCTTAAAAGGTAATTGTTTTCTAAATTTACCCATTCATCCATCTAATAGGCTTGTCCGTATGCATCTGGAAATATAATTTGATAGAAAGATTACATCTAATCATTCAAATTTTCACCATAAAATTTCTATTTTAATTCCAAATCTTGTCTTTCTAATTTAATATAAATTCGAATCCAAACTCGATTCATATCTAATTATTTCTCCTTAATTAGATCTAGAATTTTTCTATTGTTTTCTTCTCAACCAAATAGCATATCTAGATTCCAATTTCAAAATTGCAAATTCAATCACAGGGAATATTCAGACACATATAACAGACACGATGAAGGCAGAAAAAGAAATAGTGCAAAGAGAGTATGTGAATATCACGAGTGCACCTGGACACTAATGCTAAATTTGCCATGCCTCAGAAGTCCATAGAAAATCCCTTCCTTCTCCATCATTCGCAATTCCTCCAAGATCCAAGCCAATCGAATCCTCCAAGTGACTAGAAGTGCTAGAAGAAGCATAGAAGCATGTAAAAAATATATGAGCATGTAGAAGCATATGAGCTTCTCAAATGCATGTAAGCTTTGAAGCTTCCATTTTTTCTTGAAGCTTGTAGCTTGTAGCTTCCATTAAGCTTGTCCCAAACACACTAGAAGAGTCTCTATTTAAAGGCCTCTAAGATGCATCTAGAGTGTCTCTAGAAACAACTAGAAGATAAGCATGAAAACCAACCATGAGTCTCCTCCAACCTTCTAGATGAGTCTTAAGGTTGTAGACACCATGTGCTCAAATAAAATGCTAACTCTTAAGTGTAGACAACTAGTGCATTCTTAGAATGCAAACTTCTGTATTGTCTACATGACAACTCTCGAGAATTTGCAAACTCCTAAATATTAAAATAATGCACAATCATTAATATAATATTTACTTTACTCTTTCCAATTTTATTTATTTATTTATTAAATCTCATGCACAAACTTTAATAATTCCACTTTTCAATCTTAATATATTTATATTTTAATCACATAAAATCTAGAATCTTTTAATAATTTTAAATATATTTTCCACTTTTAAATTTTATTTAGCTTTAATAATAATATTATTTAGTCATTTATTTAAAAATGAACTCCAATATACATTATTATTAAAATAAATATTGTCACATTCTAAATTTAAACTTTTAACTTTTATTTTCAAATTTAATTATTTTATTTAATTAATTTTTCAATTAATTAAATAAAATAAATATTAAAATATCATATTGATTTTTCCATTTAATTAAAACATTAATTAAATCTTTTAATTATGCTTAATTAATAGAAAATACATCAAAGACTCATAAGGTAAAAATATGAAAACCCATCACAACCAAAATACATACAAAATCAAACTAAGGGTTTATATCATGAATTATGTTATCCAACGTATTCGGAGGGTACTCAACTCAGATACTTGTCCTAATTTTCAATTAGGACAAATGGCTTAAAGGTTTGGGATTTGGACTTGAGAATTTATCTCCCCTTTCTTATCATTGAAATAATATGATAGGGTACACTCATCCTGGCAAATTCAGGGAAGTCGATACCTGGTACCTGCAACTTGCATAAAAATCATGCATGTACAAGCACAATATACTAAACTAAATAGGCAATGGCAGGAAGTGGTGCATCGTGTAGATTTCGACTAGTAGGTGACTATGACTCTCTTCCTTAACCACATCAGACACGCCATACAAAAGCAAACACACAAAGCAAACACGCACACCATACACATGCAAGTATGGGGTAAGTATCCATAAGAAAACACATATGATAATAAATCATCTTACTAATCATCATTAATAACTGCAAACACTAAAAATAATCATCATGCATACATGAAATGCAAAATCTAAGTAATCTCATCACATAATAAATTGAATCCATAGCACAATATCTGATAGTATCAAAACAATGTTGCTAACCATCAACATAAAACTAGCTCTAAAAGAGTTTAGCAACGATAACAAAATGCAAACTAGGGGCAGGCACTACAAAGGGTCTAACAACACCGCAAAAGTGATGGCTCTTTATTGGGGGTTTAAGATTGGCGATAAGTGTGGGATGGATAAATGTAGAGATTGAAGGTGGTTTGAAAATATTATAGAAACTATTAAAGGTAACATGAAGGAAGGATGGGCTATTAAATGTGTGATAGAAGACATTAGACACTTATTAGTTATTTTAAATAGGTTTAATTTGAATCATATTTTTTGGGAGGGAAATAGGGCGGCAGATGGAATGGCAGCATTAGGCCTAAATATGAAGGGACTAAGATGTTGGAGGGAATTTAATGCCTTGCCAAATTTGGTAAGAGATTTAGTGAGTACTAGCTGGAGAATTATTTTAAATTTTTGTGACCTACGACCGAGTTGGCAGAAAGGACAAAGTTATGAAGAATAGGTGGCAAGGAGTAATGGAAAAGGTACTTGTGCTAATAAATTTGCATAGCTTGAAAAAGAAAGAATTTTGAAGTTTGAGATGAAAAGTTTTTTAATGATTTTCCTATGTGTGTTCTCATATGCTGAAATGAGTAAAAGTTCAAATTTTAAATGGTTTGATAGGATTGGGAATGATGGAAAATATTGGGGGAGAGATAGAGGCGATCAACATGTGACATTAAATTTTTTGCAAGGGACGTTGTTATTATTATTAACAATAATGGTCTTTATTCTCTCTTAAGGGATATTAATTTTCTACCTAAGTGTGAATTCATTCTTAGCAAGTGCTTCTGGGTTTGGAAGGAGAAGAGAGTTTTAGGGAAAACTGCAAAGATGGGTGGCGACCTTTTGTAAATTCAGCCTTCCATTATAGAGGAGAATGCTAGGAAGCTGTTGGTGTGGTACATGCCGAAGGAAGGTGGTTTTGCTCCATTTATGGAGGCATTAAATGGGTACAATGAAAATTGTTCCCTACTTTCAACAAAACTATTATTAAAAACTTAATCGAATTTTAAACTTTATACATATTAAAGGAGGGGGCGCTTTGCAATTTAAGCGATTTAAAAATTGTTGAACAATTATATACAAAGGTCGTGCGGCCCGCGGGTCGCAGGTACCCTGCGGACATGCGGGTACTCTACAACCCATGCAAGTACACCGTCAGGTAGGATGGGGGGCGCGGCAATATAAACTGACCCCCCCCCCCCCCCCCCCACAATGTTTGTATATATTATTTATTTATTTTTAATTTACTTTCTTTTAATACACTTTCGTATAAAACATTTATCACACAAATTTGCAAGTAATTATATTTATTTTTAATAAACTTTTTTTTTTTTTTTACATATAATCTATTTCCTCCTCATACATATATAACAAAATTTGGGGTACAATAACTTCATATATATATATATATATATATATATATATATATATATATATATAATCACAGCAAGTTAGAATTAATCTAATGGGAAAATTTATTACTATTCCCTAATTATTCTATTCATTTATTTTATTTTTGTAGTAAAATCCTTACATTCATTCAAACCCTTTTTAAATCTATTTTCTCAATTCGACTCTAATTCAAACCTAAACCCGAGTTGGAACTAATTTTCCTTCATAAATAAAACTAGGGTTTCCTAATGTTTTCTTCACAACCAATTAAAAATTAACATACATATCTAGATTCCAATTTCAAGATTGAAGATTCGTTCATGGAGTATATTCAGACACATATAACAGACATGATGAAGACAGGAAGAGAAAGAGTGCAAATGGAATATGCAAAAATCACAAGTGCACCTGAATATTGATGCTAATTTGCTATGCCTCAGAAGTCCATAGAAAAATCCCTTCCTTCTCCAACATTTTTCATTCCTCCAAGAATCCAACCAACTGAAACCCCCAAGTGACTAGAAGTGCTTGTAGAAGCATATGAGCATGTAGAGGCACATGAGCTTCTCGAATCATGCAAGCTTAGTTGTCATGCTTATATTATGCTTATCATGCCTCTAAGATGCATCTACAATGTGTCTAGAAAGAACTAGGAGATAAGCATGACAACTAAGCATGTAACTTCCACGACAAGAAGATAGACATGATGAGGTCTCTAGAATGTTGTAGACACCATGTGCTCAAATAATGTGCTAAACTCCTAAGTGTAGACAACATGTGCATAATTAGAGTGCAAACTCGTGTGTTGTCAACATGACAACTTACGAGAGTTCGCATACTCCTATGTGAATAAGTGTTAAAATAATACACATTAATTTATTTAATATTCACTTTATTTATTTTTATTAATTTATTAATTTTAAATCTCATGCACTCACTTTAATAAATCCACTTGTTTTATCTTAATATATTTTAATCACATGCATGCATCATGCAATCTTTTAATAATTTTAATATCTTTTCCACTTTTAAATTTATTTTTGAAACTTAATTGATAAAATATATAATAATATTATTTAGCATTTATTAAAAATGAACTCTAAATATATTATTATTAAAATAAATATTGTCACATTCCAAATTTAAACTTATAACTTTCATCTCCAAATTTAATTCTTTTATTTAATTAATTAAATAAAATAAATATTAAAATATCATATTTAATTTTTCATTAAATTAAACCATTAATTAAATCTTTTAATTGGGCTTAATTAATAGAAAATACACTAAAGACTCATAAAGTAAAATACAAAAACCCATCATAGTAAAACACATACAAAATCAAACCAAAAGGGTTAATATCATGAATTACATCATTCGACATATTCGAAGGGTACTCAACTGAGATACTTGTCCTAATTTTCAATTAGGACAAATGGCTTAAAGGGTTGGGATTTGGAATTGAGAATTTGTCTCCCCTCTCTTACCATTGAGATAATGTGATAGGGTACGCTCATCCTGGTAATTCAGGAAAGTCGATACTCAGTACCTGCAACCTACATAAAATTCACTCATGTGCAGGCACAATATATACTAAGCTAAATAGGCGATGGCAAGAAGTGGTGCATTGTGTAGATCTCGACTAGCAAGTGACTACGACTTCCTTCCTTAACCACATCAGAAATGCCATACAAAAAGAAAACAAACACGCAAACCATACACATGCAAGTATGGGGTAAATATCCATAAGAAAACACATATGATAATAAATCATCTTACTAATCATCATCAATAATTGCAAACACTGTAATAATCATCATGCATACATGAAATATAGAATACCAAATGATCTCATCATATAATAATTTGAATTTGAAACAATATATGATAATTCTCAAAATAATGTCACTAATCATCAACAATAAAACTATCCTAAAAGAGTTCGGCAACAATAGCAAAATGCAAACTAGGCCAGGCACTATAGTACCCTCCCCTGTAACAATTTCCTCCCCTATTAGGGTTCTCTCCAAGGATAATGCTAACCCTTCGATTGTGCAAGATGTTTTTATGGCACAGGTGGATGACTTTCTTAGCGACAAGTAGGAGGTCACCATGAAGATCAAGAAGACAGTTGGCAATGATGTGTGGGAAAGAATTCATGCACTAGAAGAAAGAATGTGCCTTCTAACAAAGTTCACTATCAAGGTGACACATGCAGTTGCTACCATGCTTCACCTGCTTAAAGATCAAGAGGGTGATTTGCCAAAGGAGGACTCCAAATTTCTATTTGACTTCCTTCTAAAAGATTGGGCTAATATTCTCCTAGGGAGGAAGGAGGCTAAGAAGCCTTAAGGGCTCTCTCCTTCTGGTTTTTCATGTTGTTTTTTTGTTGGTTGTTAAACTTGGCTAGATTTAAGGCTTTTATGCCTTTATGTTTATATTTATGTAGCTTTTTTAGTTTTATAATAGGCAGTAGGTATGTCATGCCTATTGATACTCTTTTAGTTAAGTAGTTGAACTATATTTTTTGTATTTCAAGTGGTAAGGGGTACTTTTGGTTATTGGTAATCTGCTTGTAGTTAGCCTGTTTGACTATTTAAGGGCCAACCCCCTATTTTTGGCTATTTTTAATTCAAAAACATTAAACTTCCATGATACCAACTAAATTACATGTTTATTTTGATACTAAAAGTTATAAACCAATTTCACTTCAAGAACAAGTGTTTAATATATACTTATCATACTAGATTATCTTATTATAATCTCTTCTCCATCCACTCTTTTGTTAGCGAGATTATCTTCTTCTCTATTATCTTCCTTATAAATATGTTTTATGAGTGTTTCTTTAAATTAATCAACGATGACTAGGGCATATTCAAGTTTAGAATTAAGGGTCCAGTTTGGTGTCTTTATTTTCCTTAATGCATTTAGGATAATTTGTGAGTCTTCTTCAATAATTAGTTTATTAATATATATATATATCTCTCTATTTAGAGTTAAGCCTTCTATTAGGGCCTCTAATTTGGCTAAGTTATTAGACATTATTCCTAAAGGTTTGGCAGATTTAATTAGGCATGAACTGCTATCTGAACAAATAATACATCCTAAACCTATTGTTCTTGGATTACCTCTAAAAGCCCCATCAACATCAAAATTTAACTTTGACCATCCTGTAGAAGGAGGTTCCAATTTACATTATTTCCTATTGATCTTGTTGGATTTTGAGTATATCATTGGTTAACTAATTAGTTTAATCCAATTTTTATGCATCTTTGCATCCTAGGCTAAAATAGAACCTTCCTCCATATATGAGTTATTGATATTACTGTTTACTATCTCAATAATACAAACCTCTAGTTTATTAAAAAAGGATGTAAGATCCATCTTTACATTACAAAAAAAATTTCTATTCATGTCTTTCCATAATTCCCATAGGAGAATGGAAGGGGAAATTTTTCATAAATTACTATAAAACTTAGAACAATCATGTTTTAGTCAACTTTTTTTTTTAAATTAATAGTTTATTAGGGAACGTGGTTTGTCAATTTAATTTCTTTCAGTCCCAATACTAGCAATCATTATAAAAAAGAAAGTGTTTAGATGTTTCAAATTATATATTCACAAAATGGGCATCTAGATGGTCCTTCAAAATCCATCTTGTTGAACCTATATGTTGTTAGAATTCTCTTTTGAAGAGCAGCCTAAAGGAAGATACTTGTTTCCAGAAGACATGACAGGTCTCAAAATAGATTTTGAGGGATGTTAATCTTATCCCATTGTTGAGAATTTATTATCTTTTCATACCCTAGTTTGACTTAATAATTTCCATCTTTTGAGGCTCCCCAAATTAATTTGTCTTTTCTATCTTTATGATTTTCTTGTATACTTTTTAAAAATTGATTTAAAATGAACTTTTCGTGTAATGAAAGTAGAGTTTCATCTAAGGTTTTCCATTTCTATCCTCCATATTGATTATAATTAATTTTAATTTTATAATCACTCACATTCTTACCTCACAAAGTTGAAAGAGTATATTTGATGTTTATAGGTAGATTTACATTATCTAGAGAAGGGAGTCCATCCCATGAATCTTTCCCAAATAAAGTATCCTTATTAGCTATTATTAGCTATATCTCAAGTTAAATTATTAGCTATTAATGAATGACAATTCAACATAACATTCCAAATTCTTGAACCTTTTGGAGGATTTTTAGTTTTGAACAAAGACAGGGGATTATTATTATTTAAATATTTATGATATAGAATTTTGGCCCATATACTATTGTGTTCTTTAAAAAATTTCCATATAAGTTTTTCCCTTAACACCTCACTTTGCCAACTCAAACTTTTTATGCCTATGCCTCCAAATTCTTTAGGTCGATGTATTTTTTTCCAATTTTATCAAAGCTTATTTTTTCTTATCACCAATATCTTTCCAGAACAAGTTTTTAAATTTAGAGTCTAATTTATTTTTTACACCTTTGGGTAGGGAAAGACATGACATTTGATATATGGAAATAATCAAAAGTATTGCTTTGATCATAGTCATCTGACTAGCTTAAGTTAACAATTTTCCTTTCCAACTTCCCATTAATCCATTTTTTCTAAAATCGTATCTCAAGCCTTACTTTCTCTAATATCTTTTTCAAGTTGAATACATAGGTATTTGCAAGGAAAGGTTCCTTTTTTGAATTCCATTATCCTACAAATTTCTCTTTCTACTTCCTCTTTGCTATTAATAAAAAGATCGCTGATTTGTTAGCATTTACTTTTTGACCTAATGCTTCCATATAAGTATTTATTATTTGGTTTAAATTTTTGGGCTTCTTCCAAAGTGCTTTCTCCTAGTACAATTGTATCATCTGCAAATTATTGGTGTGTTATTTTAGGGACCTCTTCAGTTACTGTGATTTTTATAATTTTCCTTTTAATTTGAGCCTTTATAATAGCCCCATTAGAAGATTCTACCATAATAATGAAGAGAAGAGGTGATATAAGTTCTTTTGTCCTACTCCTCTAGATATGCTAAAAAAACCTTCAAGGTTACCATTTATGAGAAGGGAAATTTTAGGTGTTGAAATGCAATTACATATTAAGTTGATCCATTGACGAGAGAATCTAAAAGCTTTGAGTGTTTTACATAAGAATATCCAATCTACTTTATTGTAGGATTTTTGGATATCTAACTTCATTAGCATACAAGATTCCTTGTTAATTTGTATAGAATGAATTAGTTCCTGTATTATGACAATACCATGTAGAATTAACCTAATAGTAACAAAACATGTCTATTCCTCTAAAATGAGCTTTGGTAATACCTTTTGAGGTCTATTAGCTAGTGTTTTTGAGATAATTTTGTAGATTGTATTATATAGGGCCATGGGCCTAAAATCTCTTGGATCCATATGTTCATTTTTCTTTGGAATTAAAGCTAGGAATGTCTTGTTTATTTCAGTTAGAAGAGATCCAAAACTCCTAGTTGCCTCAATAGCATTCCAAAGGTCATCTCCCAGAATATACCAACATTTTTAAAAGAAAAAGGTTTTAAAGTCATTAGGGTCTAGAGATTTATGGGGATTAAGTAGAAAAAGAGCATCTTTAATTTCTTCTTAGGTTAATTTTTTATTTAAGTTTTTATTATCTTTTGCGATTTTCGGAATAGATCCTAACATCTTAGTCTGAGCTACTAAATTTGATGATTCAAAATTATCAAGGCTATCTTTATAATAATTCACAAAGGTTTCTGCTATCTCATTTGGATTTTCAATTACCCTTCCTAAATTGCCCTTTATTTTTGTTATTTTGTTGATATTTCTCTTGTTAATAGCACTGTTATGATTTTTTTTTGTATTTCTATCACCTTCTAACAACCATATTTCTCTTGATTTTTGCTTCCATAATATTTCTTCTTTTTCTAGGACATTTTCATGTTTATCTAGACACTCTTTATATATAAATATTTTTCATTAACCATTCCTACCCTAATGATTTCTTCGTTTAAGTTTTTTAATTCTTCTTCATTCTCTATTTTTTCTTTAAATGTGTTATTAAAATTATCTTTATTCTATTTATTTATTTATTTATTTATTTATTATGTTTTTAATAGGCAATTTGGGAAATTTTTTGCTTTGTCCCTATCTAGATTATCCAAGCCCCATTTATCTAGTATATCTTCTTGATTTAACAATTTAGAATCCCTTAAAGATATCTCCATCTCAATAGGAATATAGCTACAATCACCTTCTCTTTCCTCTACTTTTCCTTAGGAAGGTGAATTAGATTTCATTTCCTTCTGTTTTACATTATTATACTCTTTTATTATTATTAAATCCAATTGATTATCTTCCCTTATTCTTACTGTAGTGCCCAAGATTGCATTTTTATCTAATATTGATTTACTATTTGCCTTGGTATCTGTTAAATTCTATTTTTCTATATTATCCTCTAATCCTAATCTTCAAATTCTTCCTTATAATGATCGTTGTTTTTCTATCTTCCATATCTAGCCCAAATTTATTATTTTCATTCTTTTTATTTGTTGTGTATTCCTTTCTCCATTTTTAAACTTTATTTGAATTCATATGATGCAATTTATATTCATTGGTCTGCTAGGTTATATTTCTTAACAATATAATATGCAAAACTTTATCAATTTTTTTGATATTCTATATTCTTCACTTCCTTCAGATTTATAAGTGGTGGATTTTTATTCTTTGTCTAAAGTTATGAAATGACAATTCTCCTCTTTATTCATCTACAAATATCGTTGTCTATGTTCTTCCATAATCGTTTATTTTGTATATTTTTTCATAATATAATTTAATTGACATAATAGATTCTTTAATTCCTATCTTCAAAAAATTTCCACAATATGGCAGGATCGTGCTCTTATACCACTATGATGATCCTAGATAATTCTTTATTTGATTTTAGTCTAACTTGATCAATTCAAATTATATCTTATTCCAAAAACAAAAATGGCACCTTCTTGTCGCTTTCCTAATTTATTCATCAATAATTTATGTCTTTTGACTTAAGGTTCCATCTCCTTTATATTTTAGTTAATCCCAATAGTCATGACTTTTGGAACATAATATATTATATCATTATTTTACTTATTTAATATTTTTTTTTTTATCAATTAAGTATTTATAATATTGCTTGATTGTATTCTTATTAATATATTATTTTATTATTATTTATTTAGACAATTCAATAATATTATATAATTTTATATTTTATTTATTTATTTATTTATTTAGTTTTATAATTATTAATTATTATTTATTACTAATATATTAATATATAGTTATTGTATAATGTATTATATTTTTACTAATAGATCAAAAATATCAATAACATATAAATATAATTATAGTAGGTTATATTATTATTTACTTGAAATATAAGAATATTATTTAGTCTATTAAATCTTATTCAAAGAGGAGAAATTACAAATGTAATAATATATTTAAATAGTGTATACATTTAAATTATATTTGTATTATACAACTAATTTGGGCTCATGACAGCTTAGCTTCTTTGTCCTTTAACTTTATTTCCATCTAAATATTGATGTGCCAAATGTTTTTGATAAGAAAAATAGGTTTTGAAGGAAGCCTGAAAGCCTTTTGAAATCATAAAATTTTCAAAGAAGCCCAAACCAAACAAAACTATAGTCCAAAGGTGAAATAGGTCACCCAACAAGACACAGTGACCAGGGTGGCATCGCAAATAACACAGTACTCATCAGCCACACAAATAGGTTTTGAACAGGCACCTGAAACCCTATGGTAAAAAAGAAGAATAGACAATAGGTTCCTTACCATGTCAAACAACAAAGAAGAATAGGCCAAAAGAACCAGGAAAACCAAAGAAAGGGGCAACCGCAATCAAGCTTTCCCTTTTGCTCCCAACTTTTAAGAACGTAATGCCATATCAAAATGAGTGGAGGGCCTAACCTTTTTACCTTTTACTATGGTCCATCCCTCCTCCACCAAACTAGCTACCCTCTACCCTACAAAGTCAGCAACACCACAACCATCCCCCTAAAACCCTTGTGGCTAGGGAAAAGACCGCAGCAAAAAAATCAACAACATCTAGAGATGGGGCAGCAAAATCTAGAGATGAAGCCATAGGTGGGGCAACAATCGAATTGCCAGAGATACAATCCCAAAGAAGGTGATCAGAAGAGGTCACCACCATTGGGACAGTCGTGCCATTAGAAACAACAATTGATTCTACCACCACAGTGTCCTGAGAAGAGTCACCATTCCCATCAGAGGAATCATTTTGAACCGTGTAGTGATCATCCAAGACCCCCTTCCACCAAGAAGGAGACTTCTTTGGACTAGATTTTTCAGAGGAGTAGTGGGCAACAAGATGGTCAATCTTGTGGCATATCCTACATCGAAAGGGGATGCCCTCATAATCAAGAGGCTAAATCCAAGGGCCATGCAAAGATTTCAATGTAATCATTTCAAGGAGTCCCTTGGAGACATCAATCTCAACTAGGATGCGAGCATATGTCATCCTAAACACATTGGAAGATGTAGTGTCTACCATCAAAAAGTCCCCAAGGGCTTCCCCAACAGCCTCCAAGATAGAATCCACCCAAAGGTGAAGATTTAGAAACTTGACCTATAGAGGAATCTTATTAAAAGATTCTATCACTGGGTCAAACTCCTTATACCAAGATTTAGCCATCAAAGGAAACTTCTTCCCCCCTGAGAAAGCACGGCACAGGATTGCATTTCTATCTTCTAAAGTTTCAAATTTCACAATGAAAAAACCCCTTGTCACTGGGTATATCTAAGATGTACTTGAAATAAAGGGCTTCCAAACACAGGTGATCCAAGCATGCAGCTCTAGCAAAGAGGGCCAGAAACCCTTAAAATGAAAGATAGTAGCTTTGGAGGAGAGATCATCCACATTTATAGAGAACTCGTCTTTATAAACTCTTACACCAAGTGCTCAAGAAATGTAAACAAATACTAAACCACAATCATTGCAAAATTTTATCTCAATTAATGCTTTTGAAGAGCACCAAGAGCCTTGCTAGGCTAAAACTTGGTTTAAAGGTATGACTCCCAAAATTAACATATTTTTTTGGATTCTTCTATAAGATAAAATTCTAACAACGGATAACTTGTTGAAGAGAGGGTTCAACATTGTCAATAAATGTTATCTCTATAAGGAAGCTAATGAATCGGTTAATCATTTGAATTTTAATTGTTCTTTTACTAGAAGATTATGGGAAAAGGTTTGTGGCTTGTTGAATATTACCTGGGTATTCCTAGCTACAACTCAAGATTTTTTCAATGGTTGGAAGTTTCCCTCTACTAATACTTTGGTTATGAGGTTGTGGGATTTTATTTTCTCGTTCCTTTTCTAGGACGTTTGGAAGGAACGTAATGATAGGGTGTTCATGGGTAAAGAAACTAATCTAAGTCAGTTGTTCTATAAGATTAAGAATATGGTATTTGAGAATATCAGATCCTGTAGAAAAGGGCACCAACCTCAGAATGCTTGGGAAGAATCAATGTTTTAGAATTGAAATTTGAATGGTCTTGGTCTAGTGCAAAATGGTCCTAACCTTAGGGATCTAGCAAGATGGGATTGTCCTCCAAAGGATTGGTATAAGATTAACTTTGATGGGACCTTGAAGGGCAACCCAAGAATAGCTAGCTGTGGTATCATCATTAGGAATATGAATGGGGATAGAGTGGGTGGAATGGTCATTCCTTTTGGGGTTCAAACTAACCATGTGGCAGAAGCAAGTGCAGCCCTCTATGGTCTTAGCGATGCAAGAAGATTGAATTTGAATAAGATATGGCTTGAGGGTGACTCCCTTAATATAATTAATTTTCTTAATAAAGTTACTAATCCTTCTTGGACTATTAATAATATTATAGGTAAGGCCATAGATCTTATCAATTCCTTTGAAATTTGTGTTGTCACTCACAACTATAGAGAAACTAATCAAGTTGCTAACTAGGTGGCTAATGTGGCATGCAAGAGTGATGAAAAGTTAATTTGGAATCACAATGATATCATACCTATCAAGGGGTTTTTATTGATTGAGCATGACAAAGCTAGAAATAAACAAAAATGTTTCATTAATGATGAAGAGGCCAACAAGGAGTAATAATGATATGGGTAGGATAGAAAAGCGACAAACTATTATGAGAAGGACGGTGTACTACCATTCAATACCACATGGATTGTGGGTCTTTTTTCCCACAAAAAACCTTGGCAACAATTTCGATTATGATTTTCTTTTGCAGGGATTTTTTTTGAGAAGCGAGAGTCATCATTTTAGTGACAAGAAGATGGGAGGAAGGAGAAAGAGAATTGAACTGGCTAGCTACAAAGAGTGGAAGAAGAAGAGTGAGATTTGGGACATACTAGAGCAAGGGAATTTTACTAGTTATATGGAGAAATTGAAAGGTAGTAACCCTGCCATTACCCGACAATTTATCAAAACATAGAAAGACAGGAGTGTTTTGTTGGGGAATTAAAGGATGGAGGTTTTTGAAGATATCATTGCTGAAGCAACAGGGATTGATACAGAGGGTATTAACTTGTATGGGGATAGAAAGCTCTTAGATTAGGTGGTTGAAGAGTTTGCCGACTCGAGTAAGGAACGCAATAGGCTGGTAAAAATAGGTAATTCTTACTTTAGCCCTAGCTCCATTCTCGCCCCTGGAGACTTGTTATGTTTGTGGTGATTATCTTACCTTAGATGGTCGCTTCACTAAGATATATGGTCATCGTTTCATGTTGGTTAATCATTTTAGGCATAGGGTTAGGATAAATTTATCCTTTTACTTCATACAATCTTTGGGTAATTCTATTTTAACCATTCAAAATGATCATGAAGGGGATCACACCTTTCATGAGGGGTTAATGGTTTTAATAATGAATCTTTTGAAATCCAAAGAGGTGGATAGGCCCTAGTAGAGAGAGAATTCAGATTGTGAGACAAATGGTAGTGAGTATAAGGAGAAATTTGATGAGGATATAGAGTATGAAATGGCTGAGGTTAAAATGAATGAGAGGAAGAAAAGTGATTTTGGGAGCTCTTCCAAGAAGAAAAGGAAGGAAAAGGTGAGTGAATCAAAACAAGATAGTGATTATGATGAGCAGAAAAAGGGTTTTGAGAAGAGAGGATCTTTGGGCAAGGTTTTAGAAAACAGGGGGAAGAATGTTGAAAGAGATTATGTCCCCTCTAATGATGAACTATTAATAAGAGGGTGGAAAGAAAAAGGAAAAAGGCACTTGCTTAGGATGCAGATGATGGGAATGAACTTAAGGAGGTGAAACAAAATAGGAACAAATAGGGGGAGCACGAGGACTTCTTTGAGCATAACAAGGAAGAGGATGACCAGGGGATTCTAAAGGGAATCATTAGTAACCCAAGGATAATGATAAAGGATATTGGTACCCTAAAACAAGAAATGCAAGATATATCAAGGGATTTTGATCAGCACAGCAAGATGGCAAGGGGGGAGAGAACATTGGGTCAGCACATTGATAGACTCTTTAAGGTTATAGGAAACATGAAAGAAGTAAAGAATTTGATGAAGCATGTGCCACCACTTGAAACCAAGAATAGGAATTTATCTCAGTTAGGCAAAGATCTTCAAAAAAGGATGGATGGTCTAGATACTAGAGTGGGTAACCTCGAGAAAATTGTCAAGAAACTGGTAGATCAAAACTACATTCTTCTGAAGACTATGGCTGACAACTTTAACACCTTGTTGAACAAGCTGGAATAGAGTAAAGGCCAAGATTCCTATATTGTGAATGAGGACCAAGGCCTAAGCAAGTGCACAAGGGCTAATTCCAAGAAGAATTAAAGAGTGGAAGCAAAAAAAGTTGGATGACATAAAAGCATCTACAGACAATATGAACATCTTGGCAGACCAAGTAGCGGACCTTTTGAAGACTGTAGTTGTTCGAGAGCTATCTTTTTGCTTTTCTTTTGTTGTCTTTTCATGCATAGTTGTTTTTTAGCCTCTCGTTTTGTCTATTCTCTTTTTTCTTTGGGGCCTTTTGTTATCTTCTTATATGCTCTTATTTCTTTGATACTTTGTATAAGGTTTTGGGTCCTTTAAAACCTATTTTTACATAATCAAAACATATTACCTCGTAAAGTTGATTCATCTCAAGGCTCTACTCGCATCTATACCTTCATAAGCATTATCTTTGAAGAATCTCTCTCTCTCTCTCTCTCTCAATGGTGCTTAGAAAAAGAAATTCTTGACCTACCATAACTCTCTCTCTCACACTCACTCTCAAAGGTGTTTAGAAATGAATTTTTTCTTGACCTACCATAATTGTATATTTTCCCTTCGATAAACCACCTCGCAGGACTTCTTTTTTCCACCAACACTATAACCAAAGGCCAGCTTACCTTTTCATATTCAAAATTAGGCATAGCAACTATCTCTTCTCCTATTTCATCTATAATGATCATCCCTAGGCCTACCTCTCAAAAATTTATCATCTCATCCAAATATATCAAATTATTTATTTGCTTCAATAAATAAGTACAAAAATATGGGTGAGTGTGTAACCAAGGTGGTGTGAAGGTGAGCCGTGAGGCATAGCGTTAAGCTAATGAACCCTATGTTATTTGTGTGAACTCTAGTCTAAGTTATACCTAGATTACTAAAAACCCTTTTAGAGGGTGAGTGTATAGCCAAGTTGGTGTCAAGGCAAGTCTTGAGGCATATTGTTACGCTAATGATCTTGGTGCTACACATCAACTGCAATTTGAGATTACCACAAACCCTTCAAAGGATGAGTGTGTAGTCAAGTTGGTGTGAAGACGAGTTGTGAGGTGTAGTGTTAGGCAAATGATCCTAATGCTATACATCAACTCTAGTTTGAGCCACACTCAAATTACCACAAACCCTTCAACCCTTGTATGGGTTTTTCGAGGTTCATTCTTCTTACCTCTTAGTTTCAAAGACAATCTAAAGGGAAAACCCTCAAGAAGAGTGGTGGAAAGAAAAATTTGATGGTGCTTCTAAAGGAAATCTAAGATCGTCTAGGGAAGGATTTATAATCAAAGATGCTAGGGGGGACATCATTTTTGTGATGGTAAGTGTCATCAAGATGGAACTAATACTCTAACTGAAGATGAAGAAACTCTTTTGGTTAGAGCTCAAAGAAGCTAGGGATGAAAAAGTCGAATGTTAAAGGTGATTCACTAATCATTGTTATTGTCATTATCAAAGGTGACATGGAGGCTTGGCACCTTCAAAATAAAAAATATAAATAAAGGTTCAAATAAGCAAGAAAGGCCCGATACACACTCAAGTTACTTGTAATAGAACAAATTATTGACAAGGACACAAATCAGATGGACTCTCAAGCTGGGTGGATGGATGTTGATGAGACACGACTAGTTGAGTTGTAGAGAGCTAAAGAAGATGCAAATAAGGTGGAAGATGATTGGCTAGAATCCAAAATGAATAGAATGTTAAGAGAAAGGATTAAGGGTTTCACCTCGTGTGCCCTTAGACAAAGCAAGGTTTTGCTTCACTTCTCCCCTTTCACTTTGTGTGGGTTATAGGTGGGGTGTTGGTTTCTTTGTGATGTTTTTAATCTTCTTTTACACAATCTTTTAATGTCTTAGGTGTTTGGGAGGGAAGCATGGTTATTTTTATGAGTTTTCACTTTTAGGGTGGTAGGTGGAACCACTAGATTTGGGTTTGTAAGTGGGGATTAGGAGCAACAGAATACCCAATGATCAAGAATGAATTAGAAAAAATCTCCTTTGATTTAACGGTGCTAATGGAACTATGAGGATTAGCATAAATGGAAGATTGTGGCTAGTCCATGGAGGCCAATTTTTACAACAGACCTGATGGAAAGTTTTTGTTTTATCTATGTTTCTCTTGCTTCAATTTGACAATGTTAATGTTGGAAATACAATGGGGAAAGTAAACTCTGAGAGGGGGGGACGAGGGGGAGGGGAGGGTGAATCAATACTTCAAAACTTTAACCATTAAAACATTCACCACAAATCCATCTCACAATTTGCATGCAAACTGAAATACCAAACTAAACGTATTCATCCATAGCATGAAACAAATAAACACATCTAACACAAAATATTTGGTTACCCAGAAACCTTCTAATAAGAAGGTAAAACTGGGGTGGGGATGACACCCACAAATATCCACTACTATAGTTGTAAAGTGTATCGAATGAAGGTTACAATGTTTGATCATAAACTATGATGTACCCTATGAAAGGTCTGCCCTGTTAAAGGCTTACAAAGACTATTAAGTCTTACTCTATTAAAGTATTTCAACACCCTATTAGAAGTTTGCCTGGTTAAAGGACTTTAACTTACAATGAATTAAGCACCTCATTAAAGGATTTACAAAAGCCTACTAGGACTACTCGGTTAAGAGATTTTATTGATTCACCTGATAGAATGTCTCAACCTTGATCCTTTGGTTAGCACCTCTCTGCTAGATATCAAATCACCTCTTTCCTAATGTATACTTGATCCTCTTGATCAACCATTTCACTTCTATTCTCTCTCTGCTTTCCTATGTTCTCTCTAATTGATTCTACAATTCAATCCTTTTACAACTCCTTAGTCACCATGAATGCTCTGTTTGTGCATACAAACTTCTCTATTCACACATAAAATCTCTAGGGTTTATCCTCCTTAAGAAGACTTAGGTGACCTAAGGTTAGGTAGGAATCAATTACTGTGATTCACCAATTTTGACACTTAATTCATCCATCTATATAATTGGTTGCATGTTCTGCATAGGGATTCTTAATATAGATTCATTCTTATCATCTAGAATTGCAAAACAATCCTTAAGTCAGCCCAAAAATGGTTTACATAGGAGTTTGTGTCATTACAGACAACTATGTCCAAAACTGTTTACTTAGCACTTGAAGCCTTTGATGCTCAGCATCCACTATATCTTCAAAGCTATAAAATGACCTCTGAATGAACTAACATCCACTGTTCACTCGGCATTTGAATTACTCAGCATGTATTAACTTGTTCGTCACTAGAGTGACTTAGCACTTGTTGTCTACTCAGCACATACCATACATTCTGCTCAGCGTGCATTAACTAACAACTTATGCTCAACATACACTACTTGTTTGGCATGCACTAAATACTGCTAAGTAATGACTTTCAATGTGTTGTCACTGATATGTCAAAACCACAATGAGTTCAACAATCAATACTAATCTTCAAGTTGGTAGTAAGAAGGTCTAGTTTTTGGGAAGACTACTCTTCTTGGAAAAAGTTATAATGCCAATTTTGTTATAAGATGTGATGGGAAATGATTTGTTCAAAGGTTGGGGTAGGCTTGAAGCCCCATTGTGGATAATCGTTCAGAATGGTGAATGACAAAGATAATTTGGAATGAAAGAGCATGGTCAAAAGAGTGGGTCTATGGGTTCCAATGTCAATTCTTTGCTTTGACAAGACTATAAATGTTAAGCTTTTGTAATTATAGGTCCACCTAGGATCTAGTTTTGTGATTGTTAGGGCATTATGAAATGCCCAATTCTATGAGCATTGTGAGAGTTTACCTCGTAAAATTTTGTAAGGGTAGTGGTAGATCTCATGGATGAAACTAAGTTGTAAGTTCATGGGTTTATTTTTTGGGATGGATAGTTCATGCCCATGACTCCATCATAGTTTGTTTTGAAGCATATTTAGTTAACTTTGTATATTTTATGTGATGTTACTTTATCTTTTAATAAATTCAAAACTATTGCCAAGAAGAAAAAAAAGTACTAAAATAACTCCTCGCATAGCCATTGGATTAATGAGCATGGGCTAGCCTTAGGAACTAAGGCCCTTGATTACTCATTCATTTATTTTGGTCTATACAAGGTTCCTTTGAAGTGTATGTAGCTTCCACCCTACCAAGAGAAATATTTCTCTTTAAAGGAGGAAAGGGACCTCTACTTTATCATATCCTATTTTCAAAGTTATCATACTCAAAGGGTGGGTTTTAGAACAATGGCCAATCTTTTTTCATGAAAAAATAAAAATGGAGATATTTTAAAAATCAAATCTTGTCCCCACACACTGAAGTTAGAGGAAATCAAAATCAATGGAGAAAAAACATATCTAGCATCAATACCAACACAAATTATTGCATAAACAAGACATTTCATGAAATTTCTAATAGGATCCATGGCCAAAAATACTTGACGTGCCTTTGAAAAAAAATATTTTCTCAATATTCTTAGGTGTTGAGCATCCTTACCCAAATTGGAACAACATAAAGGATTCCTTAGACAAGTTGAAACCAAGATAGAAACATTACAAGATAATATTAGTCTTCACAAGAGAATTAAAAAGAAAAAAAATATCTAGCCAAAATTGAAACATCTAATTTCCTTTTAGTGCATTAATGTTTGGGAGCCCAAGGTTTGAATGAAGACTTGATGAACTTTCTATAATAATATTTCCATCTTGCATACACCTCTACCTACAATAATATCAAAAGCTATAATACAAAACTTTCTTTGATCAAAAAGATCAAATATAGATCCTCTATACTTACAAATTTTTCTAGTGATTTGAATACAAAGAACCAACAACCTTTTGGTTTTTTCATCTACTTCCCTAATGAAGGACCTTTATAAGGCTCACATAGTACGCAAAAAGGGGGGAGAGCATATTGCTCCTAAAAAAACCTCTAGCCTCCTTAAATTATGAAAATCTAGCAAAAACTTTACGCACTCCTCCCTTCACTAATCTACCCACTCATTCCACCTCTACAAACATGAGACCTACTACCTAGAGTAATCCATGCTAGAAAACTCCAAAAGGGTCAAGATTCATTGATTCCTAATTAAATTTTCTAATTATTCCTTCATATTTGTCATTTTATGCATTCCACTTGATTAAAATGAGATTGGTATATCCATCTTAGTTGTATGTTTCCTATGTGCAATTTCAAAGTATGATTCATCTTTTGAATGGGTCTATATTGTAACTTTACTTGTAAAGTTAGTAAAATTGTTTATCTCTCTTAACTTGTATTGAGAATTTCATGGACATGATAAAGTAAAGATTATTATAGGATTATTGTGTAAGTGCTAAAAAGAACTAGGTTGTCTTTCTTCTTAATGAATCTAGCTCATCATGTCCACAATTCTTAATTTATTCTAAGAAATCAATTGTCTTGTATTTTCCCACATGTAGTATATCATTGTTACAAGAACTATTGAGACATTGTGTTGTATCTCCTTGCAGATTTAGTAACTACTCACGTGTTATGTTTCTACTTTGGAGAGCATGTTGTATTGTGATGCTTACTGCTATTAATTGAGATGATATTGTATCTCAATATCTATGTGTCACCTACACATCTCTTCCATGTGTCTATACTAACGTTATCATATAGAGACAACAATGTGTGTCTCTGTACATACATGTGACATTGTTTTTGTTGTATTTGTGAATATGAAAATTGTTTTGTATGTTTTAGCCTACCATTGCCTTTAGTTAAAATCAAGTATAATATATACTATCTAATCAACAATTAACTATGGTGCTACATGAATTAATTCAAATGAGTCAAGAATGTATAAAATGTTGTGCAAAAATATTAAATGTGAGAATAAAGGAAATTCAATGCTGCAACACCATTTTCATAGTCTAAAAAATCCCAAAATGGTAAAAATTAATGGGAGAAACAATTTGTTTCAATTCCAAACAAACAAACAAGTAAAGAGTAGATTCAACAACCATTTGTTCATATGCTCACTACCAAGTTGTCAATCCTTCATACAACTATTTTTTCCTCAATTCAATTACAACATGCATACAAGTTTTAGTTGATGTGAATCGCCATCTTCACATCTTCCTATAGGTGTTCAAAGATCCTAGTTATAAACTTAAGTTGTTCCTCATTCAAGTTGGAAGAGGAATTGGCATTCTTTTCATTCCAAAATTCACTTATGTAGTTGGCCAAAGCCCCCTTTTTCAAGAGTCTTTTAACATTTTTGTATACTCTAGATTTATTACGAACCAACCATGTCAATTCTTACACTAACTCTATAGGGAATTGAAGATATCAAAACCAATAGTTTTAATTGTTGGTTACTAGGATAAATCTTGTAACATGTAGCTTTAATGAAACTTTGCCTATCAAGCGTTCTTCAAAATTCTTATTCACATTAGATCACTAAGTATAATTTATCCATATCAAGAAGCAACTAAGTTTAGTCACAATAATCTCAATTAAACTAGTTGATCAACATTTGGATCTCTACTTTTAAAAAGTTGTCAATGTTTATTTTGTTTGCCAAGAGGCTTAACTATTATCAAGGAGGTCAACAATCTTCCACAGTTTATAACAAGCCCACAAATAAATATGCTTTTGAGCACTGTCACATGTTAAAAATGAATACAAGAACCTAAATGATGAAATCAAAACTAGGCTGTATGTCTATATTACTCCTACGACCAAGCCTCAAGCATAATTCTATTTCAAAATAAAAAATCCTAAAGTACATCCCTAACCATCTTTGAATTACTATACTACCAACATAGCTAAATATCAATATACACAAACTTCCCATAATAGATGAGTTATTTGACCTTCTTTTTAGTGATCACCTTATGTTGAAGAATAATACCTCAAGCTTGTATTCAATGATTCTACTTCTCTCTATGTCATGTACCTCACATAAAAATTGGGTTTTCGTAGAAAATAAGAAAATGGTTTATTAGTATAGCTACTCTAGTTGTCCTGAAGAAAATCCACAATCAATTCGCTTTGCAAATACTATAGTAGGTGAGGGAGACTACTATCTCATCTCAGAGCATCGTCACCCGTCAAACTACCACTAGCACTTACACAATAAGGTTCAAGGGTTACATCGATAGCAATTTATCTATAAAAAAGATAAATAAAAGATAAAGTATTTGTTTTAAACATATTGAAGGAACATATTTTTCTTTCCAACAAATGGAACATCAAAACTGTAACAAAAGGAATCTCTTTCATCTACCAGTACATATCAGAGGAGGTATAATCGTGTGGCAAACTAAGAAACAAGCTCCATTGTTTTTAATATTCTCATTGGAACAAAGGTCACTCCATAACCTATGTCTTCCTTTTGTTAATAACTCTATATGCTACTAATTGAGCTTTGTATTCGTCAACAATTTTGTTTACCTTTTACTTTATTTGAAATAACCACTTGCAGCCTAAGGTTTTCAGTTTCTTGGTGGCAAATCGACAAGCTCCCTTCTGTGATTTCTTATGAGAGCACCGCACCTTCATTGGTACTTGCAGTAAGCCAAAAAAAAGCCTGCAGAACTCTACCCTTCCACAAATTACTACGGTTTGAGAAGACTTGCATAGTGCAGAACAGGTCGAAAATGTGGGGTAGCCACATCAGAATATTTTCTCTTCAAGTTTGTCAAATATCTTGTAATGCAATTGAATAAATTCACTGAGTGCTTTTCCAGCTCAATTATTTTGCTTCATCAATGTATATCTTAATATTGGTATAAGACCAAGATGATATTGCTATGTTTTTTTTTCAATCCTTGTGTGCAAACCATGTTTTTTTAGAGTTTATCATTTACTGAATAGCGTTGTTTAAAAGTTTACAAGATATTTCATCTTGTAGAATCAATCGCCATGTTACCCCAGGAAAGTCTTTTGCAATATCCATGGATAATGCCTTGCACTGTGAGTTGGGATATGTTTCTTAGGAAAAATATTAGAGAACCAATCTGTAAAAGGGTTATACAACCCAGAGAACCGGACGGGAAACAACTGATAAAACATGATTTATAAGGTTTGAACAATGGGTGTCTGCCTAAACAGATGTGCCAGTGCATTGTATCACAGACCATAGCATGACAAAAGGCTGTGTGAGGATGTTGCTAACTTGAGAATAGCATGTGGACGAACTATCAAAACATGAATGTGAGAGGTAGAAATGAGATTAGGGGTGTTCTTTAGTAGCCTATGTTCAAAACTTCTACGGCATTGATTTTGCAAGTGAATTCCCTGGAGCAAAGACCCCATTTCATCCTTATTTGCAATGTGCCTCTCTACACATAATTGATGCAATTTTGTTTTGACTGTAATCCAGCAACGATCTTGTTCAGTTATAACACCCCTATATTTCTTTAACTTCCTTATCATAATTTATGGACACAAAAAACAATGCTCTCCTTAGAATTACATCAGGTCAAATGTTCAATTCATTTTAAAATTATATGCCTCATCCAATAGTCAGCATGACCAAGAATTCAATCAGGCAGACACGGTGCTTAGCTCTTGGAGATATACAAGTCCCTGCTTATGGAATGTAAGTATTGCCTGCTGTCGTCTATAAAATCTCCATGGCTGCAAGAAATTAGATCAGCTAGAATGGTTCATTGTCATGTCAGTCTACTGCATTTTGTCAGAAATTCAAATGGCTTCCTTCCAAGATCTCATTTTACCACATCCAGTGATAATTAAGTTAATGAGAACACTTTTTAATTTTTCAGACATTTCCTCGAGCAATTGATGAGCAACCTCGGTGCTCCTAGACTTGAAAGCTGAAATATAAAATTGAGAGAAATGTTTAGAAGTAACATGCAATTGAGTGCAGTTTTGACCATATGACAACAAATTTGTTTACCCATATCAAGATCTGCTTTGTACACATGCTTGCAACAAACTTGCAATGGCAAACAGATCTGATGCCATGCCTTATTGCATTTGATGGAAGACTACTAAAGGTTCCTCTCCTAGACCACTCTGTGAATATGCTGTTATAATCGTATTCCCTGAGCTATGCTATAACTAAATATTTAATCAAAATTAATGTGTTCATACCCTAAGTTCCACATTTGGCATACATATGACTAAGGACAAATTCATAAACCTCTCAAGACTCTAATCCATTGTTAATTAATTTAGCATTGAACTTCTCTGCTCGTATCTTGTTAGCAAGTCCTGCACATGCCCTAACAGGGCTGGCTGCCTTTATATTTGTTTTCTTAATTTGGCAAAACTCTCAAGGCTTCTTTCTAACGACCTTGATGTGCATATCCAGCAATCAACCTGGTGTGTCAGTTCTATACGGCATTTCATCAAACAATTGGGCAGCAGTCTTGACTATATCAAATTTCTTCGTGCAGATGTGAGATATTGAGCTTTCACAAATTCATTGTCATGGGACTGGTATCACTCATGCTACTTGTATATCTAAATTTGAATTTGTTGGCACATAACCATAAACTTCAAACACTAAATCTACAGGTCCCCAATCAGTATTCAGGTACTCCCTTACATGTAAAATGGAAGGAAGCATTAGAAATCTATATAAATGATATGAAATTGGAATATAATGCATGCGGACAATGTAATCTAAGGTAAGAAAACTTTAGCCCAATTTGCAATGCTTGAAAAGAGCTTTAGTCCCTAATATTAAGCTCCAACACATATTTTAGTTCTTAATTTGACAGAAGTAGCAAAGAGAATGAGATAAGTATCTCTGTTTCAAATATTTATGAATTCAAGTTCAGGGTTAAAAAGGGGATAACAAGACCTAAGCCATCATGGTAAACAGAACCTTAGCAAGGATCAAGAAGGAATGCCTTAACCTTGACTGTATAGCTGAAAGTTGTGTCAACATCAACTAATACAGGGAACACCTCTCTGTTGAAACAAGGCTGCTGCACAAAGTTACCCCAAATTTTCAACACAGATTTCAGCCAGACAAACCAGAGCTTTACATTAAACAGTGTTAAAGATGGGGAATTTAGATTTATTAGGGTGCAGGAAGGAAGCCTACTAACTCGGAAGTAACACTTGGAACTGCTTTTGGAGCTGGGGCTACTGGATATGGACCAATGTTCTTTCCCTCCAGATGGGAGGACGAAGATAAGAATAAAGTCTGGGAATGTGTTGGCATATGCCAGCTGTGGGTTGTCCAGACATCTGAATTTAGTAGTTTAACTGATCGAAGCTAATGACAAACCACAAAATACAGAATAGCCAAGATAAAACCGGTGACCTTTCCAGCCCAATTTCTTAATGCCAGCAGCTGCGGAAAATTTTCCAACTTGGGTGTGATGATTTCCCAACTGAAGATCCCCTAGTAAATAGCCCATTGGCTAAATATAAGGGTATAATGGTTTCAATTGAGCAACTAGATTTCGTACTTTTCTCTTCATTCATTCTTTCTATGCTAATTAACTATAGTTCTAGGAAGAATATTGGTGAGCTTATGCAGCTGTTTTGTTTTGATTAGATAAGCATGAGAAGGGCCTGGACCACATACTAAGAAAAAGAATAGTAAGATGCAACTACAGTCAAGCTGTCAAAAACAACTACAATTAAAAGAAAAAAACTAGGACCCTGGAGATCTCAACTAGACAATGCCAGAATTTACTCTTACTGGCCTCATACCTTTCACGTTAGTATGAGTTTAGAAGAAATATTTAAGAAGACTTTTCTTAATGCAATCAGATTTCCACAATCCATGATTTAAAATGTTTATTTTCTGGAATAGATTGTGTAGAGATTTTTCATCAACGTTTCGAATCACACTACGTGATCCATCATCAGGAAGATAGAGCAAGAGATGTCAAATAATGCCAATATTGTCCTCCTAACAACAGTGCAAGAGATATTGTCCTCCAAGTCCTCAGAACATGGGAAAGCAAGGGGTTCCACTACAGCAAGCCCATCTAATGTTCCTATATAAGATTAGGGGTTTAAATCAAACATAATTACAGTTTTGCACAGTTGTTTTTTCATGAATTCAATTTTCCCAAACAAGCATGTTGCTTGCTGCATAGGGAAGCAACGAAACTAAATTGCAATCTTATATCATCCAGAATATACAGAAGAGTTTAAAAGTGCCTTGAGGCAATATTCTGTGTAATTATGTATGCAATCATTGCAATGTTCCACATGCACATTTGGATCGAAATCTTCATATCAGAGCACATGTAAATGAAATTATGACTCCTATTTAGGTATATCAATTAAACACAAATAAACACACACCAAGAATTTTAATGAAATGTTCACAATCCTTCCATCAGTGTGGGTTTCTTTCTTACCTATATTATTTCAAATACACGGGATATCATCAATTTGAGCTCAAATTATACATAATACCACCAATACACTGCAATGCCTGTCAATTTGAGAAAGCAAGTAAATATTCCACCAAACTGCAGTAGAAAATAAAATAGCATCATTTGAACTGATAAATACTATAACTCACTAACCACGTCATTCAAGTTGCTACAATTAGTCCATTTCTCATCAAATAAGAGTACACTCACAAATACAATTTCTTTAACAAAATTTTCTTTTAAGGTGACACAGGCAGATGCATCAGTGTGCCCTCCTAGATGAGTACAAATATTAAAAATAAATAAACAGGCCATATATGGTTTGGCATCCTCTGTAATGAAAATTACGATATTTTTCAGGTGTGAGGAATTCCTGTTCAAAACATTAATAAACTTAATGACTCCAAGTCGTCAATAAAAGTATTCTCTATGATAACTCTGTATTTATTTTTGTACAATGTGGACATGGCCAATTTAATACACTCAATCCTCTTTCAGTCTTCTTTTAGATTCACTATTTTCTGTATTTTCTATGCTGCTTTCAGTGGCATCATTAAAATGCCTCCCTTCAGCCAACTTCTCCTGTCCTAAATTCTCCCTCTCCGATATCTCCTCTTTCTCGGGTGTACTCATATTCCACATGACTATTAGTATGCAAATCACAAAAAAAAGAATGTACAGAGATCTAATGTCAAAAACTGATTTTAAGAAGTCAAGAAAGGAAGATTCCTTGATACTTTTTTTAACAGTGTTTCCTTGCCTGTAGCCTTCAAGAAAACTGTTTATGTCCAATCCCAGGTTTTCCATGTTTAAAGTTTCCAATCCAAGAACCTTCAAAATTTGAGCAAAACAAGAGTTAGAAAATTCAAGACAAGAGAACGGCATTCACATGAATGCATAACTAATTAAACACTCGCACTACATAAGTGGCTTCTTCTACCATAAAATATCAATTCAGAATAGGCAAGAAGCTATCAAAGAATGTTGTGAGCAACCCATACAGTGATCAAACAAGTTAGACTATATTGAATATAATATAGCATCCTTTGGATCCATATAGCCTTACATATTCAATTCGCTATGAAATTACATATCTGACAGGTCCCAGCATTAAATTGAGGACTACCTGACCCATTCAATCTTAAACAAGCTCTACACAAATGAAAAAAAACCTACTTCATCTAAACCGGTGTTACAAGTAACACCTGGTGGAAAGGAGTCCACACCAAGAAAAAGCAAATAATTTATCCATACAATGATGGAACCTATATTCAGAAATCTAAGCTGCACATTTGGTACATGAATATTGAAACCTTGTTAACATTAAACTAATAATGAATGAATTGTCATTAGCCTAAAGAAGTGCTCTAGTAAGATGGATACTAGGCCAACTGAATTTGTGAAGAACCCAATTTTGAAAAAGCCTCTTAAGGGAAACTCTAGCAGAACTGGTGTAGTTGAGCTCCAAAGAAGTAGTGCTCACTCTTTTGGGGCTTTCTCATCAAGACTCCCATGGTACAAACAATGAAAGAGAAACTACTAGCTTAGAGGAAAGCTTGAAATTAGCAATTCATCTCAACTTTCATTGGCTAGTTGTGAAAGAAAGCTTGAAATTAGCAATTGCCCTCAACTTCCATTGGCTAGTTGTAAAAGCAACTAACTGTTACTCATCACAGCTTTATGTGAAAACCCAACATCAAGATGAAATTTCAAATGCATTCTAGATGAAGCAAGGCATCCTGTGTACAAACTCCCCTTTGTTTCATTTATCACCATTAAAGGGAAGAAAACGGGTTAGCAAACATGCAGCCACTACAGGTTCCTCTCATTCCCACCAAAATTTGATGTAAGGGCAATCTTTGAAGGCATGGATAAAATTAAGAGATTGACAGAGCATGATATGGAGATTTCCTATGTTGGTTGTCATAGTTTAGTGAATATAAGGGACTATGATCTTCTCCATTGTGGATCCTTTCTCTTTGATTGTTCATGTCTTTCTCTGTTAAAGACGTGTATGTAACTCAGAAGCCCCTGCTCAATTTGTCTTAAAAGTTTCACTATGCTATAGAAAATTTATTGGCTTAAGTTGAACAGACATCTGATGTTAATGTCGGTGCTGCTCATATTCTTAAAAAAATTCACTATGGCAGAAGAAATCATGCCGTAAGGTGAACCAGCCACTTCTGAAGCAGGAGCAGGCTCGGGCAATTGCTTCATGCAATGAGATAACAACTTTCACAAATTTTACTGATGCAGATTATTTGTGAAAGTGATCATTTACCATGTTACATCCCAATTTTTGACCTAATTTGGAATATAGCCGTTGAGGTTCACATGAAGTCAGTTGGCAGTTTAATTTGTTATAATCTAGCGAAATGGTAAGATAGTTAGTCGTTATGATTTCAAGTGAAGGTAACATGCTAGTTGATCGTTAATCACGAATTCATGGAATTGAAAAGACGGTTAACTGTTATGATTAATTATGATTAAATAATTCATTATGATAATATAATTTAATTGCGGAGAATTTCCTTGCAGGAAACATGTCGAAGGGGGTGAAAGCATTGTCAGAAAAGAATTAGGCAGGAGCATCACCATCACTGGGCAGATGGGTAGAGGATCTAGTACCCATCTAGCGACTTGAAACAGGATACATCTGCGGAACCGCATAAGTTATTAAATAATTAATTTAATAACAATAATTGAGTTAAAATATAAAACATATCTCAAAAGATTTTAATTTATCTTTCATCATGTTATTTTAATAAATATTTATAAATGTGCATATTATATAAGAATGATTTGGCACCATTATAATTTAATAACTAATAAAGTGATGTTTCATGTACATATAAGATTATAATATATTCAAATTATAATAATTGAATTATTATAGTTTTTGAATTATAATCTTCCAATTCTATTCTCTTCTTTTTATTTTTCTTGCTTTTAACCGATTAATATTTGGCATGTTTAATCGAATTTATGTTTTAGAATTCGTATAGACTTCTTGGAATTCGAATGGTCCTATAATCTTTCCAACTTCTCTTCCCAACCTTTTTATTTTCTTTTCCCTCTTTATTTCTCTCCTTTTCCAATTCGAATTTATGTTATATCTGAAGAGTCTTCTTGAAAACCGATGGAAGCCAAAGGGTTGCAGCTGACCATTAATAGAATATCATGTTTCGATTTGAAAACAATTCCTTCTCCCCTTCAGCACTCAGATAACTTTTTTTTTTCAATCTACTACGTCTTATTATGGAGCTGAGTGAAAAACGTTATCAGAAATATACTAATCACTGAGCTCTAAGTTTCCGATTTCCTTCTGACTCCCTTTAAATTTCTACCAGCGATAAGAGTTTAGAGCAATGAAATACATAAGTGGAAGATCAAGAATTCCGGTCGCTGAAAGAGGATTCCGAACTTGTATTCAGGTCACGTGTTGAAGTATTAAAACAAAATCAGTCAGCTTTTATTACATGGTACGTTTACCTTTATTTTACCTTGTTGCTGCTGTATATTGTGAACGGTAAACCGATAAGAGAGTATATTTTTCAAATACATAACGTCCATACATGGTCGGAGTTACATACGGCTTGATATCCTGCCTTCTGATTTTATAACCTTGAGATTGTTTTAATTATGGATTCAAAAGATGGGAACTTAATTGATCTTTCATGAATCAGTAATCATGCCTGAGTTATCGCCATTAACTACATTACTTGATTCACTCCATGCATTCTGTTAAAGTATCTTTTGTTCCCCATGATGGTTGCACATAAGTTTAAGTATTAAATAGCAAGTTATAAATCAGAATGTTGATTCCATAATAGATTATAGATTTTAAATCAAAACCTTGTTTAAAAGGTGGTTATATCAGAGCAAGCTTATACAAAAGTATTTCCATATGCCTCTGAGTTAAGGGATAGTACTCTCAAGAAAAACCAGTAAATAATTTACAAAGCAATTTTAATCGTTGCTAAGCCGTAGACCCAGGTCGGGCACACTACATTGGTTGTGAATATAAAATGTATCTGTATTCTTATGAAAGACAAGTATTATGAATCTTTTGTTGAAGCCAAGATAAACATGGTATGGATCCATAATCATTTACCGATGGATATTAGAATTAGATAGTTAAAAATTTGGGAATCTTAAAAGAACATGATCATAAAATCACAGATTGTGAAATGCTGGATGCATATATATTTGACAAAACCGGTTGTTCTGAGAATTTCTAACACCTGGGACTAACCCGACTGTGTAGCCAAGAAAATGGGTGATGAGATAAAAGAAAAAGATCTATAATAACATGAAACAGTAATCAGTTATGACATTTCAATGTTTATCATTTTAATATAATTTAATTAACAAGCTCATGCATGAATTGTGATCTCCTGCTGCCAAGTTGTATGTTATAATACCAGGATGCCCAGTGGATAGCAAAATGACCCCTGTCTATTTCGGGTATGGAGGGCCTTTCTGTTAGAAATAATAAAATTGAAATGAACTAAAAATAAAGAATTATAACTTAATCCAAGAGAGTTTGTGATAAACATAATTACCATACTTTTATAAGAGCTTTCCAAGATCAACACAAAGGAGGAGAGGATTTTGAAAGGGGAAAGCAAAGAAAACCCCTTGTGAATTATATGAATGAGGCAAATGCCTAAGAATGAAGAGAGAGAGAGAGAGAGAGAGAAGGAGATAATGTGGAGCCATAGGGCTCATTACATAAACTACATCGTAATTGTGTGTTAAGAATGAGAGAGAAGCATCTCTTATAAAGAGATGAGAGGAGTTATTTGTAACTCCTATGTGAATGCTTGCCACATTCATAAGTGCGTGCATAAAAAGTGTCATAATCCTCTTAAAGAGGAATAACTATTTTCCTTAATAAAGGAATTACAAAATAGACTTGTCCTCACATGTGGACTAGAGGACAAACAACATAAGGGATACCTTGGTTTATCCCATTTAATAAATACAACCAAGGAAAGATTACCAATTCTAACACTTTCTCATTAGAGATCGTGTGGGGATAAGATTTGGTCCGAGGTTGGGTGGTTAAGCCCATGACAATGTTTCATCTCTCCATAATTTACCAGATGTGCATCGGACAAAGCTTAGTCATACATTCAATTGGTTGTCGGAAACAGGTATTATCACTTTTATGATTAATATGCAAAAAGGTAAGATCAATTGAGTTATTTCATCATTTCACCTAGATGCAAGATATAGATTTATGAGTTTTTTTCATTTATATCAATATCAAATATAAGTATATTTTCCAATCTTGAGTTACTGTCACGGTTAAGTAATTAAAAGGAAAGAAATCTAAAGCCCTAATTGAATCAGTGGTACAGAAGCCCTAAGTGATACCGAGATAACTGAAAGCCCTAAATGAACCAATGGTAATCAATACCCTAATTGATACAGAGGTATGTGATACCCTAATTTTAATTATAGTGGTATTTAATCGTAATCATCATTTGATTTTGAGATAGCGGTTTTTAGATGGTAGTCGTCATCTGATATTGTTATAGTGGTATTTGTGGACTAACCCGAGTGGTTGCAGGAGCATCCCTAGTTTTAATTTCGATCTCAAATTTCAAGGTATGTGGTTTTCAATTTCTGTAGTAATTTCATTTGATGGTGTTTCAAGTTTTAGTTAAGAAATTATATTAACTAATTTTAACCGTCAATCCCTTTCATATGAATGAAACTGATTTAACAAACTTCCTGTGAAGATGAAGTGATAACTATATTTCTTTGAGTATGTTATTTGTTTATTAAGACCCAAGAAAACGGGATGTTACATACCATGTCTGCTAGCATGTTCCTGGGTTTAAGCAAGGGAACATGTCATCCAGATATGTTCAGGCTATACTTTTTGTACCTTTAAACAAGATAAAGCCAAACTAAGAAACCTTTTTCAGCACTCCAACACCTGCCAAATGAGAGACTTGCAACTATGTAAGGGATCCTTCAGACATTTGCATATGCCAAAAAAAAATAGTTGGTATTTTTTCAAATTTAAAAAATAAGTTGTGTAGACATTCAGAAAGCATGGGAATTGAGATAACACTGAAACAATAAAATGGTACATGTGGTTTTATGGGACCTGAATATCTACCAATGTGACTAGTAGAATGGATTCAGGGACTGGTTTCATTTCAAAGTGCACAAAATAGGCCATTGATGTTTTCTAATAAAACACAATCAGCAATGGACACAAAAGATGAAATGAAAAGTTAGAGGGAAAGGAAGAGCCAACAGTCAATAATATAAGCTCAATTATAAACTCAATTATTAGATTTTCCTCCAAAAGCCCAAAGGTCATTTAAACAATATAACATTTAGATGTGAAATACAATAAGACAATAAAAAACCATTTAAAATTAAAAAGGAAATAAATGACAACAAAGCAAAAACAACTAAAATTTATTTACGCAAAAAAGGGGGCAATTGGACATAAGGACATTATTTAAACAATTGTGAAAATTAGTTAATTGAACTTAAGAGAAAAAAGACAAACAAATCAAAATGAATGAAAGGAGGATAATAAAAAATGATAAATGAAACATAATTAAAATCAATCATAATTGACCAAAATAACTAAAATTGACCAATAAGACAAAAGATGATGAAAAATGGGAGACGAGCAATAACCATTTTTAGGTGTCTATAGTAATATTATTCAGTTCGGAATTGTTTTGCATATTTATCCCATTTGCAATCAGAAAAATAAATTCCACTTATGCATTGCTCTTTGGTTTCATCTTCTCTTTGGGTCCTTGTTCCCAGTTCTTGACTAGATGTACTAGTTTCTCAACCACTTGTGTGGGTGGTTCCATGTTTTTTATTTCTTTGTTATTGTTATTTCCCTTTGTGGGACCTTTCAAAGTTTCTCTTTCTAGACCTTTCTATAGTAAACTGTTGTGCTCTTTGGGTTCTTGTTCCCCCTTCTTTAGGTTGAGTTTCATTTTCTTTTTGGGTTCTTGTCCCCCGTTCTTGGCTATATGTACTAGTTTCACGACCACTACTAGTTTCACGACCACTTGCGTGGCTAGTTCCTTCTTTGTATTTCTTTGGTTTTTCTCTTTCCCTTTGTGGGACCTTTCCAAGTTTCTCATTCTAGACCTTTCTATTGTAAATTGTCGAGCTTTTAAGTGACATGAACTATGTTTGATAATTTTTAGACATTGATTTTCTTTCTCAAAGAGAAAAGGGGTAACATAATACTTGTATTGATTATATGCTCTATGTATTTACACAAAACAATTAATTGAAGTGATGTCTCAATCAACTGGCCCATAATGGTTCAATGCCAAAAGTGACCAAATGCTTGCAAGACATGAATGTTTGTTTCTTGAACTAATCCGATCTGGCATGAGTGTGATGTTGTTGTTCTTGGCGACTAAAGGATTGCCCAACATCTTCTAAGAGATCAATTACTTATTGTCATAGTAAATTTCATTTATAGTTAAGTAACTATTGACTTGACAATATAAAAGTATAACTCTCTATTGTGCTCCATTGTTCTTCTTTCTCCTCCAGATTTACTGTTGCTCTTATCGACAATTGCACTAACAATGTTTGAAAAGCAAGTATAAGAAAAATAATAGGACAAGGTACTCAAAATGTGGTTGGCCAAAAATGGATGAAAATTGCCCAATAAATAGGAAAACGGACTTGAAAACGAACAGACACAAAAGATGAAATGAACAATAAGAGGGAAAGGGAGAGCCAACAATCAATAATAAAAGCCCAATTGATAAACTCAATTATTAGATTTCCCTCCAAAAGCCCAAAGGTCATTTAAATAATAACATATTTATATGTGAATTACAATAAGACAATAAAGCACCATTTGAAATTAAAGGTGAAATAAAGACAATAAAGCTAAACAGCTAAAATTTATTTATGCAAAAAGGGGACAATAGGACATAAGGACATTAATTAAACAATTATGACTATTGTTTAATTAAACTTAAGACAAAAATAGACAAACTAATCAAAATAAATGAAAGAAGGATAATAATAAATGATAAATGAAACATAGTTAGAATCAATCAAAATTGATCAAAAATAACTAAAATTGACCACTAAGACAAAAGACGACAAAAATGGGAGATAGGGGTGATAACCATTTTTAGGTGTCTCAACGATTGTTATTCAGTTTGGAATTGTTTTGCATTTTTATCCCGTTTGCACTCATGAAAATGAATTGTGTTCGTACTTTGGTGATGTCAAGTCAATAGTTAATAAACTATAAATGAAATTTACTATGACAATAAGTAATTGATCTCTTAGAAGATAGTGGGCAATCCTTTGGTTGCCAAGAACAACACCATCATAATCATACCACGTCGGATTAGGTCAAGAAACAAATATTCATGTTTTGCAAGCATTTGGTTACTTTTGGCATTGAACCATTCTGGGCCAATTGATTGAGACATCACTTCAATTAATTGTTGTGTGTAAATACTTAGAGCATGTAATCAATCCAAGTCTTTTTTAACCCCTTTGCTCATTGGGAAAGAAAGGAATTATATCAATGTCCACAAATGATCAAAAGTAGGTTGTGGCACTTAAAAGCACAACAATTTACAATAGAAAGGTCTAGAAAACGAAACTTAAGGAGGTCCCACAAAGGGAAAAAGCAAAAGCAAAGAAATACAGAACAAGGAACCACCCACACAAGCGGTTGAGAAACTAATACATATAGCCAAGAAGGGGGAACAAGATCCCAAAGAGAAAACACTAGGGAAAACAAGAGATCACTATGAAGGGAACAACAGAAGATTTTAGTATGCTCATCAAGGAGTGTCAAGGGTCAAAAAGGGTCTTGCAAAGCACCCCTTCTAGGATTACATCTAACATCCAAGGCTTGAATAAGCTTTGTATTAATGTAAAACTACATCTGCCCCTATGGTTGGGACCCTGGCCAATGAGAAGTACATCTGTGCTAATGAGAAGCTGAACCATAAAACCATGTTGTGGAGAAGGACTATCTCAAGGAAAAAGTTGTGAAAGACATGTTAATGTGAGTTTTCTTCCACTACAAGATGCAAAATCAAATACTTAATGTTTCGAGGAGAAAAACCAAACAATCCATCCTCTCTTGATATAAGGTCATCTCTCATGCTAAGCTTGCAAAGTAAGATCATGAAATGACTTCAAGGTTCCTTCTTAATCGTGGATTTCACTCAGTTTTATGATGTGATATGTTGGTTATCACAAAGGGACTTACGCTATGCATTCAATGGATATCAACTCTTGCACTTCTAAAGATTTGCTTCAGAATGAGCCATTTAAATATAGTTTTCGATCTTCAAACATTCACTTCAACTCCAACTTAAACTTACTACTACTTCTATCGCTAACTAGAAGTGCAAGGAATCATGGATGGACTTGGACTCTACTAGGTGTAATCTCACAGCGACTCCACCCACCTAGTGCAAGCCTCTAAGGAATACACAAATGATTTTCACATCAATCCAGTCATCTAGATGCAAACCAAAGATTAAACATCAATTGAAGTTAAGTGTTTTCATTAGCTTACCATGCAAGAACCCTTACCATCAGCAAGAGGCTAGTGACCCAAATTTGTTCGAGTCAAACAAGTACACATCTACAACAACTTCCATTCAACTAAACTACTTCAACATGAAAATAAATCTACTCCCAGTAAAAGATTGAGAAAGCCATGCAATACTACAAAGCAATATTAAGTAATCCACCATGATGAACCAACAATGAATTATCATTTACTTTTACAATCATTATAGTAACAATTTGATCAAGTCTCTCCCTTAGCTATCCTACTCTACTCTAGCTCTCTAATCTCCAATCTCTAAGCTAATCTCCTCTAATCTCTAAACTAAAGAATTACAAATGAGAAGGCCTTGGCCTTTTATAGTAGTTCAATGACAATGAACGGCCAAGATTGATTCAAGATCAAGGGCCCAAATTTCTTCCCACGAACCCTGATTAGGGTGGCCCAATTTCCAACGAATTACATGAAGGCATCAATTAACGGGCCAATAAGAAAACTACAACGATTTTTGATAGCCAATGAGCAAAAAGACACTTAGCATGATTTGATTAATTGTGCTTTTAACTGAAATTTTCTAATTGAAGGAGCCAAACAATTGTCATGTCATCATTCTTATCATGTGCTTTGAGTCTTGACCTATATAAGATGTTTGTCAAAATCGCAAAAGTATCTTTTACTTGATTCCTAGAAAGCATCTCCCAACGTTTGAGATTTTCACTATCCCTCAAGATTTCCTCATGAAATGGACTTGAATCACTTGCATTTTCGTGAACCTATGAGCTTGACTCTCTTGACTTTCCTTGGACATGTCCTCATGTAGTTGGATCTTGTTTGCTAACCTGAATTTCCTCTTGATTGCAATCTGAATTTGTGGGTTGATAGCTTGACCATGAATCCTTCCTTCTCACTTGAGTCCTTAGGCTTGAGTCGTCTCCTTGTAGTATTGGCTTGAAATCTTGAGGACTTGATCATCACCTTACCATCCAGCTTCTCCTTCTTGAATTCACCTTGCCAATTTTTGTTGGCATGATGATGGAGGGTATGTGCACCGTAGTGCTTTGATTTTCTAAGATATTCCAAGGATGAGTTTCAATTCAGCCCTTCTCCCTAAATTCACCTTGCAAAACAAAGGAGAAAAGCATTAAGCTTGTGAAAAAAAATCTGAAAATAAAATCACATCAATAATAAACAAACTCCATCCCAATTTAAGACCAACCATTTTGCAAAGTTGAGGCAAACTTTAATCTCATCATAATCCAAAACCACTTATTATTTTTATTTTTTTTAATTATTTCTAATTTTTGTCACTTTTTCTCCTCTTTTGTTGAGGTAGGATGGATTTGGCAATTAACAAAGAATAATAGTTGGCTGGGGAAAATCTTGAGAGGAGGGAAATTTCCGAAAAAGCGAAATCTTCCCAAGACATGGTATCCTTAAAAATTCCTCATTTGAAATTGAAAGTTCCTTGGCAATTCCTTGCTCTATTCTTGTTCATGGTGTTGCCCTCATGCCATAAATCGATCTTCTAATGCCTTAGAGGATGGAAAAACTTGGGAGACTCAATGTGGGGAAATTTCCCCAAGAGGAAAACCCTTTAGAAAATTATCTATTCCTTCCCCTCATTGTTCTAAAATTGCAATGCTTTAAGCTACTATAAAATAAAAGCCTTGAGCCTTTGAGATTTTTCAGAGAAATGAGGAGGTATGGGAATTTACAAAGATGCAAAATTTCCCCAGTAGGGAGACTTCCAAAGATGCGAAATTTCCCCAAGAGGGAAAATTCCAAAGATGCAAAATTTCCCCAAGACCTGGTTTTCTCACAAACTTCGTCCCATTTCTCAAAAATGCAAACCCTTCTCTCCCAAACAAAAATTTCACTCGCCACTTGGACTAAGGTTACAAAAATTCCTCTAAGTGGCATCAAAGTGCTCACACAAACCCTGGGCATAAATTGCTTCCCAATGAGCCAAAATTGCTCAAACTCACCCCGGACTTGGAGACTCGAAAAAATGTTGCCAACCAAAACCACCTAAGACAATGACTCCTACCCGCCAAAACAAAATGGGGGGTCTCCATTTGCAATGGACCAATGGTATGAAAACCACACAAGAAATAGACTCACAAGTCATATGAGAGGGAACGATATTCAAAGACTGTTTAGAGTTGCTAGTCTCCTAGATGTGCTGGAATAAGAAGATGATAAAACTAGGGCCTCTAGAATCCTAGGAGATCATTTAAGGATCTGCATCAAAGGGTGGTCACCCTCAGATGAACGGCTTAACAACATCAGTATAGATATCTGTATAAAATATAGAAATTGCTACCTAAATCACTATAGAGGCAATATTATCTTCTGAAAATCTCATAGTAAATGTGGCATCTGAAGATGAAATGATCCCTGTCCTCTACCTAATGGAAGGGCCAAACATGGCAGATTATATGGCAAAGAATATGGTGGTCTTATCTTGACCAAGGATAAAACTCAAGCCAGGTGACTAATGACACTAGAGATTGCCTCAACAACATAAAATACCATCCATCCATATGCTAGAAAATACAGTATTGCAGTCCATACTTTTAAATAACAGCTTTATGATCCAACCAGTGAAAAGAACACCATTTGCCAACTTCACTTATTAGCTTACTTGAGATTCTCAATCACCTTAAAGATAAGAGACCATTACTTAAAAAGGTAACCTTGCATAAATTTGTTTACTTTGTGTATCATATTCCCACCTCAAAAATATCAAACCTGTTGTCACTCATTCAGTCATCCAACCACACTAAATCCATTTAGAGTGTTAAACTAGAGAACCAAATCAAGCAAATGTTTGAGAGGGGGAATATCCATCGCCAAACCTCTACTTGTGAACCTCTTACTCTAGCACTTCCAAAGGAGCAAATATGAGTGGTGTTCAGTCAGACTCAATAAAATTAGTTTGAAGAACTAAAACTAATTTTTCATGATCCCAGTCTTTTGGACCAGCTTTAGTTAGACCTGATTTTTGTTATCAGTCTCCCCTAATTTATATGGAGCCTCACAATGTCTAGAAAACAGCTTTAAATACCCTGGGCTCTACAAGTTGTTTATCGTGCCTTTTGGATCTTCTTTGTCAATATTAAGCCCAAGGAAAAAGCAAGAAATCCTTGGGGAATATCACTATCAATTCCTTACGTTTTCTCATTGGGAGCACTAAGTACATGTAGATGCATTTGGAGATGACCCAGTGCATCAAGGAACCTCATTCATCCTCCTCAAGTGGTGTTTTGGCATACAACCTGATGGAGCCCAAATTTTAGAGCCTCCATTATTTTGGCTGAGAAGATGGGAAGCTAGTATTTAAATATGTTGATTGCATTGTACTACTGAGATCACATATATTATGCACAGATTCTAACCATCCATGAGTGGTGAGCCAAGATTGTTGAGCTTTTGCAGTAGCCTCTGAACATACACTATGGACAAGCTCTTCTCAGTTTCCTCTGCAGCGAAAGTATTATCTGCAGCAGTGTCACAAACGGGAAATGCAGATGCAGCAAGTGAGGACTCATGTGGGCAAATATGAATTGGGACATGCAAGGTCGGATTTGCCAAGTGTATGGAGAGTGGTGAAGGTGTTTCCATCAAGATGCTCGACAAATACAAGGTGCTTCAGAACAAGATGATTGATCAGAAAAGCAAGGAATATTTACTGTATAAAGCATCCTAATGTTCAGTTACATAGAGTCATGGCCAGTAAGATAAAGTATCCGTTAAGTGCAATGAGATTGTTTTTTAAGAAGTGTAAACAAAACTGGAGAGTCAACGGAGCAGGTAAAGAGTGAAACTGGGCAATCTCATTTGATGACTGTGCATTTGCAGCACTAAGAAAACAGTCAGAGGATTCAGATGCCACTTTCAGAACTATGGTAGACAGCTAATATTAAAAGGACAAATCTTTATGGACACCCATTATCAGAGCCTTTTCATTGTTCTCCATTTCCAAGATATAAAGCTTGCATACCATCTCCAGCTTCACAGAGGAATGAACAAACCTTAAACTGGGGCATTAGAAGATGTATATATGAAGCCATGCAAGACCAAGAAGCCTGCCCAATCAGTGTTGAGTCACAGTGAAGTTTGAGATTAATTTGAAAACAGTGGCTACAAACAAAGACAGCAATTATAAATTCTTCAGCGTGAGGGGACTCAGTTACAAGATGTTTTGAAGAGGACTCATTGAAAATAGTGGATGGCATTGAATATGTCTTACTGGAACGTGCCTGTAGAAGAAGAAATATGAAGATTGTTGGGTGGATATTTTGCAGCCGACAATTTTGGGTAAAAATTCAGTCACAAAATAGAATGACCAGCCACAATGTGTGAGACAAAGTCTCTCCTACCTTAAAGAGAAGGCTCCCCCTTCTCACCGTTCCTTGGATCAACTCAAGGTAAGCAAGAAGTCGAGAGATTTTGTAAAAATGGGTGTTACCAATATTCTCTCTTCTTAACTTTCAAGAAAGAACCCACTTACTCATGGAACGAGTAATCGGCAATGTGAATCTCTAACTACACTTCTATCTAAAGCTGGAAATGCTGATACCAATAAACTAACACTAACTCAAAGGCTAGCTGAAAGTGTACCGGTTTGGCTCTAAGTTAGATCGTACTTCCATATGGAGAACGCTTTACTAATAGGGAACAAAGACTTCTAAAAGTAAAGATATCTTAACTATTTTGTGAATTAAGAAAGAAATATAAGCTACAGACAAAGCTTCTAGCTATATATTTCTACAATGGCTCCTAGTCAAAGCTCTGGCTCGAGTTGCTTCTTAACTCTTCTATATTCAATTACCAAGAACACAAGATAACATGAATCAAAGATAACGTATGCGAATTACAGACAAAGCTTCTAATTCACATAAGTAACAATCTCACTCAGTCAAAGTTAAGTCTAAATTGCTCCTTTGTATTCACTTTTCTCTCAAAATAGTGTTACACAAACAAAGTTCTCCTGGCACAATTTCTCCAGAGCTCTCTTGCATACAATATAAGACAAAAGATTATTTTACAACGAGGGGGCACTCCTTTATATAAGCACAAGAGCTGAGAAAAAGATGGAGGAAAAAGTGGGAGCAACTCAACCAACTTTGACCTAGTCTAACAAGAAGAGAAATTATAAGGTTACATGCAACTCACATTACATCTTTTCATGCACATGTAATTCACATTACATGTAATTACATCTTTTCATGCAATGCATCATCTTAGACCTACAAATAGAAATAAAAACAATAAATAACAATCTTAAAAATTGTTTTTTTGTGCCTTGAACTTGATGATTGTTTTTTAGTGCCTTAAACTTGATGATAACATCCCGCACTGTAGGAAGATCAGCAATCTCCATTGTCTTTGATATGGCTTCAATCCTCACTGCATCTACATATGCTAATTGTACAACCTTGGAATTTGTTGCCAGAGAATCTAACAAGTGCTTTGTAGAGGATTTATACAAGACAAACTTGTTCATCGTTTGAGAACCTAAGTCTTCAGAATCCAAATCAACATTGGTCCTGATTGTATATTCTGAACTTGCCCTTTCAACTGCAATGAGATTACCATGTTCATCAAGAACCTGGCATCCCATTTGTTGTTCCAAATCACAAGTAACACTTGTTTCTACTACTTGACAATCTCCAAGGGCTGCTTGCAACTTTGTAATCAGCTTCCTTAATGTTTCCTCTTTGTAACCTATAAGTCCTTGAAATCTGAAGAACATTTCACATGACAAAAGAATGTCACATGAGATCAGGGCATCTAGATCAAATTTTGCAATTTTATCCCAATCATTGAGGATTTCCTTCAAATCATCTGCTTCTCGAGTCAAAGAAGAAATCAAGTTTTGCTCCATTTCATTCATCTCTTTGACACGCCTAAGATTTGCAAATGTTTACATGATGGCTTGAACTCTTTCAAAGATAATTTCTCCTATCCAAGACTTGGCGGCTTCAATTAGCTTTCTTTCCTTGGATGTCTGAGACATAACAACAACACTTTGAGAAGATTGTTGCCGAGTGACTTCATTTAGGTTAGAAACCTCCTGTTTAAGTTGATTTTTCATCTCCCATAACTCGTGACTACTTTTCGATACATTAGGTAATGCATCTTGAGCACCTTGTAAACAACTCAAATGTGATTGTTTCTCGATTTCAACCTTAGTGAACTTGTAATCAGAACGAGTAAGTTCTTCAACAGGTTTGTCCACCAATGACTCAACAACTTCTACAAATTTAGTTTTATCCGAATCAACCAAAATCCTTGAAACAATCTTATCTTTCAAAAATTTGGATTTGGTTTTCTTGACAAGGAGATAATTCCGAGGTACAACCACTTTTCTTCTCTTTGTTATTATTCTGCTCAACCATGTAGGCAAGCTGAAACTTTCACCTGTGGAAGCAAGTACAGTGGAGACCATTGGCATTGATCCAGATTGTATCTCCGTCGTGACTAAATAAGATTCAGTCTGCACATTTGAATTCATTGGTGCATGATGAGGACTCCGTCATGAAAAGCTCAAAACACGTCAAAGATGTATCAAGTTGGGAAACTTGACCATTTGCAAGAGTTCGAATATCCTCAAACACGCTTCCCAAATGCTCATATTGTTCATTTGCCAAGATGAGAGGAACGGCAGAAGAAATAGGAAGAGCCATTGTATTGACTTCCGATACTAGAAAAGGTGTGCACATCATCATCTACTTCATCTAGAAAAAGTGCTTCATGCATGAATGGTGCATGAGTTTGTGCAGGCCTTAGAGGAGATATGATCATAACTTCCCCTTCTTCTTCCTCATCTTCTTCGTCTGATTTTGTTTCTAGTTCCTCCTTTGATTCTTCCTCTAATTCTTGAACTAGTTCAGAGATCTAAGATGACTTAGATTACTTTCTACCCTTTAACTTGAATTTAAGGGAACTCTTCACATCAAAAGAGGAAGCACCATCTTTCCCAGTAATTTCCAGCTGTGACTTCCTTCCAGGAGGGCCAAAGCTTTCACAATCCAAACCCAACTTAGAATTAACTCCTTTTAGGCCTTTATTTTTCAGCCACTTGTTGATGTTTGCCAAAATGGAATGAAATCTATCCAAGATACAATTATCTTCTTTCTGTTGCCACTAAATAGGAAAAGGGCAACTTTTATCAAAACCAGCATGATGAAATTCCGAATCAAGGATGTTGCCGTCATCTTTGACTTGGAAATCTAAAGGAATCTCCAGTATGTTAAGATCGATTTTCTGTTGCAAAGTCAATCTGCAATAGTCCATCTTCATTATATCCAGCTCTATTCTCATATCAATTCAAACATCCTCGATGCGATGAACATGTGTGAAAGCCCTTTAATTTTGAGTATTCATTTCTCGATAATCAAAGTCAAATTTGGCTTTGAACTTCTTCAAGGTGATCAACTACAATTTTGTTTCCATATTCTTTGCTTTATGCACAAAGTTGATCGAATAGTTATCAATTGCCAAGGGTTTGGCAAAAGTGATACCGAAACCAAGCCTATGCAAAGTATGTTGATCACTCTACACTTCCATGAGTTGTCTGGCTAACTCTATTAGGATGATCCTATCAGTAGCATACCTAGGTAAGGTATATGACTCACCTTTAAAATACCCAACTCTCAAGTCTGTAAAAGTTGGAAACTAAATGAAGATACAACCGTATTGATTCACCTTTTCCCAGGCTGCATCAAATACCCTCTTGATGGATAACTGTCTATCGAATAAACACCGGAAATGCTCAAAGAAAACATCTTGGACTCTTCTGAAATGAAACTTACTATTAGCCAAAGTGATCTAGTCATAGTAATCCCAAACTGTTATCTGAAGACGATCTCCTTTAGTCGAGAGACCATAGAAAGATCCCATGGCAGCAGCAATGTAGACAAGGTAGAAGTTCATGTAAAAAGGCATCGAGGTTCCTATGTTGAGCAACTATTGGCAGAGTGCAATGCTAATCAATTCTCCCCAAAAAATGTGTTCTTTGTTTTCCATGATTTAGAAGATGAATTTGTACATCCATGGCTTGAAATCAAAAGAATCTTTGAGACCGCAAACTCTGCTGAGAAGAATGATGAGGTCTTTGTATTCTTGTTTGAAGTTAGACCAGTGAATGGTCTTTGGCCATCTTGAGAAGCTGTTCCTTTTACTATCTAACCAGTATTGGTTAACGTACTTCTAATAATCACCTTTCTTCTCATTCCAGCTTGCCAAAGATGATTCTTTGGTTAGATCTGCACATTTTGCATTATGTGGTACCTTAAAGATTTGCTCAATGACCTCTGGATCAAGAGTAATGATAACCTTGTCATCAACATCCTTGATCGTTTTTGATTTCGGGCTGAAGCCTGAAACATCTTACACATCCAAGAATGAAATCAAGTTCCATGGCAGCCATAAGAAATGCAGACACCAAGTGAATGTGACTTCTTTTGATGCGCTTCATCTCGTGGCCAACAAGGGTTTCTACTCTTCACAGAAAATCAGCCACATCCACATGACCAATCTTTGTGTCCAGCACATTATCAAGAATAGATGCAACTGATGATGGAGTTGCATGAGCCAACTCCTTATCAAAATGATATTTTATCTTGCCTTTGGATTTTGATGGTGAGGGCATTTCTTGCACTTGTGCTACAACACAAAAATCCGAGGAAATCGCCATACAAGTTGATTCTTGGTCAGCAACAAAGGTTCGAATACGGATTGGAGACTTTGTAGATCTGATGAAATGATCTCAAAAGAGAAATCATATACAAATGCAGTGAACGGAGATGAAAGGTGAATGGAAATGGAATGCGGAATGAAGTGTCATGAAGATGGAATGAAACAAAAGAAAAATGAATATGTGTGAAGGTGGAATGCATGGGAATGCATGTGAATGAAGATTGCTGATTTTCAAAAACGTGACTTAGGTTTTCAGGACATTATTATATGGAAAATGGATTACATGTAAGTGCAACATGTAATAAGGGATGGAAAGTGAGATGAGATGTGAATGCGGATGGAGGATGAGCTTTACATGTAAGTGCGCATAACAGATGAGATGCAAAAAGTGGAAAGACATGTATTGTGGAAAAACATGTATTTGCTCATGAAGGCATGAGTGCATATGGAGAGATGGAAATGGAAAATGGAAGAAAAAAAATGAACTTTATAGTCATCTTTGGTGAAAAGGCGAAGTTAAAGTACATGAAAAATGAAAATGACATTTTTTGACTTTTCAAAAAGTGACTTTCAGTCAAAAATGGGTTTTGGAGATGCAGTTACACATAACTTTTTCATGTAACCATGTCATGCGAGTGGATACGAAAAGTGAGATGAGTGAAAATGGAAGCAGAAAATGAGATTACATGCATGTGCGGATAGTGAATGAGATGAAAAACATGTAATCGCATTTTTCAAATGAGATGCAAAGTGTTGTGACATGGAAGATAGAAATGGAATGTGATGATGCTTTCTCATGAAATGAAACAAGAACAACTTCTTAGGAAAGAACTTGTAACTTCTCCAAAGTGGAGAAAACCAAAAAGAAAACATACAAAACACAAAAAATTCAAAAGAAAAATGTACTTTTGGCAAATGACTCAAACATGTTAACAAGCAAAGCACTTCAATATGCAATTTCGAATTTGGACTTGGGAGATAAAGAGGCATTAGATCATTTAGGTATCATTTATTTTGACAAAATCATAAATAGTCTATATCAGTTATTTGTTATGAAGAGGTGTGGTGCTTGAAAAAGCAACCGACATCCTTCAACCTCTATAAATATAGATGTAAAATCAAACAACAATTTCATATATACTCTTCCTAATATTTGTATACTATGATGTATTATATTCTTCGATTGGCGAAGAAATGAATTCTAGAACAAAGCTCGTGGATTTGAATTATTGGGTAAATTTTACGTGGTTCGGATAAATAAACTTGCAGTAGATGGATCACCTGTAAGGAGTGTCTCTATGTGCAATTTCTATTTCCGACGTAATCTATAAGTGTATCTATTTTATTTATTTGATTAGGGTTTAAAATATTATTAAGTTGTGTCCTTTATAATTATTTTTTAAATTCTATAAATATTTTAATGTTTGGACAAGTGAACTGGATCATTATTGCATTTTAAACTTGATAAACATAGATATTGTGAAATATTTAATTGTTTTTGTATTTCTGTCTAGTTTGTCTCCACATCACAGGAGTTAAAGTGCATCCTAGACTAGTTTAAAATTGTGTTTATATAATTTATCTGTTGTGTCTAAATTGTTAAAATTGTTTATAGTTTAAATACATTGAATTTTATAAAGTTGTACGTGTCAACTTATAATATTGACTCTGATTGTCCATTTTATCAAGCATCGGTCTTTATATTACTCTTGATTCATAATCCATATGCTGGCAACTATTTCATTTCTTTCCATTGAGGAATTAATATATTCATTTGTTGTGTTCATTCTTTACTTAAAACATTCACATTTATTTATTAATTCATAATTTTCAAGTTTAAAGTTTTTCGATAATTCTTGCTGTTAGGAAAACTTCCAATACATTCGCATTCTAATCAATTTGCTATAAGCGTCTTGGATCTAAGTGTTTTGTCCAGGACTAGGTACACTCGTCTTGGTTTTGCAAAGCCAAAAGCGCAAGGGATTTGGATCGCATCAATCAATTCTATCAAGTTGGCCTTAACCCGTTGGATATCCCAACATTGAACAGGCAAGGCTCATAGGATTTCAATCTGTGGTTTTGGGAACCAACACAATGCATATATTAAAAACATGCTACGATGCAAATCGCACCTTTTAGGAGGAATTGCATGTTTTAAAAACTCTTCAAGATGCAAATCGCACCTTTTAGGAGGCACTGCATATTTTAAAATATGCATTTCGCTTGAAAACTCACCTTTTTGGGTGATTGCATATTTTAAGTGAAAGCTCACATTTTGGGTGCAATAGCATATTTAAGTTATTAAATTCACCTTTTTTTATGTCATTGCACATTTCAATTGAGTTTATATGCAATGGCATCAAAAAGGTCCACTTTTGATGTCTTTAACATGCAAAGACATGAAAAAGGTCCACTTTTGATGGATTTATGTTTCTAAGTTGAATTTTATATACAATGGCATGAAAAAGATCTACTTTTGATGGATTTTACATGTAATGACATATAAAATGTCCACTTTTGATGACATTGAGTGATTTAATAAGCACATGTCAATTTAAATTCATTAAAAGATTACTTAAGTGGGACATAAATTATATTTACATATCATATTAATAATATAACATGTAAATATCATTTAAAAAGTAATATTTACTAGAACATTTGATTTAAACACTAAAAATTAAATTGAATTATATAGTTAATATAGTCACTTAAGTGAAAAATCAAAAAGTAAACTCAACTCAAAAATATAACATAAAGTGCACTATAGTTACTTTAAGTGAAAATTTAAATGATAAAGTAACTTTAAAACATAACATACAATGAATTTAAATTATATTTTTCAAAAAGTGAATGTCAAATTAAAAATATAACATGATATTTTAAATTCGTGTTGTTGCATCAAAAAGGCCCAATTTATGGGCACTAAAACGGCCATATCTCTTGATAGACAACTCCAATTACGCTCTAGGTTAGATCAAATCAAAGCGAAAACTGAAAGCCATGACTTGAACAAGACCAAAGGATTAAAAACCAACAAACACACACTAAAAGAAAAGAAAAGAACGATGAAGGCCTCAAGAATCAAGCATAGGCTCGACTGAACGAAAAATGAAAAGGACTTGACGAAAGCCTTCAGTAAAAAGATTTGATATGCTAATTGGAGTTGATTGATTGATCAACATTAAGCAATTGAATAACAAATTCAACTTAGAGAGATGCGAAACTAGTTTGAAAAAGTTCCATACTGTTTCCTCCGTTTTGTGGTAACAAAATGCAAGACAACAAAAATGATAAGTCATAAATAGCGAAGATCCACGTCAGATTAGAAGCAAATATTGGGAGTTTGGAATTAGGACGTTGGGACTTTGTCATCACACTGAGATTTTTCAATAGACACTGTGTGAAAAAGATATATATGCCATGAACATCATTCACGTTAGAATAGACTATGTACTGGAGCGCAATGTTTGAGAGTATGGAGAGTCATGTGAGTTCAACATCCAAAAATAAGCACTAAAAATTTGGAGTGTGAATATCATGATGCGATTAATTTTCAGTGGTCCTATATCAAGAAAATACCATTGGAGTGTTGACAATATGTGGAACGATGAAGAGGGTCGGATGGTTGTTTGCCACACCACAGAGATTTACGAAATCTATCTCTTATGAACCACAGGAAATTCAAAAACCATTTCCTCATGTTGTTGTGTTTGGAAATGCACTCACAGGAGGAGGAAACTTTTCACTGGAATTAGTAAAAGATGCCAATAAATGTTTGAAACAAGGAAGCCCGATAATCTTAAAATAAGTGAACCTGTTGCATCTGGAATTATGGGGATTTCTCATCACCGATTGTCACTTATCTATTCATGTTTCATTTAACGGTTCATATCTAATGAATATTCTTTTGTTTGCAGGAGACTCTTTCTAGAGGAGAAACCCGTGCAAATTTGGATAGTATAGACCGGAACCTATCCATATATTTGAACAAGAACTCTGAAACCGATCTTAATTATTACTGAAGACAAGATGAGATAAAATTGTCAAACCATCGATTTTTTTTGTTAGAGTTACATTAAAAGTTTAAGAGTGTTCAGTTATTTGTTATAGAGAGGTGTGATGCTTGGGAAAGCAACCGACACCTTTTGCTTGTCTATAAATATATGACAAAAATCAAAACAATAGATATACAATTCATATTCGTAAACAAATTTCTAAAAAATATACATACTCAAGTTATACATGCACACTTGATATATTATATTCTTCTATTGGCGAAGATTGAGTGATTAAACAAAGCTCGTGGATTTGAATTACTGGGTAAATTTTGTGCGGTCCTAGATAAATTTGTAGTAGATGGATCAACTGTAAGGAGTATCTTTATTGCAATTTTATTTCTAGCATAATTATTTATTTTAAATTTTGGAGTCGAAATATTATAGTGTTTCGTCCTTTATAGTTATTTTTTAAATTCTATAAATAATTTACATGATAGATAAGTGGACATAGTCAATTATAGCATTTTAAAATCGATCGTCATGGATATTGTGAAATATTTAATAGTTCCTATATCTATGTTTGGTTTGTCTCCCAATCACGGGAGTTAAAATACATTCTAGACTATTTTAAAAATTGTGTCCATGTATTTGATCCGTCGCATCTTGATTATTAAATTATTTATAGTTGATGTGCGTAGAATTTTATAAAGTTGAACTTATAATACTGACTCTATCACGCTTTTAATTTCGGCATTGGTCTTTATGTTATTCATGATTCACAATCCATATGTTGGAAATTATTTCATCTCTTTCCTTTGAAGAATTAATATATTCATTTGTTGCAATAATCCATAATTATTATTTTTTTTTTTAAATGTTTGGATGAACTATTAAATTCATCTATACCATCGGTAAAATTAGTAAGACTACGATTGATCCTAAAAAAACAAAAATGGAAAAGGCAGCATGTCGTTCTAAGAATCTCAACTTTCTTTTTTGATCAGCAGAAGCGGCAGATCAAGGAATTCAATGCATATACAAATAATAATGTATACAAATTATTGCCATGTGTATACAATTTAATTTGAACAAATGAATTTCTTATGAAATAAGATCAAATAAATTCGAGAGTGCGAGTGATCAAGTCAAGTGAGTCAAACACCTTTGCATTTTTACATTCATTTATTATTCTCAATTCGCAATTTTCAAGTTTAAAAGTTTTCTATAATTCTTGCCATTTGGGAAACCTTTGTTGCATTTGCATTCTAACCAATCTGCTATAACTATCTTGGACTTTAGTGATTTGTTCAGGATCAGGTGCACCCGCCTTGGCCTTGCAGAGCCAAAAGCACAAGGTAACTCGGATTACACCATTTAGTTCCATCAAGTTCCAATCTGCGGTTTTCGGAACCAACACAACTAACCTCTTGCATCATTTTCAATGCCAATTTAGTATGCTGACTGTTATGCTCTCTTCAATCATTCTACCCCTTCCAACTGGAAGCCTTGATTCTATGAGCACTATCAATACCTTCTCAACTATGAGAATCCACTCCATGCACTTCATTAGTTGTCTACCCAACACGCAGCCACAACATAACATCTGTATTGGCATGTTGGTTTTCAAAAATGGCAATCATTGTGCCGTGCACAACGAAGATAGTTAAATAATGCATACGCTGAAGACTAATTTTTTGAGCGTCTTTAGAGTAATATTGAACTGCATATCACCGATTCACTCTTCTTGATTCATTTGAAGAGTGGTATTGCTTCTCTAGCTCATTTCATCTGTATGCTAATAGCCAAACATAACAGCCAGTCAAGCCTTAGTCCATGTCCTTAGATCTTATCAACAACAGGAACCTATGGACAATTGCTTGCTGTTGTACCAATAAAAAATGCGAAGTACTAGAACAGAAAATGAATAGCATACCATTTAATGCAGAAAACACACAATATTGTATAGCCAACATAAATTGCAAGTTTTTGAACATATGGTATAATAGTGTAAATCTAACAATCTGTTATAAGAGAAATATGATAATGTATGAGAGCTTGCTTCCCTAAACAGGATCTCCCTGCATGTAGGAGGTCAACCAACAAGTGTGCTAGATAGCCCACAGTTATTCATTGCCTAATCATGGTAAACAAGTCATGCTTAAGTATACCATTCTGTTGGCATGTGTATTTACACAAAATCATTGTGGACTCCTTATATACCTTAATAGATTATTACAATTTTCCAATAATACTATGGTATAAAAATTTGTCAATCACTGGCAGACTGAAACAGGGGCTGAGAAAAATCAAACTATCATCATCGCATCAGACTCCCATCCAAAGTTCCACGTATTACCAAATAATGATGCAGGAACTTGGGGAAACATTCCCTGCTACACCATCTCCCCTGCCAATTTTTTTATTGTTTTGTCTGTAAGAAACCATGCCAAACTGAATATATTTCAGGTTTTAATGAGGGGTGTAAATTACTAATGATTGTGCTATATGAGAAATAATACTTGCATAGTCATGCCAACAAAAATGTGCACTTATGTTCACCAGTGCCACCATCCCCAAATTTAGGCCCTTGGTCCCTCCATCCCCAAGACCCATCCTCCCATCAGGGAACTCCATGAAATCATGTATATATATTATATAATAAACACATATACTATATCAAACTATTACAAGCACGTCAGATTCTCATCCAAGGTCCCATGTAAACTTACAATAATGCATGGGTTTGAACCAGTTTGAACTTTGAACAATATTACATGTAAACTAAAAAGCATCCTTTTGGGGGCTTTTACATGGGGGTTCTACATACACCAATTTAGTGTCTTGGTAGTGGTGAATAGTGTATCTGCAATAGAGATCAGTCTACCTTTACTGAATGTCTGTGTTTCTATTCAGCCTGTGATGGCTCTTCAATTTGAGGTCTGCTCGTGTATAATTACTCTGCAGTGTGTACTTCAGTTGTTTTCACCATTCTTCGATTTCTCTCATCCTCCTCCGAGTCTTGCAGCCTTCTTTATCCCTGTTCGTCTATATCCTTGGCTTTGTTTTATGCACGATGAAATTATATGTCTTTGCATTGTATTCTATTAGTGTTGGCATTTTCTGTTCTTAACATCACAGCATATGTGCTGGTATGATTCGTGTTCACCAGCTCATGGTTATGAATGTTGTTTTCTTACCTTGCTGGAAAGTTATGTGGCTCCTATTGTCTTCATCAGTTATGTCCAGGTTCTTGCTTCATCCGCTGGCATCTATTCATTTATGAAGAGTCGTTTTGCATTAGCAAATGGCTTCTCATTTACTTGGCCAGTGTATCTCTTGTAGGTGGTTGAAGTGCATACTATTCAAGTGACAAAACATTGGATGATTCTCTTCTGTGGATATGGAAAAGACTCAGCGAGCATTATTCATCTTGATCAGTTTATATTGTGTCAGGGATATTCGACTCTGCAGTCTTCTACAGTGACTTTTATATGTTGTGAATAATCATCTGATACAGGGAATTTTTGTAGAAGATTGTAGCTGCGTAGAGATCTCTTTGTCTCTGATTCTGCCACATGTTGAAATAAAAATAATATTATGTCAATAGCTGGAGAATATCTTTACGATCATATTTGAGATAATATTATTTGGAGAGGTGTGTCATGCGAAGAGTCTTGTATTTGAAAATTAAAGAGACCTTCAAGTGTAACATGAAGGGTCTCTCAGTTCTATAAATATATATATATGACATCAAGTGTAAAGCACAGTACTTGAACATTTTATTATCAATAAAGAGATATTTTTCTGATGTGGCTGGGTTTTTCCCTTCGAGGGGAAGAATTTTCTAAGGATAATCTTTGTGTCCTTTGTGCATCTTTATCTTTATCTTTTGGACAAAACATTAACATGATATCAAAACCAAGTTTAGATAACAGCAACTAGAGGAATGTTGAATTTGAGTAATTGCGAGAAAGATCTTCCTTCCTGATCGTGCATTTCAGAAATCTCTGTTTGATTAAAGATTTCCTTTGTTCCTTATTTTGTATTATGGAGTGACAAAGTCTCGCCGAGCTTATCTCTTCCTTCATCTGTTGTGCTATTTTGTCAGGCTGTTTTAGCTTTTCTTATTAATATTTTTTTATGCTTCCTTATGCAGCTTTCCTTCTTTTAGTTGTTACCTCCGAGTAATTTATTCTTGCTCTTGGACCTGATGCTGTTGCAAAACACATGGCATCATGGATTCATCATGAGTGGAATGAATTGCCTTTGTGATCATTGTTAGTTTGCTTTTTTAGCACACTTCTTGCCATGTGCACATATTCTCTCCTATGGTTATGTGGCATCGATGACAGTGTTTGTTATTAATGACATGGCACTCTTCGTATTCTTTTGCAAGATGGCCTTTGTTCTTGGTTCCTTATTTTTATTCATCCTCGTGCATTTAAGCAGGATGTCGGTTACTCTCCAGCCAGCCTGTCATCGGGCTTATTTTCTCCTCTCTTTTGGTAATGACAATCATCTTTTTGGGCTATTGTCGAATCTCCTCATTGCACTCCCATTTTTCGTATCGTGTTTACTTTGAGATGTGATGCGAATAGATATTTTATTATTTTACGGCAGCAGAAGCATATAGAACTGTGATAAGAATCGTTTTGTTCAATCGTACTTATGCAACATTCATTTGATAATCAGTTTTTTTTTTTGGTTAATTGTTTTTCGAGCATTGAATATTAAGCATTTAGACCTTGATGGATTCATGCTTCAAGTGTATGCAGTCTGATTCTGATGTGTATGCATACAATCTGATTTTAGTGCATGCTTGTAACAGATATTTTTCCTTGTGTATTTTGCTAGTATATTTGACTTCATATGATTTTCCTTTTGCTAAAGTCGGCAAGGATTGATAAGTTACATAAAAGCAAGCCCATTAGGTGGAAGATTTGTTTTCATAACAAAATTCAAGATTATATTTAGATTGTGTTTTGAAGAACAATCAGTGTGTATTTTGCATGCATAATGATCTGTATGGTCATATTTTGATATGAGTGAATAACAATCGCAGATAAGATTGTATTTTATTTTGGGTATTATTATTTATATTACACGTGAGTCTAATAGGTCTATTATACCGATTCTCAGTGTCATTAATAATATGTTTTGTATCGTACGTATGCTGACTTGGCATCATGCAAGACCCTATGATTGAACTGGCAGGTTATTCTGCTGTTAATTATTTTGGAAGATGCTCGTTGCAGTTGTTGGTTCTCAGTTTTATGGTTGTCACATGGAAAGACTTAAGTACTCCATCTTAAATTCTTGTTGTATCACTGGGAAGAGTGCATGCTTTAAACATTGATCTCTATTATAATTGATTTTATGAGTTATTAACATCTCTTTGGTTGCAAGGTGCAATAAGATGCAATGAGATGAGGATGTTGCCTTAATAATGCGTATTAAAGGGAGATGCTCAGCTTCAGAGGGAGGTTACATCAGCTATTGTATTTTCTGAGAGAGAATCTCACTCATTCCTATAAATGTTGTTAATGAGTTCTCCTCTGTGAGAGAAGTTCGAGGTGTAATCCCGTGTTAATGACTTCTTCTCTGTGAGAAGTTTGAGGTGCAATCCCTTGTTAATGAGTTCTTCTCTATGAGAGAAGTTCGAGGTGAAATCCCTTGCCCCACCTCTGTGAGTAGGTATGGTGGATCCTCCCTTTGCAATGAGGAATAGTGGAAATCCATTCTTCTCAGCAAGAGTCTGAGGTGAAAGCCCTTGTTCCACCCTTTGAAATGAGGCATGGTGGAAACGCATTCTCCTCAAGGAGAAGTTTGAGGAGAAAACCCCTGTTTCACCCTTTGCAATGAGGCACAATGGAAATGCATTCTTCTCAGGGAAAAGTTTGAGGTGAAAGCCCTTGTTCCACCCTCTGCGATGAGGCATGATGGAAGTCATGTGTGTGACTCCATTACATTTATCTCATGCTACTATGATGAATTATGTTATTTTGAGATAACACGTTTTCTAAGATTCTATGTGATTAGAATATATCATTGACATTTTTTGTTGCAGCTATGTGTGACTGCCATTCTAGAGATTTCTCTCTCACTAAGAGGGATTGTTGAAGATTGCAGCTACAATAGAGATCTCTTTATCTTTGATTTTACCATATGTTGAAATAAAGATAATATTGTGTCAATCTAAGTCATAGGATTCGCCGAATTTCATCCATGTTTGAATGTTAGCCAATTTTTACCCTTTCTAAACTTCATCCGAATTTTATGATATTTAATATAATATTGTTATTTATAATAATATTATATTATTTTAAAATAATATTAAGTTATTTAATTTAATTATTTAGCAATGTCAAACTATTTTTGACAATTTTGTGGATATATTACTCATATTTAAAAATAAATAAATTTATATATGTTAAACTGAATATTGATTTTTTTCCAAATTTTTACCCTTGCCGAGTTTCATCCGAATTTTATGATCGACAAACTTGAATTTGAATTCGAACCTTGTGACTTAGGTGTCAATAGCTGGAGAATATATTTCTATTGTGGCTGGGTTTTTCCCTTCAAATGGAAGGGTTTCCCCAAGATAACTTTTGTGCATCTTTATTCTCCTTTTATTGCTCATCTTCATTTCTAGGCAAAACATTAACAATTTATGCAAGAAACGATTTTGAAATAAGCATAGATGAGACGTGCATTCTATAATTTTTTTGTGTATTGTGATCTTGAGATTTAGATACTGTAATACCCCTGCCAAAACAAGACATATAATTGAAATGTAAATGAATAATTAATAATAAAGAATAATAGAATATAAATAATGATATGATTATAATAATATACACATCATAATATCACACAATATATTACAATAAGAATATTAAAGAATAAAAATGAAGCAAATGATAATTAAATATTATATAAATTAATAAGCGAAATATATAAATTATAGTGTATATAATTATAATAATATTATTATTAATATTAATAAATAAATAATATTATAATAATAATAAATCGTAATATAATAAATTAATTAAATGAAAAGACACCTTTTCTGATAACAAAGCATATAAAGAAACAATAAAAACCAAAAAGATATAGAAGCAAATATAAGAAAACTAGTCTGCAAAAGCTGACGGAAGAAAGGTACAATAGATTAACTAAGGTTCCAGCAGGGGACATTACAGATACTCTGTTTGAATAGATATAATCTTAATCAATATATGATCATTATGCATTAAAGAGATTGATAAGTGCAGAGGTTTTGTAACTTTGCTTTGAGAATCTTAATATAAGTTTTGTCTTTTGATGGGCTGGGTTGTTTCCCTCGTTGATAAGAGTTTTTACCAGGATAATTTCTGGAGTTCTCTGTTTGTCTCAAGTTATTCGTTATCTGTTTTGTTTATTTATATTTCTGGTTCTTTAAAATTAACAGGTAGCAATGACCTTACATAATGCCTTTACCTTTTCGAAATATACAGAAATAAATAGAACAAAATAAGAATCTCAAGTTTGTTAGTTGCCTCAACACACAAAGAACAAAAAAGAAAAAATTAAAACAAAGGAAGCAAACTTACAGACTGATATTCTGAATCTCCATTCCACACAATGATCATTGGTAATTTTGTATTTTTCCCAACGTTGAAGGTATCCACAAATTCTTCCCACTGTGCAAGTCCTACATATGCAAATATCAAATTCCGATTCCCAGATGCGGCAGCTTTTAACATTTTGATAATCTGCAATGATTCATCTTCTTTCTCATCTTTCACAATCGTCAAGGCTATGGACCTTGCATCTTCCTGTAGCAACTTTAGTGTATCATATCTTATAGGGACACACAAAGGCAGCATGCTTTGCTTAATAAACTCGTTCAAAAATCCTCCTGATTAGTGGTTACAGTTCAAATCATGTCAATATAATCCTAAACGGTAAGGGAAAAATTAATCATTCATTAATCAATTATTGATATCATAATCAATTCAAGAAAACATAATATAGCTTATTCTATGAACAAGACAGTTATATAAAAATAAACAAAAAATTAAAAGATCTTATGTGCAAGGTATAACCTTCAAAGGGACCATAGAATATATCTTGCTCTTTGTACTCGGGACGAAGGGCCAACAATGCTGGCCTTTTGTCAAAATCGTATTCCACCATAACTTCATCTGAAAAGTCCTCTGCTACTGCAAACCAAGCTCTTTTCTTGTATTGTTTTGCAAGATCTACTAGTAGTGATTCAGCAATGTCGAAACCAATAAACATGGGAAAGATTTTATTGGATCCTTCAATAAATTCCTGGATTTCATGATTTGATTTAAGGATTGAAACATCAGGTGCAGCAATTTTGTTCAAATAAGGAACAAGCAGTTCTGCCTTTCGTGGACCTGTATAGTCTGTGGGGAACCCTTTGACGAAAAACTTCAGTGTTGGATATGCACTGAACAACAGAATAAAATTCAAGAACGTTAGCTGAAAATATTTGATCAAAATCTGTGTTGTTAACAATAAGAAATTGAAAAATCCCAGAGCCTCACTGAGTTTCCAATCCTGTTTGTGCCTATTTATTCCAAAATACATAAGTTTAAATTGGACAAGAAACTTTCTGAAGTTATTTAAACTAGAGTATACATATAACATGTGTCATAAGCACAGTGAACCAAACATTCGTCTTGCTTGAAAGCAATAACCTTATGATCTTGTAGCTGAAGAAACCCATATTTCAGCGTAATGAACTCTTAAATTCTCTCTACAGATTCATCATCTAAACAGATCAGAAAGGTACCATACTACATACCTCACTTCATATTTCGATGCAATCTTGGTGAACTTATCTGCATTGATTTTAGCAAGCACAATCTGTTTGTCACCATCAGCAAGCACTGGAGCAGCAGAATCTAACTGCAGAAAACTACAATAATTTAAACAATTGACACAAATTTCAGACAATTTATACACTTAAGATATGCTTATATTCGCTCCTCCCAACATATCTTAATTTCTGTTTCAACTGGAATTACATTAAAAAATTAAAATAATCAATCACATGCAACTTATGCAAGATTGCATATGTTTAATTAAATAAAAGGAGGACAAAGCTATAATTATTGCTAATATGAGTTTAATCATTCATTGCTAATCATTACAAGGGTCCACTTAAATCATCACTTATTATTCCTAGGCCTATTAACAAAAATACGCCTATATTAATTTTTGCCTAAATCAAAATCAAAGAATAGATTAGGTGATCAAATGCTTTTCCAACCAAAGGATCTTCTTAAATAAAAGCATCGAATTGGGCTTGAGGATTCATTCTATCTATCAATCTTTATAATAAATTTTCTCTGCAAGTATTGCATTCTGCTTTCAGGATGGGACCCTTGAAAGGTGCATGCTTGGACGCAACCCCGAGCAAACCTTGTGTTTTTTCATTCAGCCATACAATATAGAAGCAGCTGCAGCAAGTATGGAATCAGGCTTCAATCTTATTTGGGAAGAAGTACGTTTGGGCAGCTTCACAAATTCAAGGCATCCATTAGAAGTAAATCAGTCATAAAGAAACCACAGCTTTTTGCAACCACAGTGATTATGGCACATTAAGGCACCATATATAATTGAATCGAAGATCTGCAACTAATTGAGACAATCTTTCTTATCAAGTAATCAAGTCAGTGAATGATAGTTTCAATCTTGGAGAGATCATTTGCAAACTCTAAATGCATAAATTGATTTTCCAATTTCAATAAAGGGTATACTATTATTGATTGTCACTGCATATAGTTTCCATCTGTATTCCTTGAGCTTTTTGATGTAATACATTGAACCCTTATTGCTGTGAGATGAGTTATCTAAGTAATGCATATTACAATAACTTTCACTAAACCCAAGGTAAGAACATTTCACATGAACGCTATTCTCCTCCACCTAACATGTGTTTATTTTCTTCATATATCACTCCATGATTGTTTTAATCAACTACAACATAACTATCTTATGTTCCTTCTTCCAATTTGCATAATGGGAAAATATATTGCATTTTCCATCATCAATGTTCCTCACCTCTACGATTATAGCATCTCATCTATCTACCCTTTATGGCTTTGCTAATGCTATCCTCACCAACTTTCAAATGTCATATTCATTTCCAGCTTCACTACTTTGTACCAACTTAAGCTGTTGAATTCCATGTTTTTTCTAGCACTAAGGGTCCATTTGGCAGCAGGAGTATGAGTGGAATAGGCATGTGTAAACTCTTAAAATTTTGAATTCTTCCCTTGGGTGCACCAAGTCAAAATTGCAAATAGGAATATGTATTCCAATTTTGGCACAAAAATGAGCATTTGCAATTCTACCTAAATAGGTGGAATTGGAATACGTATTCCTATTCTAGATGTGTTTATTTTAGAAAACATAAATTTTTGGGTCTGTGAATTCCTTATCAAATTCTGACTGAACCAAACAAGAATAGGAATATGTATCCCCATTTACAATTCCAACTCCCATATTTATATTCCCACAGCCAAATGGACCCGAGGGCCCGTTTGGTTGCAAGCATAGGAATTGAGAATAGGAATGCATATTGGGAATAGGAATAGCTATTCCAATAACAACTACTTTTTGGAATGGACAGAAGCTCATTTTAGAGGCAAAATGGGAATATGTATTCCTATTCCCTATTCCAATTGACGCACCAAACGGAAAATAGAAAACATATTCCGAATTTCCTATTCCTATTCCAGCAACCAAATGGACCCTAAGTTATTCAAGCATTTATACAATATTTAGTGCCATATGTATTACATTTCCATAGGACATGCCATTTATCGAATATTACTTTCTTATCTTCTTCAACCAAAGGCAATTTCTTCCTTATTTACATCATTCCAACAAATGACACGGATTCTTTTTTCCTTTCACAAATAGCCCTTTGGCTTTCTTTTACTTTCCTCTTCCTCTTATCTGTGCATTATTATCTTTGTATTGCACTCAATTGATCTAACTACCTTCCCATTTCATTAATCTTCAAATCCATCTTTGAACTAGCAATGCTATATTCTCATACCAAATCCAATCCTAACTTAACACTAATCTTTGCATAGCATAAACCATTTTGTTTAGTTCCTTTTTCACTAGCTCAAGTAGTTTGTCCATGAACTATTCTCTACGCTGGTTTTCACTGATTGCAAAAGACGATTTCACCCTTAGCACCCTTGATCTAGTATCAAATTATTTTAACCTTTCTCTTGACTCCAACTTAACTTCCTCCGTTTCCAAGATATTCTATTGGTTCATTCTCAACATACTAGAGTTGATTTAGATATACTCATTTTAATAGCTCATAATTGTCACAACTCCATTTCAAATCAAACTTATAGTATCACTCACAGTCCACTGCAAATTTGTCACAAACAAACTTTTTAACTTTGACAATCGTACCTTTTTTTCTAACCAACTTATTGCGCACTTTTTAACATGCATCAAAATGTCCTTCCATGATATTCCAACAACTAGAATGTCTCCTATCCTTCCACGCTCAATTGCACTATTGAGACTTTTGTTTCTAAATAATCCTACTCTTATACTTTCCTACCACTAATTGACACCACCCAAGCATAACATACAAATACCTAATATACTATGTCTACGGCATCCTCCATAAGCCCCCTAACACTTTATGGTTGTCAAATCAACACTCTAGGTAATTAGCAAAGCACCAACATCTAACACACTATGTTTACCTTGTCCTCCATATGGCCCCGCAACACTTTCTAGTTGTCAACTCAACACTCTCAGCAATTAGCAAAGCCTCATTTGATCACTATCTTCAACTATATCTTCACAACCTTGCTTCCTATTACAAACTTCAATTTGCTGATCCTTACACTCATTGACATTAATAGACAATCAAACTTTTTTCTTTAAGATGGACTTAAGCAACGTTACAAAAAATATTGGTTATATGTGTCAACCCATATATTTAAACCTTAACAAATAAATCAATAAAAGGATTGCTTAGACACATGCCCTTTGACCACCAATAAATACGGACCAAGTTGAAGATTGGCCCAAATTCCTCACAACTGCAATGCCTCATAATCTATATTTAGAATTGCCTCCATATTGCTTCAAAAAATGTAGACAACTATTTGTTATTATTTGCTCTACTATGAAACTTCACCTTTGACATTAACTTAGCTCCATATAGGGTGATGGCAAGATCATCAACATAACAACTACTATCCTAATGTCATCAGTAGTAGTTTCTATCTAGAGATCTCAATCAAAAATACTTCTATATCTTGAATCTTTAAAGTGTCAATCAATTTTTATATACCAAGGTCAAGGAGCCTACTTTTGTACAAAAACTTAACCAACCTACATATCAAATGTTCTTTTCTTGAAACCTGGAACTATTGTTGCTGCCGCACATACATCTCCACTAAATCTTCATTCAATAAGGCACTCTACCATTTGATAGACATTCCATCCAAACTAAGCATAAATAGAGATTACCAATCGCTTCTATATATGATTAATCCCAATGTAGTAGGGACTGCTATATATATATATATATATATATATAGAGAGAGAGAGAGAGAGAGAGAGAGAGAGAGAGAGAGAGAGAGAGTTCTTCCTTTTGAGGATGACGAGATGATGGAAAGATTTATGAAGGCCCTTCATAAGGATATATGGTTTCTATTCTCCAAACTTCAAGGTTCTGTATTCAAATAACCATATGCTGGGATGAATAGGGACTCGATTCCACAAAAAAACAAATGGACAATGGAAATTTCATGAAAAGCACAAATTAAATCTCAAGTAGCTTGCCATTTGTCTGCTATTGCAGATTATAATTCCCCTACTATAGAGAGGAATTGGTCCAACTATGACATCATACACTTGATCAAAAGTAGCGTGGTTACCTCTTTATAAGAAAACAAGCTAGTTATGTATTGCCCTGCCAAGGAACTCTTGGAACAAGGGGTTAACTATGCACTTGATAAAATTGCAAGAGATTACACCACGATTGTGCACTAATGGAAGAGTAACAAACACTTCCAAAGGCTCCAAGACAACTCAATCACATACTAGGAACAGAGAACACATGCCCACGAGACTTCCCTACAAGGATTCAGACAACATCTATGAATCATCAGAGGCTAAGCCGAGAAGAACCCATGGCTCTACAAAGAGGATATTAATCCATCTGACCGAGGTTCCTTTTATGCTCAAAGTAAATGTTCCTAACATGGTTAACCATACATGTTAATAACCAACTATAAGCATATACAATAAAACAAGTAATGATCCTTGAACAACCATGCCCGAGAGAAAGACTTAGCTAGAAGTGAAAGACATGACCAAGTCTCCACATAAGAATCATGCTGAAGAAAACATGTTGATTGTTGAAATTGACTAACTCTGAAATTTCATAAAAAGCCTCAAAATCTAGAATCTTTATTTCAACTCTTGTGAAGCTGAAACCACTCTTAAACATCCTGAAAGTATTACATAAATTGTAACTTAAAATATAAGAAAGAATATGTAGCTTATACTTAAATGTTACATTTTATGTATTGCCCTAGTCACATCCCGAGGAAAAAGGGTATCCAAATCTGCAGTTACATTTTTTGCCAAGCCTCAGGAAGTACTCATTCTTTTGGATGCAACAAAGCAAAATTGATGTAGAAAAGGTCAAATGTGACTATTATGAGGCATATGCAATGCAGAAAAGGTCAAATGCGACATTCTAAGGCAAATGCGATACAAGAAAGGTCAAATGCAATGCAGAAACAGTCATATGTGATGCAGAATCTTTCAAATGCGATGCAAAATCTCTCAAACACGCTAAACTGCTTTACAAATGATGAAATCAAGAGAAGACTAAGCTAAGAGATCAATTTGAGTTATAACAATGGGAAGGCTTGTTGACACCAATGTACAACTAAAATGTGCACTTGCTCCCCACCAAAGAGTATTGGATGAATAAATATCAAGGCAAAAGTCACTTGAGCTCTCAATAGCGAGAAATATAAAGAAACTACTCAACTAGCATAAATAACATAACATCAATATAGATGATCCCCCAAGAACAAAGGTAAAGATATCATGGAGCATTTAATGCTTGTCATCTTTGCATCTAAGGGAAGTTCATCACTTGTACACCAGTCCCAATAGTGGTAAAATGCGATGCCGCCTTACCATGTAGAACCCTCAAGCCCACACCATTGTGCTAGCAAAAATAGTAGTTCAGCGACACAAGAATACACAAGCAACTAATAGCTCTCACCCATGACCATCAAATGCATAACCTCATTAGGAGGTACAAAGGACCAATACAAACATATGGACATAGAATACCAATACACATGGAGAACTGTCGACATGTGGACCAATGCCCAAGCAACACACATGGTACACTAGGGTCACTACTCAGTACTAACAAAGGTTTGATGTGGAGACTCAAGTGTGGGAGTGTCATCACATAGCACATGGTGGCCCATGCGATTTTGAGCAATACTTCTCTTAACAAGAAAGCTTTATTGAACCATACCAACCTCCATGGATGGTAAGGCTATCTATATCATATCAACATCCATAGATGGAAGGGTATTATGACATATCAACATCCTCAAACAATGGCACGATAAGGAAATACCATATAATGTCCTCAAATGAAGGCAAGGTAGTCACATTAAGAACTCAACCAAGCAATACCATAAGACCACTTTGTTCCCCACCCTGCCTTGAAGAGCCACTCCACTCCACGACTCGAACACCAAACAAGCTCATCTGATTACCACAACAAGGTATAAAGCACAAAGCAATACAAGTAAGATGCAAGGCAAGACTCTCAAAGTCATAAGCCCATAAAGAACATGATAAGCTCTATTAGCCTCCATACCAAGAGCATAGGTCATTCAGACCTCCACATAGGATCAAAGCTCAACTACATGTCTAGATGCACTCTCAACACCTACATCCACATGTCATGCAAGCTTCGCTCAAGCATGTAAATTGATCATAACCAAAGGCAATACAAAAGAAAGAAGGCAATAATGAGAGAATAACTCAACTCCCAAAACAATCAAGGCAAGAAATCGAGTAAAAGAAAAACCAGGCCAAATATCAAGTTGCTCAATCGGCCACCTTGCCAAGAACACAAATTCATCAATCATCTCGTTAGAATACGAGGAAGGCCCAAGAACTATCAAAACCAACAAAATATCCAAATTCTGACAAAATCCAGCAAGATACAAAAATCAGCAATTTAACATCAAAGGGCCCAAGTTCGGATAGCCATAATAAATACCCAGAACATCCTCCATCCATTATGATGGTACAAACCTCAAATAGTCATGGGATACTACAAAATTTAACTTCTCAATCATGCCAAACACGACGACATTGTTTTCATCGCTGTCTTAGTACTCATAGTCCACAATTTCTTTTTTATTTTCAAATGGTGACCATGTAGATGCTTTATCATCCCTGCTGCTATCTGCTTATTGGGTGTTTACACTATGGATTCTTGTATTGTTGTGCAATCAATTCATCTCAACTTTGACTAATCTCATTCATCTCTGCACTTTCGACATTCTACTAATTCTGTAATATCTGGATCTCAGAGCACATCTCAAAAATCGTGGTAAAATTGCACGGGGAGAACTACTGTGCATTGTGACCATCACCTTGGATGAATATAGAAAACACATTGAGGAGAACCATGCCTTAGAGAGGGGATTTCAAACTGTACAAGTTCAATAGCTGACCGTGGATGATGCAATACAAATATTGAAAGGTCTACGGGAACAATATGAGATCTTTCACAAGCTTCGTTACACTGATGAGTCCCTGAAATCTGCTGCCAAGTTATCACATGAATACATCACTGATTATTTCCTCCTTCAAAAAGCAATTGATCTAATTCATGAGGCTGGTTCTTGTGTGCATCTTCGCTATTCACAATTTCCTGAAGAAGCAAAAGAGCTTGAGAGAGAAGTGAGGCAGATTATGAAAGAGAAGAATGAAGTTGTTTGAGGCCAAGATTTTGTAAAGGCTGGAGAGCTAAATGATTGTGAAATGGAGTTGGAAGGCACAAATCACAGCCATATCACATAAAGAGTAAGAGAAATTAAAGTATCATGTTCCATTTTAATCGGGGATGGAGGATTTGAGGTTTATTCATTGGGATCGAGCATGTCATCACAGTTCGCATCTACAGGCTGCAGGGCCATAAACACTGTTATGAGAACAAGAACTGGGCCTCTGTAATGATTATGAGTTTAAAAGGTGGCCTTGATAAAGATGGTACTGTGCATGGTGCAAGTTTGGAATGAATCTGCTCATTATATGGGATGTTGATATTTGACCGGAGAAATTGAAATATGATTCAATTACTTATCTCCTTTCAATACCTTAAATCATCACTGCCAAGATCGATAAATTAATTATCAATAGAATAGAATATTAAATTATCATAGTATTTGGCTAACAAAGCCGATTAGTTTCTATTTTGAAGGGGTGCGATGGTTTAAAGAGTCTCTTGCATCTCTTCATCCACTTATAAATAAGAGATATCTTATCGAAAGGAGAAGACAATGAGAAATAAGGAAAAAAAGATGAAAAAAATAAATTGAGAAGAAATAAGGATAGAATGTTTTTGTAGTTTCGGTAGACTGAATATTGTAAATGAAGCACAGATTATTTGTACTCATTTTTTACATTTAATGCACGAGCCCTGTTTTCTTATTCATCTTGAAAACTGAAGTTCAAGTGTTTTGTTCAAATTTATCCCTTGTGATATTTGATTTTAAAATCAATTACTATTAACGATGAAGAAGTTAATTTCAATACATTGATTATCAAAATTTGCATAAGAAACATTGTCTATGTGAATTTTGTTTAGTTGGTTTTCCTAAAGAAATTAATTTTTTTTTTTTTTTTTTTTTTATTTTTAAAATGCGCTTGGTAAACTTTTTAACGTGACCGGTAGCGCTGGCGCGACACGCCCACCGGTACCACCAACGCTTTGACCTGGAGCTATGAACCATTGAGGCCACAAACGGGGGACCTCATCCCCATGAGATTTGAACCTGGATGGCAAGGATAACAACGCAACAACTTAACCATCACAACATGCCACTATTGGCAAAAGGGTTTGTGGTAAACCTAGTGTGACTCGAACCGGAGTTGATGCATAGCACCGGGATCATTAGCCTAACACTACGCCTCACGACTCGCCTTCACACCAACTCGGCTACTCACTCACCCTTTAAAGAAATTAAATTCAATTAGACAAAGGTTTGTGTTTTCAATGGAAGCTTCAGTCTATAAAGTAGCGGATGGCATAAGCATTGTCTCTCAGGGTTGTATATAAGGGTCTAGAGAAAGTTTGACTCTTTGTCCAAGGCTAAACAAGGGACTGGTCTGCAGTTTATTTTATGAAAGTGGGTTGATGTGTGAGGTCTTGAAGTTCAATATTCTGCCATATCCATAATTCATAAACATTATTCATTTGAATCATTTCATTTGAATAATATTCATTTCACAAGTAAATATCTAAAAGCAATCATATAACTTTCCTTTTGATTGAGTTTAAGAATTTTGCCAACTTAAGAACTCACAAAGTTTAAATTTGCTATAGAAAAGCTTTAGACCAAGGGATCGGGGTTTAAGGTAAAGATCTACCTGCCTAGGTTTAGCGAAGCCTAAAGTGCGGGGGAATTGAATCAGGAAATTATTCCCGTTGATTGGCCAAAACAGATTGAGTAATCCTATTAGAGAATTGGCAAAGCTCTTGGATTTCCAATTTGTGGTTTTGGGAACCAACAGACACAAATCTGGGTGGCACAAAAAATGGTGCACCTTAAAAATGACCAATATTCAAACTTCAAATAAAGCTGCAAAATTAAAACCCATTGATTGAAATCCACCAACAACACAAATCTACAATAAAATCTCTTCTAGGTATGCATGGAAATTGGGCAACATAACAACTCTAAAACCCCAAATTCTCAAACTACAAACATGAAATGCTCATGGGAAACTAAATAGGAAACGAAATGCAATGAAATGGTGGGGGATGCTAATTCTCAACCCGCAAATCTATGACAATTTACTACATTTGAAAAGAGGACTTGAATCAAAAGATAAAGAAAGCCCTACCTCACACCAAGAGAGAAAAATCAAAATAAAGAGGAAAAAAAAACTCGACCAAATTGGATGAGATCTTTGGCAAAGCAACAAAATCACGACACGAATCCAACGACACTCCACGCACAGATCTGATGAGTGAATCAAACAAAACAAGCAAAAGACTAAATCTCTTAGATTGAAATTGGAGCAAAATCCCAATTTCTCCAAAACATGGAGTGTGTAAATGAACTTTTTCCCACAATATAAAGTCACTTTTCTAAAATGACTTTTAAAATTAGTCACTTAAATCATTGAGTAATCTTTTGACTTCACTGTAAAAATCAGATAAATAAATTCCAATAAAATGGAATTCAAATACGACAAATTAGTCGGTGAATAAAATATTAAATTTCCCCAAACATTATAAAATCAGCATTTAATTCTAAACTCATTTGTGACAGCTATAGGAACTCTAAATGCACAGACATATCACTAGTCTATCACAAATGTCTTATGAAGTCCAGATTCACCAACATGTACCGAAGGGAATAATATAATTTTTAAGGATATGTTGTCCATACAAGGATGACATTGGCTCAAATACGAAAGGTTGATTTTACTATCTCCTAAGCCACTGTCGGAACTATAGACGCACACAAATCCTGCAGCTCAGGCAGAATGCGTCTGGTACCCATTCACTGAAACATACAAACATCAGGTGTAGTTGCTCAGAAAATAAATAGCTGAAGCACATAAACATGCATGATAACAAACAGCAAAAGAGAGCAATTCATCATGTGGATTGCATGAATGAGTGACTATAACTGTTGACCTCACTTGCATCTTTAGCAAAAAGACTAAGAGAAGTGTTAAGTGTTGTCAATGATGGCCAAGAACATCTATTTGGCAAAATATGTCACAACTGGTCAAAGGAAGCAGGAGTAGAAAGAAGTCTACAGTTACTGGTTGAGAAACACCGGCATACACTCTACACACCTACATGGCATAAAGAATTAGATATGGATTACAGCTGATCCAAGTCATCGATGTGATGAGTCACCAGCGATGTGACAGAAGATAAAAAAATAAATGGTGCAAGTCAACAAGGAGGACAAGACACCATTGGCTCATGAAGAGATTAACAGCTTTGCCAGCCTAGACCCTAGGTGTAGGGTTCACAGGTCCTCCGTGAAAGAAGCAAGCTTGGAATTCAAATTTTGAATTCAAGAATGAGCGGGATAATTTGAGTATGAAAAAATGTGCCCTAAAATCGAACAAAATATATGAACAAGTACAAAAAAAAGTGTGTGCACTGGAGGGGGGGGAGAGAGAGAGAGAAGACTCAGCTGAAGCAAGTGCAATACAGAGAGAGAAGTACCGTTACAAACTGTCGCTGGCAACTAAGGAAGAGGTAAGAAAGGACCACTCACCAAGCAAGCAGGAAGATCAATGCATCTTCAGAGGAAACAGAGCAGAGATCTACATGGCAAACTAGTGCCACATCCAGGTCAAACACTTGGTATGCTTTCTTACCATTCAATATGAGGGGGTATACCTAGTGAGGAATCCATAGCCAATCAACTCTCTTCCCTATACCTAAGAGTGGATACCATCCCTCTTGGCCTTATGTGGTCCTTGCCATCCATACCTAACGAGGAATCCATAGTCATTCCCCTCTTCCATCACCAACCCTATCTTCCTTCCTATGATTAGAGTTCCTTATCATAGTGAACAACCAAACATCTAATAGTTACACATTATTGCATGTATTCTTTAGATAAAGGTCATGTAATAATAATGTCATATGCATACACATTATTCATAAGCAAGAAATCATAAATAAGACCCACTTAGCTACTTATTATGAGACTGATGCTTCATAATTTATAGATAATATTCAGATTCTCTATACTTGAGTGAGATTGCTGTAAGACAGATCTGATTGGTTTGATGTCTGAGTGCTTATATTGAGGAGGGCCCTCCGATTGGATTGATAGAACTAGAGTAGACAGCATTCATTGCTATTTAGAAGATGTCTGCATGCATGCAGAATGATTAATTGATTGAATGCAATTTTTAATGACTGGTGAGTGATGATATAATAAGTCCTGGTTTGATATATTGGAGAATTGAATGAATGCTGATTTGGTAGAGTGGTTTGTTGATTGATTGTTTGCTTGCTTGATAATTGATGATTGCTTTTGTGGATTCTTGAATGATGACTAATAAGTCATCCTGGAATGATTGGAATGATCTCTTAAATAATTCATTGGTGAAAGGGTCACCAATACTTCTCATAAGGTTGAGTCACCACCCTCTGTAGTTGCCCTTTGAGAATAATAAATTTATTTCCCAATTGATCTCTATTGAAACAGCTATTTAAATGGTTAAAAGTGATTAAGGACACAAATTTAATCTATGTAAACTCTAGTTCATGTTTATGCAAACATTAGTTAGTAGTCAAGCCCTCGAGTTAGAATCTCGTCTCATCCCACTAGAGTGCAAGTGTGCCCAATGTTTCACATTGTACCTCAGTGTAGTGCTCTCCACAAAAGGAAAGATATTACAGCAGTACATTTATTGACTTTGTAGATTACATAAAAGCTAAAAACCTATATCTTGTATAGTCAAAAAGGGTGACACTTAGATTTCTCTACTTCCGAATACAAACTCACTCTTCTTCGAACCTGTTTCTTTTTGCCAAATCCCCAGGCTTGGCTTCACAACCTCCTCCTACCAGCTCTATCAAAACTCCAAATTTCTTCTGCAAAATAGCTTCATGGTATGATCTAGCAAGTCTATTTTTCATTAATATTTCTTGCATCCTAGAATCATTATCAGTTGTGTTTTCAGGGTTCACCTTATCAGTCATTTCTTCTGGTTCTCTGATACGGATTTATTTGCCTATTCTACTTCCAATTAGAACCCTCTTAATATCCTCCATAACTTGCGGTTCCCAAAACAGGGCTATAACCTCCACAATAAGACAGCCCAAGTATATCATTTGTCAACATATCCTCAGAAAGTTGGCTGGAGACAAATGGAACGGCCAGTTCTTGGCATCTTTTGATATTTATATTTTTCTTTATTTCCTTCTTTGCATCTTGTAACCTCAATCTACACACCGTTATTTAATTTGAGGGAACGGGTATCTAGCCTACACTCAATAAGAACTTTTTTGCTTTGTCATATTTGACTAAAGGTTCTCTATTTTTTTTTATCATATAAGATCAGCGCCTGTATTATGATTAGATATTTTGTCTACGGAGCTAAAATTCTGTCTGGGTTTTCAGAGGTGGCACTCAAAACCCTAATGTTTGTCAATTCTTCATATTCAGCCATCTCCAGTGTCACATTTTAATTGATCTCATAGTTGCACCCACCTTGGTGAACCCAAAAAAAAAAAATTTCTCCTAATACAATTCAGTGGGACAAGCCATTCCTTTAAAGAGAGACATGCTGCAATTATAAAGAGTCTATGTAAGCCGTTTTAGCCTTAGCAAGGAGATCGTACATGATAAGAATTTAATCATGCTACAGAAATTGAAAAACATACTATTTATCCCGTTATTCTCTATACAAAACAAATTTTGGAGAAGGCTTATATAATATTAAAAACTAAAGCTCCTCTTCAAAGATCCGAGGCGAATTTATCTGATACAGGGGAGATGAGCCCACAGAAAAGGTTCCTGGAGTGTCTTCTCCGTTCGTCTTAAAGTTCTGTATACGGTGTAGCAGATCTAATTATAGAGTTACGAGCCCTTGTCAGCTTAAAAACTCAATTGTGTCCAATGAGGGATGCACATAGTGATCAAATGGTGGATGGATTTTATTCAAAATAAAGTACGAATTTCTTATGGGCCACTTCTATCTCAATTAATGGATCTAGTCTCTGACTATATAGCATAGTTGATTACAGACCTGGGGCGAGAGGCGTTGGCAATGACCGCACCATGGGGCATAGAAATCCACTAGAATATAATCGAAGGTGGAAATAGCAGAATCAAAATTGGAATCATCCAGCTCAATCACTCTTCCTTTCTCTCCAAACTGCTCTTCATTACCCACAACGTAGTGGAAACTTGTCGCCAACGTCCATGCCACCAGAAGCATTACTCCTCCGCGTGTAAGCAAGGCGAGAACACCCCTCTCCATCATGTTTGACTGGAACTTCCAAAATGATGTGTGTTAAGTTTTATGAAAATCGACAAGCAACTTCTAACAGGTTTAGAAACTGGTACTCTCAGAGATCGTACTATGCTAAATATATATAAATTGAAATATATACTGTAGGGATTAGGCGTATTTGATTTGATATATTTTTAAAAATTTACTGAATTTAATTAATAATGTGTGATATCTATTTTCGTTTTCTTTTAAAAACTCTTCTGTTTTCAACTCAATAAATTGCCAAATTATGGGCAATGTTCTTGTTTGACATGTTTTTGATAAATTGTCAAATCATGTTTTTGATATATAAATGGCTTGGAGGGATTCATGCATATTTTCACATTTTTTAAATGTGGAAGCAATAGATAGAAGGTTGATTGCTATGTTTGGTGACATTTTACACAACCTGTCATGTTTTGAATAGTTTGGGGATATGGTGGAAAGTGAGGGGGAGTTATCTATCACTTTAAGGTGATTGGAGGGTGTTAGGATTAAAGAGAAAGAAATAACAATTGCATACAAGTACCTATTAACCATTCTTGATAGTTTTGATTTGAATCACATATTTCGGGAGGGAAATAGCGTGGCCGATGGTATGGCGGCAATTGGCTTAAAGTTGAAGGGGCTTAGATGTTGGAGGAATTTGAACGCATTGCCAAAGTTGGTAAGGGAGTTAGTGAGCCACGAAGTGAAAAATGATGAGTCCTAGCTGGATATTTTGTATTATGTTGTTGAGCTAGCGGAGAGGACATGTCCTTGAAGTACAAGTGGCAAGAAGTAAAGGATTGGGTATGGGCAATAATACTCGAAAATTGGAAGTATGATATGGGGGACCTTTTATTTATTTCCCTATATGTGTCATTGTACGCTGTGTAGAGAAAAGAATTATTTTCTAAAAGGTTGATGTGCATTAGGAATGATGGAAATGATTGGGGGATAGATCGTGGCGGCTGACACGTGATCTTCCTTGCTAATTTGGTTGTTTTCATTATTACAATTAATTGTGATTATCTTTTCTGCTTTGGGGTTTTTTTTAGAAACTGTGTCTAGGTCTTGAAGAAAAAGAGAGGAGAGGAAAAAATTGCAAAGATGGGTGGTGATTTGATGTGCATTGAATCGGTTGTGATCGATGAAAATATGAGAAAGCCCTTGGCGTGGTACTTACTGAAGGAGGGCAATTTTGTCTCGTTTATGGAGGCACTTAATGGGCATGACGAGAACTACTCTATGCAATTTGTTAACTCCTGGGAGGATCACAGAGTAAAGATTAATGGTATCTCATTTCATATTTTAAGAGGAGGTGATTGCTCTAGCAACAGGCTTGGTCATGAAGGGTAGGAAATGGCAAAAGGTGACGCAGGTGACAGATGATGCAAGCCTGCAACATTTTTTGTGGATGGTGAGGAACCAATTCAGCATAGAGGTGGTTTCATGCAGGAGAAGCTTCCTGACCCATGGAATGAGGTTTGTTTGGTTTTGATGAAATATCTTACCCTAGAAGGAAGGTATGGAGTCTAATACTACTATCACTTTCCTCTCCTTAATCATTTTCGACACCGGGATTTTATTTCGCTTCCTTTCTTCTTGTTGCATGAATTAGAGGATATTGTCATTGATGTGAAAGAAAAAATGAAAAAGGGGGTTAATTTTATTGTTCTACACCAAGGTTTAATCTTCAGGTTGTATCAATTCCACCTTGCCTCGGTCCCCCCTAGGATTGTGGAAATTGACATTCCTGCCCATCCGAACCCCCAACCCCAAATGCTTCCCCTTAGGATCAAGGGTCCGAGAGACCCTACCCCACGGCCTTCACCTAGTGGGTCCCTGGTGAATCCCTCCCCCATGGGGAAAAGAGGGAGACAAGACAAAGGGAAGGAAAAGGAGTATGCTAAGAGGAAATTGAAGGAGGGAGCCTCATAGGAGGAGGAGTCAGGCTTAGAGGATCTGGGCTACCCCAAACAGAGGATGAAAGAAAAAGCGGTCAACTTTGGGGAGGGAGGTATGGAGGAGGTGGAAGAGGAGTTTTTAGACTCCTCCAAGTCAGATTTGGGAGAAGGAAAGGAGAATAAGGATGTTTCCCATGTTTCAGTGACAATTGAACTGGGGCATATGGACCTAGCAGGGGACCAGTTCCCCAATATGGTGGACAAGGTGCCCTCCCCCATAACGATCTCCTCCCTTGTTAAGGTTGTTTCTAAAAATGCTACTAAACCCCTAATTATGCAGGATACTACTAAGGCTATTACTGATGACCATCCAGGCGAAATGCAAAAGGCTAGTAATGATGTGTGGGAGAGAATTTGTGCGCTAGAGGAGAGAATGTGCCTACTGACCAAGTTCATAGTAAAAGTGACACATGCAGCTGCCACCACACTAAGCTTGCTTAAGGGCACTGAAGGGGACCTGTCTAAGGAGGACTCTAAGATTTTGTTTGACTTCCTGGCAGAAGACTGGGTGAACATCCTCCTAGGGAGGAAGGAGGTAAAGAAATCTTAAGGGTTCCCTCCTTTTTCTTTTTATGTTGTCAATCTATTGGTTACTGGACTTAATAGGCTACAAGGTTGTTATGCCTTTGTTTATATTTTACTAGAGTTTCTTAAGTTTGATAACAAGCAATTTGTTTAAGACTATTGATACTTTCTTAATTATGATTTCGAACTTTGTTTTTGTTTCAAGTAGCAATAGGGGTTAGTTTGGTTTTGATGATTTTCCACTGGAAATTGACCAATTTGTCTGTTATGGGCCAACCCCTTAGTTTTGGTTGCTTTTAATTCAAAAAAAATTACATACAAATATAACTAATATCGAAAAATAATAAAGCACAGAGAAGAGAACACAAGACACAAATATTTAACATGGTTCACCCAATCCATGTGCTACGCCCACCAATAGTGGAGCCAATATTTTTATTATCTAGTAATTACAACCTAATTACAATATTCAATCCCTTGTGACTCAATACCGCTACAAGAATCTACTATCTCATCATACATCATAAGATTCCTTAACCTAAGCCATTTTGTACAAGTTTTTTGTCACTTACAAAATTAAGGCTAGAATAATAAAAGACGTCATTTGAGCTTTTGTGGGTGTTGCCCTTGAAACCCCCCATAGGGGCACTATCTCTCAACCCTACCCTATATCGTTACAAGGAGCACATTTGGGCCTCTACCCCAAGACCCCTCAAGGGGTGCTACCCACAAACCCCTGTAGCAAAAATTGGGGGGAAACTATGCCGAATGAAGTTGGAAAAACTTTAACCTCTATGTTTGATTAGGCTCCACATAAGATCAATCTCCCACTTGGAGACTGATCAAACTTCATAACAATAACATCCCACTTAGAGACTAATCATAGCATTGTTAAACCTATAGCTCCCATTGGAATGCAAAACCACCCTAGACTTTGCTAGTCTTTTATTTTGTTCAATCTAGAAGAGTAACCGAAGCTGAAGAGTTCAACTTCTCCCTTGTTATTGTCTTCGTAACCATATATATTAGATTATCACATGCATGTATATTTTCCATATTTAACTATCCATAATTCAAAACTGATCGAATGAAATGGTGTGACAACTATATGTGTTTTGCCTTTGAATGTATAATAGAATTCTTTGCGAGATGAATGTTACTCTAGCTCTCAATAAACAAATAATCATCCCTTTGTGGGTGTCCCAACTCTTTTATAAAGAATTGAAGCCATACCATCTCATTGGTTGCCTTTGTAGCAGTAACATACTTTGTCTCAGTAGTGGATGGAGCATTCACATTTTGTATCTAAGAAATCCAACTCACTCACCAATAGTAAATACATATCATGTAGTACTCTTTCTAATATCTATATCCCCTGCCAAATTTGAGTCAACATATTCTTGCAAATTAGTAGTAGAGCCCCCAAAATGTAAATATTTATTGGATGTTCCTCTCAAATATCTGAGAATCCATTTGATGAAATTCCAATGCTCAATCCCAAGATGACTCATATGTTGGTGTCAGATTGGTTTTGATAATTGAGTGTCAACACACTTAACCAATTTCTAAGTTGATGCTGAGTATAATACAGATGTTGAGCTACAATATGTACCAAGCCAGAGATTCAATAGGTGCCAAGTTAGTACAGGTGTCGAGCAAAGTATAGATGTCGAGCAAGACAGAGTTACTATAGGAGCTGAGCAAGACAGAGTTACTATAGGAGTCGAGCAAGATAGAAATCCTATATGTGCCAAGCATCAACAATCAGTAAGTGTCGAGTAACATAGAATCAGCATATGAGTTTGTGCCTTCACAAACTCAGATGTAAACCATTTTTTAGCCGACTTAAGATGAATCTTGAAGGATCTAAAAGATAAGATCAAATCTTTTACATTCCCTATGTAATCAACATGCAACCAATTGAAAAAGTGTAAAGATTTGAGTGGGAAAAGAAGGATGAATATTGATCGTAGATTCATACCTAACCCTAAGACTTCGAAGCCTTTAAAAGGAGGATGATACCCCATAGTTCGTGCATGAGTGAGAGTTGTATGGGAGAATGCTAGTGAAGTTCAAAGGGGTACAAGGACTTAGAGGAAGAGTAGCATTGCAGAATCTAGTTGGTTAGAACAGAGCATCAACACTTCAAGTAGAGACATATCAGATAAGGAAGGATCAGAACAGACTGAGCAGAACAAGGATCTGGAATCATCAATTAAAGATTGTAAGTCATCAGTTCAACACATTATAATACTTTCTAGCCATTGTATTAGGAATGAAAATCCTATGGAGATAGGTTGGTTTAATAGCCATGTTGTAAACCTTTAATAAGGTGATAAATCCTTTAACAGGGTAACATTCCAAGTGAGTGTTTGTAAATCCTTTAACCAAGTCACTTTTAACAGAGTGTAAAGCCTTTAACATGGCAAGCCTTTCATAGGGAAGACCATTGGAAGTGGTTAAACTTTGTAACCTTAATCAGTTACATATTGCTGCAGTGATAATTTGTGGGTGTTATCCCCACCCCAGTTTTACCTTCTCATTTTGGAGGGTTTCTGGGTGACCAAAATCTTGTGTTATCTATTTTCAAGCATGTCTTTACTTTTATGTTAGTTAGATATGTTAGATGCATGTGAATGATCTTAGCTAATAAGATTTGAAGGTTAAATTATGTTACTTTTGATTCACCCCCCCTCTCAGAAGTAAATCTTCCCACTTGTAAATTCCAACAATTGGTATCAGAGCTAAGTTCTCACAAGAAGAAGCCTTACAAATTGGAGAAAAGATTTGGAAATGGAAGTCTACAAACTTGGGAAGGTCATAGAAAACCAGGTGATTGATATACAACTCGCTCTAAATACTTTGGAAGAAGCCAGGGAAGAATTGAGAAAATCCTTAAAGAGAAGAAGAGAAATTGTCATAGCTAAGAATGATACACAATACAAGGAGATTGACATCTCAAAATTGTTTGCAAATGGAGATTCCAAAGAGTTTGATGTAGCAATAGCAGACCTGATGGAGAAGAATAGAGCTCAAGTAAAAGAGATTGAAACTCTCAAGATTGAACAAGAAACTCAAGCCATGATGCTTTGTGAAGTGACTGAACAAAAGAAAAGAGCCATTGAAGATAAGGCTATGTTAGAAGATGACAAGAGAAACCTTGCCAACAAGTTGGAAGAAAAGTCAATTGAGCTTGCAAGAATTTCCAACATGCAGCTAGACACCCTAAGTCAAATGATGAATGCACATCATGAACTAAATGTCAAGGACATTGAGATCTCCACTTTGAAGATGCAAAATGAACAACTGCAAAATGACTTGAAAAGAGAGAAGGAGATTGCAGAGAGCTTCAACAAACCAAATGAGGCCATCAAGTACTTTGAATAGCTGTTGAAATCACCAAGAGCCAACAATGACACATCAAGACTAGGATACACCACCACTGAAAAAGAAGGATCATCCAAGACTACAGAAGAAAGAAGTGACAAGGTAAGAATACTAAACCTAATTGTCATTTTTGTGGTAGAAAAGGACATACCTCTAATGTGTGTAGGAGCAAGAACACCCATCAACATGACAAACCTAAAAACATGGGTCATTGTCACAAGTGCAATAAGCAAGGACATCAAGCACATGACTGCAGGACTAGAACTATTAGAACACCAAGATTGGAAGGTCATTGCTACAATTGCAAGAAGTATGGACATAGAGCTTTTGAATGCAAATCAAAGCCTATGTGAACACTTAATCAACTAACAAGGGGAAATAATCATGGACATCGCTATAATTGGGACTACAACACCAAGTATAGTTGTCACTACTATCAGGAATATGGAAACATCCCTGAAAATTGCATAAGAACACATTTCAGTGGAAACTACAGTAGATGGTTGAGCCAAACTACATGCTTCAATTGTTTGAAGACTAGTCATATCAGCAGAAATTGCCCAATAAGGTCAAAGGCACCTAACTTAGAGTTCAACAAAGGAAAAGGAAAGGTAGATGTTGAACACATCAGAGGAGAAATGAATAAGACTTGGAAGAAGAAAGATGGAAGCAACACGTCCAATGAAGGGATCACTTCACCTAAAAGGTCAAGTGGTCACACTTCATCCAACTAAGCAAAAGAAGGTATGTGTGATTGATATACAAAGCTTTATCATACATCAGTTCCAAAACAAGTAAGTATTGGAAAGGAGAGATCAACATGAATAGAGATGCAAAGTTAAAATTTCAAGATTGCATAAGTGTTGTTGAGTTGCCCTTAGATGCTGAGTAAAGATCTAATATATGTTGAGTTATCTGCCTAAAGCCAATAGAAGCCAAATGATTAGTTGCAGTCAAGTTGGTAGTGGAAGCCGAGCAAAGGGAAATTTCAATTGAAGGTAAGTAAGGGAAACTTGATTATATGTTGAGTGTGGAAAGACAATGGAAGCTGAGTAATGCAAAAATGCTTAAGAAGTTGAGTGGACAATTGTAAATGCACTAAGCATTAAATGCTATGAAATAAGGGTATATGTTCACATTTTGAATCACTTTTTGTCATCGTGAACAAAGAGCAAACATGAAGAAGAGAGCTGAACAATTTCCAAGCAGAGAATCCACCATTTGAGCATATTTCTACATAGATTCAATGTAGTTTCATAGAATCCAAGGTATTTACACTAGTGCCAAGCTATGTATTTTTAAAATTTCTTCATGTTTAAATCCTAGATAGCAGAAATGGCCTCCAATTCTAGGAAACCTTAGGAGAAAGAGTCGTTTGAAGTTCAACTTGTGTCAAATGAAGTTAAGCAACCAGATTTTCGGCCTATCCTTGAAGTTGCATACAAAAATGACCCAGTCGGAGCCCTATCTATTATTCCTCCTAAGGTAGTTATGGTCCAAGATGTTAGGAGATGTTATAATTGTAAGATTAGAGCTATTGGAGACATGGAGATTAGAGAAGCTTATGATAGGTTGTGTGAAAATGGAGTTTTGAAGGAAGAGTTCCAAATTGTTGAGAGGAAGGGTTTGACTCATGCCCTAGAATTCCCTACTGTCTTCAAAACTGAATGGATTAGAATAGTGTTAAGTAGGATTCATGATGGAAGTTTATGGTTAGAAGATGGCCCAATTAAGATATCAAAGAGAATTGTTCACAGGGTAACATGGTATCCAACCTTAGATTAGCCAAAAACTCTCACAAGTGACTCTAAGGAAGCAATTGAGAAGAATACAAGAGCAAAATGGAACAAGAGAGGAATGACTATAGATACCATTCAAGATCCTCTTGTTGACTTTGATGTTAGGATTATTTCACACAAATTTTATCAATCTAGCAAACTCAACAATGTTCCTTGCATTGCGGTGGATGTTGGCTACAAATTAGTTAAGAAGGATCATATGTATGATCTTGCAAAATTGCAATTGCAGCAAATCAATGAAAATCTAGGAGCTATAAGGAGAACTAAGGGAGCACAATGCAAATTTGGTGAAATTTTGATTTGTATATTTTTCTATCTACAGAATGAATTTCCATCCTTTAGAAAAGTTAGTTCGAAAACAAATAGGTCCATTGCAGCTCAAGTAAATGAATACATTGAACAAATGGGAGCTAATTTTGAAACACTTATGACAAGTTATTTTGAAGATTTCAAGAAATCTATGAAACAGAGACTAAGGATAAATGTTTCATTAGTTGAATAGCATGTAAATGATGTATGCTTTTTTGTGGATATTGATTATACTTATATTCAAGCAGCCACACCAAGGGTTAGATGGTTAAGACCCCTTGGATACGAGATAAACATTGATGAGGCATCTACAACAATTACAACATTGTTAGTAGAAGAAGTGGATAAGAGTGCACCACATTTTGGCACTTATGATGTGATGAGATCAAAGATAGATATGGAGTTGAAAACTGCCTCCACATTGAAGAAAAAGGATAAATTGGTAAAAAAGCTAAAGGCAAAATTTGGAGAAGGCACAACAAAGGTAGAGGAGGAAGAAGAAGATGAAGAGGCAGATGATGATGAAGAAGAATAAGGTCAAGAGCCACTTGTATTAACCCAAGGAATGGGTGAGGAAGTTGAGGAAGAAGAAGGTTCCGAGAAGGAAGCACCTAAGGCAAAACCCAAGAAAAGAAAAGCACAGAAACAGCCTGTAGCATAGCCAAAAGGCAAGAAGAAAGCAAACAAGCAAAGCCTAGTAAAGCCTACCACAAGGGTAGATACAAGGGCAACAACAAAAGTGGCAAAGGAATAGGAAAAGAAGAAAGCAACACAACAAGGAGGGCCAGCAAAGAAGAAGAGAAGAAAATATGTGGCACCCCCAGAGTCAGATGAAGAGAGGACAAAATCTGACAATGGACAATTCAAAGTGGTAAGTCACACCACTAAATCTAACCTTGAAAATGTTTGTCATAACATTAGAGATAATGCAGATTTAATTGGATTAAAGACCATTGATTTTAATAAGCTCATAAGAGAAGAGCATAACATAGTGGAAGAATCTATCTACACTATGATGGCCAAGTTCAAGACTACTCCACTTGAACTTGATAATTTTGTGCCTAAGGAGCTAAGTTCAATTGTTGAAAATAAATGGCATTATTGCCTTAAACATGGAGAAAGAAATAAGAGAGTCAACATTGGCTCGTGTAATGCCTAACCTTACAAAAGATCAAATAAGCAAGGCTAGCAAGAAACATGGGAGCAAATTTGCACCCAAATATAGAGCCTTCAACATTCTGCAAAATAAGATTGAGGATGTTGTGAAGAAGTCCACACAAATGTGGAAATTGATTTATGGGTTGACTGTAGTGAAGGAAGGATAAGAAGACCCCTTTGAGGGAAGAAATAATGATGAAGAGGAAGAGGAAAATGAAAAAGAGGAAGAAGGAGAGAAAGAAAAGAAAGAGGAGGAAACACAAAAAGGTGACATGGCAACAACTGAGGAGCACCAACAAGAACAATGTCCAAGACACACAATTGCCACCACCTAGTCCTCCACATGTAACACCTACATCTGCAGAAACTATAATTTTAAAGGATGTTCCTGATACTTCAAGTCAGAACATCAACCCATTGACTATAGAGGATCTCAAAAAGATCCTTCACCAGACCTCACTACAAGCATAGTTGTGTACTAATCCAGTTCTGGTGAGTGTAGAGGAACTACAAAAGGTTGTAGCTGAGATAACCACGAATGAGGTGAATACACAAGAACCACCTTCACAAAATCTTATAGCTACAAGTGATCAACTAAAAGAGCAAGCAACACAAGACACATTTGCTAAGGTTGACACTACAGTCACAGTAACTGCCGAGGAGTAAACAGAGGAGAAAATAGGACAGAAAGATACCACTGATCATATAGCATAGAGTCAAGGTGCACCTCCTCTAATCATCATAATCGATCAAGGTAGAAGTGAAGAAGATAAAGAAGAGAAGAAGACCCTTAAGGAGAGAGAACAAGAGGCAATACAAACTCTAGTCAATTGACCTACTATAGGGACTCCGACTAAGTTTTCAAGCATTGATGTAGTACCATTGCAAATATCAGCACCAGGCTCGAGCTCTACCAAGGTAGCAAGGGTACTTTAGTATGGAGAGCACTTGATGAAGAAATAGTCATACCAAGCTATGACTACAAAATAATGAACTTAGCACAGATTAATGAAGTGCAAGAGGTGCTGGAAAAGAAGAAGAAGCAGGAGATACTCAGGAATGAGTATAGACAAAGGAAAGCATTAATAGAAATCAAAGATTTTTTTTTTGATGCATTCAGCTTGCCAGTACCTAATGATGTTGGATACAATTGTGTGTTTTCTTTGATGTTACACAAATGTCATATCAGTTATTAGAGAGAGCCTACCAAGCTCAGTTGGTCAACAAAGAAAAAGATAGAGTCTACCGAGCTCAGATGGTTAGTAAAGTGATTCACAAAGTCTACCGAGTGTTTTTAGAAGTTACACTATGAAGAAAGCTTCTATCGAGCTCACTCGGATGCTGAAGGATTCTATGGCAGAAGTCAATTTCTATCGAGTTCACAAGGTCAGTGAAGGAAAATTAGTTCTTACTGAGTTCACTCGGTCTCCAAAAGGATTTCATAGAGTTCACAGTGTTTACCGAGCTTCACTTGGTCAACACTGGAGATCATTTCTGGAGCAGTGTTTATTGAGTAGGGTCGGCCAATGAAGGATTTCATTGATTTTAGGAAATAATGTTTAATTGTTTCATGTAATGACTGTAGCTGACTGGTGTATTTTTCATTGGTAAATGTAACTTGTAAATGAGTCGGCTTAACAATTTTTAAGGTATAAATAAAAGGTCAAGTTGTGAATTCTAAAGTATGAATGAATGGATGTATGAAGGAACAAGCATGCAAGTGAGTTGATTGTGTAAAGAGGAAGTGTGAGTGAATTTTGCAAAAGGATCAGATATCCTTGAGGAGCAGCAAAGGTGTATTCGATTAGTAAGGATCTAGTGAAGTAGAATAGAGATTTGTATCAGCAAAGATCAGTTGCATCTCATTCAGGTCACTCATTGTTACTTTCTCACAATTGTAGTAGTGAATTTTAAATCTCTTAACAGAGTTGGTTTAGAAACCATTTTTGTAAATCCTCTTACAAGGTGGACAGTTCTATTGAATTGTTCTAAAGTCCTCTAAACCTTTAACAGGGTTGGCTTGTAATAGGGCTCACTTCAGAAGAGTGAAAATTGGTAGCTAGTTACTTGGTGGTTTTTCCCATATTGGGTTTCCACATTAAATTTGGTGTCTCTTGTGTTCATGTTATTTCTTTTTGCATGCATGTTAATAATTGTAAATGCTTAAATATCAGTTGATACACAGTTCATCCACTGAGTTACAACATTTTTCTATATGGCTACCGAGTGACAGCAGTAACTATATATTTTAGACATCTAAGGGATCTGCGGATTTGTTTTTGTGATAACTAATTCACGCCCCCCCCCCCCCCAGTTACTCCATCTATATTTCCAACAATTGTTATCAAAGCTTTTGGTGCTTGCAGGAAGGATTTCAAAGATCTAAGCTAAAGATCAAGATGTCTTACAAGAGGGAAATTCCAAGGCTTAACAGAGATAACTTTTCAGCATGGCAAGGTCTCATGAGACTCCATCTAGCTTCCATTGGAGATATAGGATTGAAATATCTAGATGAAGCATATGTAATTCTTTCTAGTACATTATCTATTAATGACATTGCTAAGAAAAAGACTCATAACACCATGATGATAGACATTGCATCTACCCTAAGCTATGAGGAATTTGATGATGTCAAGGACTGCAAAACTACCTTTGAAATGTGGAACAAGCTAAAAGAAATCTATGGAGATGATGATAATGTGAGAAGAGCCAAAGAAGAAAGTCTAAGAGGACAATTTGATCAAATGGGGATGAGAGAGGATGAAAACATTGCCAAATATGTTGAAAGAGTCAAAGCAATTGTTAGTGAAATCAAGGCTTCTGGAGGAGACATTGAGGAGGAAACAGTTGTAAGTAAAGTTCTTAGAACATTACTTCCCATTTATGCAATTCAAGTTTCTACAATTCAAGAAAGAAGATTTGAAGCAAATCACAAGATAAATTTAGAGGCCATAGTAGGAAGATTGACTGCATTTGAGCTAGATAACTATGATAACTATGTTCCAACTTCCAAGAACATTGAGTTAGAATTTGAAGCTAAGCTTTCACTCAAGGAGAAAGGCAAGAAAATAAAGGATTCTTAGTCAGGAAGTGAAGAAGAATTAGAACATAGTTTAGACAGTGATCTTGAGGTAGTTGAAGCTTTTCTTGCAAGGAAATATTCTAGAGGCAGAGGGAAATACAAAGGTAAGGTTCCTCTAATTTGTTTTTCATGCGAGGAAATTGGTCATATTGCTGCTAGGTGCCCAAACAAGCAAAACAAGGATGAGAAGAAAGGTCACAAGTGCATTGGCAAGAAAAATTTCAAATCATTCAAGGACAAAGGTAAGAAAATATGTTTCATGGCTAAGGATTCTACTGGTTCTGATGAAGAAGAAGATGAAATTGTTTACATTACTGTGAAAGATGAATCTGATAATGATGAGGAAATGGCACTTATCTCTCATGTAAGCAAGAATAATACATGGATGATAGATAATGGTTGCTCTCATAATATGACTGGTGATAAAACTAAGTTTGAAAAATTTGAAGACTATGATGGTGGTAGTGTGAGGTTTGGTAATAATGAGCCATGTTGCATAAAAGGAAGAGGAAGAATTTCACTAACCAAAGAGCTTGTATGTGATAATTCATATTGGGTAGAAGGCCTAAAACACAATCTATTGAGCATGACACAACTACTCAATAATGGATTCAAAGTGGAATTCATGCATGGAAAAGCAAGACTGCTAGATGACAAAAGAAAACTGATTGGATCAGGTATACAGACAAAAGGTAACTTGTTCTATCTTGAACTTGGTGAATGTTCATGTTTTATTGCTTAGGTTGAAGAAAGTTGGGCATAGAAGGTTGTGTCATGTGAACTTTGATAACTTAGTGAAAATAAGCAAATTCAGGAAAGTAAGAGGCATTCCTAGTATAAAGAAACTAGAGGTTGGTCTATGCAAGAATTGTTAGATTGGTAAGATGGGAAAGACTAGCTTTAAAAGTAAGAACTATCAGTCTGAAGAAGTTTTAGAAATTATGCATACTGATTTGTGTGGACCTATTGGAATTGAAAGCTACATTGGAGAAAAGTTCTTCATTCTTTTTGTTGATGATTACTCAAGAATGATGACTGTCATGTACCTAAGAGAGAAATTAGAAGCATTTGAAAAGTTCAAGTGGTATTTGGCTAGAGTAGAAAAGGAAACAAGAAAAAGACTGAAATGCTTGAGGTCAGACATAGGTGGTGAATTCATCTCCCATGAGTTTAATAACTTTTGCATTGAAAGGGGAATTAAAAGATAGGTATCAACCCCTGGAACTCCCGAGAAAAATGGAATAGCTAAAAGGAGGAACAAATCTATCATGAACTATGCAAGAACCTTAATGATTGATAAGAACATTGCTATCAAATACTAGAAGGAAGTTATCAACACTGCAGTTCATACCTTGAATAGAGTACAACTGAAGAAGGATTCATTCAAAACCCCCTATGAGTTATGGTATGGTTATAAAGCCAATGTAGGTTACCTAAGAGTATTTGGAAGTAAATGTTACATTTTGAAAGAATCTAGAAAAGGTAAGTTTGATGTGAAAGGTGATGAAGGAATATTTTTGGGATATTCTTGCAAAAGCAAAGCATATATATGTTTGAACTTGTCCACTTATAAAGTCATAGAAAGTGCATATGTGAAAGTTGATGAGTTTGGAGAAAGGACTAAAGATGAAAGCAAAAAGAAACCAAAAGATTACAGGAGATTTTTTTTCATTGAACTTGATACAGTGCCAGATACATATGTCAATCAAGAATCTTCTATTCCCAAGTCTTTAGTAATTGAGTTGCAGGAAGTTCAAACCAAGTTAAAAGAAATTGAGTCACATTCTAACGCTACTGAGACAATGCCTACCGAGTCTGAAGGACCCGAGCAATAGATAGAATAGTCAGAACCTGAATTTGAAGTGCAAGAGGATGATAGTGCAATACATTCAAAAGGAAAGGAACCTATTTTAGCTAAATTTTTCGGGAGACATCATACACCAGATCAGATCATTGGAGACAAATCTGAAGGAACTATGACAAGGAGTAAGCTAAAAGGTACTTGTTTACTTGCTGATTTTGAACCTAGAAATGTCAAAGATGCATTAGAAAATAAAGTTGGATTGAGGCTATGAATGAAGAGATAGAGCAGATAGAGAAAAACAAAACATGGACTCTTGTACCCAGGCCTAAAGATAAAAATGTGATTGGAACTAAGTGGGTATTCAAAAATAAGTTGAATGAAGATGGTAAGGTGTCAAGGAACAAAGCTAGATTGGTATGCAAATGATACTCTCAAGAAGAGGGAATAGACTATGGAGAGACTTTTGCTCCTATTCCAAGATTGGAAGGTGCCAGGACCCTACTTGCATATGCTGCACACAAAAGATTTAAAGTTTATCAGATGGATGTCAAGTTAGCATTTCTTAATGGTATACTAGATGAAAAAGTCTACATTGAACAACCTATAGGTTTTGTTGATCTAGAGAAGAAGGACATGGTCTACAAATTACACAAAGCATTGTATGGTCTGAAACAAGCCCCTAGAGCATGGTATGAAAGATTGCATAACTATCTTATTCAGATTGGTTTTCAGAGAACTAATGATGATAGCAGCTTGTATATCAAGGAAGGACCAATTAACAAGATTGTTTTGGTAGAGATATTTGTGGATGACACTTTATTTATAGGAAATGATGACCTAGATGCAAAGAATTTTAAGAGCAAATGAACAAGAAATTTGAGATGTCTATGTTTGGTGATATCAAATTCTTTGTCGGTCTTCAAATTCAGCAAAGTAAGAATGACATCTACATCACTCAGTCAAAATACATCAAGGAGATACTGAAAAAGTTTGGTATGGAAGACTGTAAACCAGTTGGAACTCCTATGTGCACTAGTTTAAAGCTTACCAAGAAGGATAAACCAAAGGAGGTAGATCAGACATTGTATAGATCTATGATTGGAAAATTGTAGTATGTAGTTCATACAAGGCCAGATATTGCCCTTGCAATTGGTATTGTAGCAAGATTTTTAGTAAAACTAGAGAAAATCACATGATGGCAATCAAAAGGATCATGAGATACTTGAAAGGCACTGAAGATTATGGATTATGGTACAAATTTGGAGGTAATCTGAATTTGAAAGTGTTTATTGATGCAAATTGGGTAGGAAACATTGATGATAAAAAAAGTGCAAGTGGAGGTGCATTCTTTCTTGGAAAGAGATTTGTTTTCTGGACAAGTAAAAAGCAAAATTGTACATCCCAATCCACTGCATAAGCGGAATATGTTGCAGCAGCAGTAAATTGTTCTAATATTGTTTGGTTCAAACAATTATCCGAAGGCATGAAGGTAGAAATCAAAGAACCTATTGTTATGTTTTGTGACAATACAAGTGCAATCAACATATCTAAAAATTCAATAATGCACTCAAAAACTAAGCACATTGTAATAAAATATTACTTTGTCACAGAATTGGTGCAGGGTAAGGAGATCAGATTGGAAAATGTCCATACAAAGGAAAAATTGTTGACATATTCACCAAGCCTTTACCTAAGGATGCATTCTTGTATCGAAGAGGTAAGCTAGGGCTCATTCCCCTATCTGAAGCTCACCAAAATGAAGTTTTAGTGACGCATCAACATGTATCAAGTTGAAGATCTTGTAGTTGATGTAGAATAATCATAAGAACATTGCATATGAATAAGTACTCAAGGTACATTGCTACTCATTTGGTTTGTGTTGTCCTTGGCATGTGTTGTCAAAGAGGGAGAGTATACTGTCATATCTTTCTGAAATTTGAATTTGTTTGTGAAGAGTTTGATGTTTGAAAAGAAGTTATGTAATTCCTTCATAGAGGAAGATTACTGTATTTGAGAAGTTTTTGGAATGAAATCTAAGAGGGAGAAAAATTCTGTCAGAAAAAGGCTTGTTTTCAAATTTTATTCTACTATGACATGTTGTGTTGCCATCAATACCAAAGAGGGAGATTGTTGGATACAATTGCTCAATTATGTGTTGTCTTTGATATTACACAAATGTCATATCAGTTATTAGAGAGAGTCTACCAAGCTTAGTTGGTCAACAAAGCAAAAGACAGAGTCTACTGAGCTTAGATGGTTAGCAAAGAGATTTATAGAGTCTATTGAGCATTTTTCGAAGTTACACTATGAAGACAGCTTCTACTGAGCTCACTCGGGTGTTGAAGGATTCTATGGTAGAAGTTAGTTTCTACTAAGCTCACAAGGTTAGCAAATGAAAATAAGTTCTTACCGAGTTCACTCGGTCTCCAAAAGGATTTTGCAGAGTTTGCAGTGTTTATCGAGCTTCACTTGGTCAACACTAGAGATCATTTTTGCAGCAGTGTTTACCGAGCAGGGTCAGCCAATGAAGGATTTCATTGATTTTAGGAAATAATGTTTAATTGTTTCATGTAATGATTATAGCCGACTAATGTACTGTTTATTAGTAAATGTAACTTGTAAATGAGCTAGATTGACAATTTTTAAGGTATAAATAAAAGGTGAAGTTGTGAATTCTAAAGTATGAATGAATGGATGTACGAAGAGCGAGCATGCAAGTGAGTTGATTGTGTAAAGAGGAAGTGTGAGTGAATTTTGCAGAAGGATCAGATATCCTTGAGGAGTAGCAAAGGTATATTTGATCAGAAAGGATCTAGTGAAGTAGAACAGAGATCTGTATCAACAAAGATCAGTTGCATCTCATTCAAGTCACTCATTGTTACTTTCTCACAATTGTAGCAGTGAATTTTAAATCTATTAATAGAGTTGGTTTAGCAACCATTTTTTTAAATCCTCTAACAAGGTGGACAAATCTAATGAATTGTTCTAAAGTCCTCTAGCAAGGCCACTCCTAGCACGGTGATTAAATCCTCTAACAATGTCACACCTAACAGTGTGTTTTGTAACCTTTTATAGGGTTGGCTCCTAACACGGCTCACTTCAGAAGAGTGAAAATTGGTAGCTAGTTACTTGATGGTTTTTCCCATATTGGGTTTCCACATTAAATCCGGTGTCTCGTGTTCATGTTATTTCTTTTTGCATGCATGTTAATAATTGTGAATGCTTAAAATCAGTTAATACATAGTTCATCCACCGAGTTACAACATTTTTGTGTGTGGCTATCGAGTGACAGCAGTAACTAGTTATTTTAGACATCTACGGGATCTGTGGATTTGTTTTTGTGGTAACTAATTCACCCCCTCCCCCCCCCCTCTCAGTTACTCCATCTATATTTCCAACAAATGAAACAAAGCCCATTATGGAGCAACTATCCAACATAGTGGACTAGGTACAAAATGAAGACATTGATACCAATGTCAAATTACTAGAATGGTTTGAGAAGAAATTTCAAATGAAGGTTAATGAGAAAATATCTAGTGAGATAGCACTGTCACAAGTAGAATTGGCTAAGAAGGTTGAGAAGGTGAAAACAGTACTTGAGAATATATTCTCATTGTACTCCAAACTATGTGATTCCTCATATTTCACATAGGAGACTAGCCAATGGATATTGAGCTTGGAGAGGAACCTTAAGGTATCAAACACACAACTACCAAAGGATTCAGCTCAAAGTGAGAAGCATTTTGTGACAACACTTCACACCCAAAAGGAGTTAGTTGTATTAACAACAGATGTGGCTAATATTAAGGCCAAATTGATACAGATATAGTCTACAATAACCCCACAAATGGAAGTTTTGCATAAAGAGATAGCCTGTGTAGAGAATGTTTTAAAGAAAGATCCTAATCTTTCTACATTAGAAGGCCTAGTACATCTTGCAGCAGAGACAATCATCCAACTCAAAGCACTGGAAATTACCTTAGACAATTGGGATGCTATTCTCAAGATTATCATGGAGGTAAATAAAACCTTTCTGACTAAATATTCAATTCATTTATAGCACCCTTTGACATAAGTGTCAAAAAGGAGGAGATAATACATTATGTAGATAAAGGGGGAGAAATACATTTTTGAGATGGAGGTAGTAAGATGTAATAAATTGGGGAGATAATAAATGAAACCCAAAGGAGGAGATATACCCAAAGTGGGAGATAATAAAATTTTGAGGAGAGATAGTGAAATAAAGCCAAAAGGATACAAAAACTGCAAGGATATGTGTGAAAAGGGGAGCAGACATAGAAACAGAGTAGACAGAAACATAGACAAGCAAAGTAAGGCAGAAAATGGAAACAACATAAGACAAATTCAACATAAAGAATTTTGGATATAGGGATGGCACATCAGCTCAGGGGGAGTTATAAGTTTTTGAGGTATATAGTTTTCTACAAAATTTTGAACAAGTTTTGAAGTTTTGTACATATGCCAAATAGGATACACATTATACTCATAGAGATCATATTTATAATGCTTAGTTAAGTGTTTTTGCCACTCATGTCAAAGGGGGAGATTGTTGGTTTCAGATTGGTTTTGACAATTGAGTGTCTAAGTTGATGCCGAGTATAATACAGATGCCAAGCTATAGTATGTGCTGAGCCAAAGATTCAATAGGTGTTGAGTCACTACAGGTGCCGAGAAAATTATAGATGCTAAGCAAGATAGAGTTACTATAGGAATCGAGCAAGACAGAGTTACTATAAGAGCCAAGCAACACAAAAATCCTATATGTGTTGAGCATCAACAATCAGTAAGTGTTGAGTAACATAGAATCAACATGAGTTTGTGCCTTCAAAAACTCAGATGTAAACCATTTTTGAGTCGTCTTAAGATGAATCTCGAAGGATCTAAAAGATAAGATTGAATCTTTTACATTCCCTATGTAATCAGCATGCAACCAATAAGAAAAATGGAGAAAGCATGCAACCGATAGGAAAAGTCTAAAGATTTGAGCAGGAAAAGAAGGATGAATATTGATTGTAGATTCATACCTAACCCTAAGACTTTGAAGCCTTTAAAAGGAGGACGATACCCCATAGTTTATGCATGAGTGAGAGTTGTATGGGAGAATGCTAGTGAAGTTTAGAAGGGTACAAGGACTTAGAGGAAGAGCAGCATTGTAGAATCTAGTTGGTTAGAACAGAGCATTAGCACTTCGAGCAGAGACATATCAGATCAGGAAGGATCGGAATAGACTAAGCAGAGCAAGGATTTGGAATCAACAATTAAAGATTGTAAGTCATCAGGTCAACACATTCTAATACTTTCTAGCCATTGTATTAGGAATGAAAATCCTATGGAGATAGGTTGGTTTAACAGACATGTTGTAAACCTTTAACAAGGTGATAAATCCTTTAACAGGGTAACATTCCAAGTGAGTGTTTCTAAATCCTTTAACTAGGTCACTTTTAATAGAGTGTAAAGCCTTTAACAAGGCAGGCCTTTCACAAGGTAGATCATTGGAAGTGGTCAAACTTTGTAACCTTAATCAGTTACATATTGCTACAGTGATAATTTGTGGGTGTCATCCCCACCCTAGTCTTACCTTCTCATTTTGGAGGGTTTCTGGGTGACCAAAATCTTTTGTTATCTATTTTCATGCATGTCTTTACTTTTATGTTAGTTAGATATGTTAGATGCATGTGAATGATCTCAGCTAATAAGATTTGAAGGTTAAAGTCTATTACTTCTGATTCACCCCCCCTCTTAGAAGTAAATCTTCCCACTTGTAAATTCCAACATCATATACCTACTAACAACTCCCGCTACATGTGTAATATCTGGCCTAATAAATACCATAACATACATTAAAATTCCTACAATTGAATCATAAGGTACCTTGTAAATTTTAACCTCCTCTTCTTGTGTCTTTGGACATCTCCTTGGTTCAAATGACTAAGAAAAGATGTGTTGACAACTTTGACATTCTCCAAAAAGAAACATTGCAACACCTTCTCAATATAATCAACCTAAGATAGAGTCAATTTGTGTTCTTCCTATCTCTGCCAATTTTCATACCAAGGATTTGTTTTGCTGCCCCCAAATCCTTCATAAAAAAAGAATGTGTTAATTGTTGTTTCAATCCCTTCATGTGATCCATATTAGACCTAGCTACAAATATATCATAAACACATAAATATAAAATAATATAGATGTCATCATTCAACATCTTAAAATAAACACAATGGTCTAAATGTCATCAAGTGTAATTGTGCTCATTCATAAATTTTTCAAGTTTAAGATACTATTATCAAGGTGCTTGCTTTAATCCATATAAACTTTTCTTCAATCCATACACTAAATAATTCTTATATTTAACCTCAAATTCTTGTGTTTGTTCCATATATATTTCTTCATCTAGATCACCACGAAGAAAATTTGTTTTAACAACAAGTTATTCCAAATACAAATCTTCAGTAGCAACAATACTTAAAACAATGCAACTAGAAGTCATTTTAACATTTGGAGAAAATGTCATTTCAAAATCAATGCCTTTTTCCTGTGCAAATTCTTTTACAACTAACTTGACTTTAAATCTTCTTACCTCTTATATCATCTTAAAAGGGATGCACTTTCTTTTAGGACATTTTATCTCCATCTTCATAATACCCTCTTTGGACCATGGATATGTTTGTGTTCAATCTCCTTTCCTTCCTCTTCTTCCATCTTTCCACCTTATTTCTTTGTTATCTACCCCTTCTCTCTATAGCCTCCTGGGCTTGATCTCCAGGATCAAGTCGACCTAATCCCTAGAGGTTTTGGGGCTCGAAGGCCTTAAGGGTTTAATTAGTTTTTTATTTTTACCTAGTCGACTTGTATTGTTTTCGTACCCAAAAACTCATATATAAGGAGACTTGGAGGGTTCATTTTCATAAGATCATACTCTCAAGTGAATATTTATGTCTTTTGCATTCAAAGAATTCAAGTATTCAAGACTTCAAGCATTTAAGCAATGATATTTCTATCTAGCATTGAAGGATCCTTTGTGAGCATTTCCTCTTCAATATTTAGCTTATTGTTGGTCATCAAGGGAGGAGTTCTACATTGAAGCATTCATCATCTTCTTCATTGATGCACTTTAATATCTATGGCACAATGATGGTATTATGGTAGATCTGTTGCAAAGAGTGGAGATACCCTACATTCCTAATTCAAGGTCTACAATACATTTACATACAAAATTCTTAAAACAAGGGTTTCGAGCATGGTGAATCCTAACATTTATCTTATCTTTCAGTCATTTACATTTACATTTCTCAATTAATGTTAATTCCTTAACCTAGGGCTTGATCAAGGCAAGCCCTCATCAAACCTCGAACCTAAAACCTTTCTTTTATGTGTTGATTTGCAAGTGGTCAATGAAAGAATTGTGGATCTGATCCTGCTTTTCAAGAGCTTTCTAGAGAAGCTAGTTTTAGATTGGACTATATCAACTTGGTTGTAGGACATCTTCCCAAGTCAACCTAATTCTTCAGTCTTTATTTTTGGGTAGATTTATGGGTTTTGTTCCTTTTGTCATTTTATTTTGAGATTCACGAATAGATATTCAAATATAGTTCAAAATTGTGAGTTTTGGAGCTAAATACATCTTCCTCTACACATTTCAAGGTAAGCATTTCATACATTATTTCCTTTTATATCTTTACCCTAGATTTATATCTTAATTGGGCTAATTGTGTTCACATAGCATCTAGATTTACATTATCTAAGCAATTAGTTCATTCTCACATTAGCACTATTGTATTAAGGGCCTAAGAAAGTATGTTCCCTCATAGTGCATTCCTCTTTATAATTTGAATTTAGTATTAGCACTCTTCTCCCTTTTTTGGGTCCTCAGTAATCTAATTTGGATCATAAGTGGAATCATATTTGGAAATCCCTTGATTTTCCTCATATACACATATTTGAATGGCTTAGTGCCCCATAAAGTGGAAGTCTACATCTTATTAAAGTGCTTCCATTTTACCACTAAACATTTTGGTAAACCTGACTTGTGCCCCTTTCTTTTTGGAGTTAGAGTGGTTATTTTAGGTGTTTACCTTCTTTTGGTGAACCCGACGAGTCCCTTCTTTTTTTTATTTTGGAGTTAGATCCCTTAATCTCTCTTTTTTGTAACAGTTAGATTTGGTTATTTGGTGTGCGGTTAGATCTCTCTTCTATGCCTTTTATTATATTTGCATGGTTAGATCTCATTAGAGTTTCCTTTTGTGGTCTCCTCTTTTATGAGCTTAATTTTACAAAGTTCAACCTATAACATTCCCGTTAGGCGAAGTTGTAGACTAATGAGCTCATTTGATTATGATTCCTCTTTTCTTCCTAAGACTCATGATGACACTTACATCTTTACTCATGATCTTATTCATATAATGGAGCATAACTCTTCCCACTCATCCCATGATGAAGATGATGCTTTAAGAGTTCCTCCTTTGCAAGTTGATTTCTAGTGAATTTGATAAATTGGAAAGTTGGCTAGCTCAAGAAAATTAGAATCTTGATAGTGATGCTTCTATTGAAGCTCTTAAGAAACTTGTTAACAATGGTGACAATAACCTTTCTATTTTGTGTGATATACCTCACCTTATCAATACTCATGAGAAGTCTTTGATAGATTGTACTCAAGGGTTAGGATATCCTCCTCCTTCCACAACCATTGAACCTTCTATCCTAATTTCTACCACTCTTTCTAGCATATCTACATATTATTTTTCTCTTATAACTAATTCTACACAAGTGTCTGATAGCCATTTTTGTGCCCCCCCCCCTCCCACCAAAATTTGAATTTTCAATGGCAAACATGTCTAACGTTTAATTGACTATTGAAGTTTGAATGTCCATGAGGTCAAATGGATACATATGCTTTGAGCCTTATATTCCAGAGTCTAACATTACCATTCATGATTTTCATGTTATACCTTATGAACAGTCCAAGTTGTGACCATGTGATTACTCCTTCATCGCACAGTCATAGGTTGTTAGCACTTAACACTCAAGCAGATTGTGAAGGTGCGAAACAGTTAAATCTTCGGTCAGTGCATCTTCAAAGCATTTCATGCTAGTTGCTAGCAACTATTTACGAAGATGCAAGAGACAATGGGTATCTTTTGTTGACTTTTCTCAATCGTCAGATCCTATTCAATCAATGACTAACATGTGTGTGCTTTCCATAAGTGCATGATTTTAGCCATTGTGGAGAAACGATAGTTGGACATGTGGACTTGTGAGGCCATAGCCAATATGTGGGCTACAAAAAAAATGTGTGAAAGGGATTTCAATGACGATGCTTAATTGGTCAAAAGCACAGACTATGTTAGTTTTCTTCCACCTTTCTCAATCGTCAGATCTTGTTGGAACAACAACTGACATATGTGCACTTTCGAAAGATACAAAATGTTTAACCAATGTAGGATTATACTAGTTAGACATGTGTCCTTGGGGGCCTGGATGGTGGAGCTAGAGTAGAAGAAGGAAAAATTAGGGGTTTACAAGTGGCACATTCAAGGAAGGATATAAGCTCAGTAGGAAATGGTAGGACCAGTTTTTGAATGAATTTCAAATATTAATCAGTAAAGCTAATATGTTTTCATTCAACATATCTCTTTCAAAGGAGCTCATGTTATTCAAGTGGCAATGTTGCAATCATCCTTTGGATCGCATAGTCATAATGGATTAAGGGATAATCATGGTTAAGGTCGTGACACAACGAATACCTTCGTTCGTTGGTTTGCAGGGTTAAATTTTTGACTCCAGTTTAAAGTGGCAATAATGCGTATATGTTGTGTAAGGGATTTCAAAGTCTCAATGGTTGCATCATCGCAAGGTATAAAATATTAATGGTTAATCCATTTTTGAAGGAATCATTCATCAGATGATGCAAATATTTTCAGTCAATGGATTCTTTCGAAAAGGTTTCATTGGCCCAAGTTGTGATGGTGCGAAAGTCAAGGGTAGTTTTCAATTTAATTACAATCATCAAATTATGTTCAATTAACAATCAGTGCATGTGCACTTTTGGAAGGTGCAAAATGTTTAGCCAAAGTGGGATAATGACATTGTGACACGTGGAATGATGGGCCAGGTATATGATTTTCCTTCATCGCTTGATCATTGGAGTTAAAGTCTTACTTAGGGTTTAAGTTACAAAGTAGTGAATGTCCTCATTCATGGCATTCACATCTTTGCGGGGTTAAATCATTAATCCATGATTCAGACTGTGAGGTTGCAAACACCTTGATCGCATGATCACTGGGGTTTATGGCCAATTAAGGAATCAAGTTGCAAAGCAACGATATACATGGAAGCACATCATCACAAGGTTAAGAGGCAAGGTTAAATTTTAAGTTGTAATGTTGCAGCAATACATCCAATAGATAGTTAAGTTCATATTTGCAAGGTTGTAGGCATTTTATTCTGTGTCAATTCTAGGCTACAAGGATGCGGCCAAGGCAATTCATTGATCTCGCATCGCTATGCAGATAGAAGGTTGTTAAGCCTAAACTGTCACAATGGTGCAAAGGGTTAATATCATACAGTTGCAATATCATGACAATTAAGAGAGTAATGTAATGTCAAGCTACAAAATGGAAATATTAGTTGGTTTGATGGTGTCACGGCTTCGCAAGGTTAAAATAGCTAATGAAGATAAAGGTGGCAAAGCTGTGATGAAGGCAAAGGCATGGGTCATTGTAAGTTTGAATGTTGGGGTGAGATGGAAAAATGTTTTAATATCATTGGGCCAAATGGCAAGTTGGATGATTGATTTTGTTTGACTTGTTGACATATTCGATTTAGCAATGATCAAAAACACATAACCAATGGCTCTTTAATGACCAAATTGATCTTCTTGATTGTCTGCAACTACTATTTTGCATTCCCCATGCCCAATGAATGTATTTTATGTCCTCCTGCTACTTTGGGTTATCTATCTACCCAATCTTTTAGTCATGGCTGACATTTATGTCCCTTCCAAGGTTGAATATGTGCATAGGGATTAGATTTCTGCATATGGGTACACATTTGATTATATCTCTTCATATTTGCAATGATTGTTCTCTGCAACCTTAATGGGAGTGGTTGATTTTGGCTTCTAGTTGAAGTTTCTCAATTATGCTTGAACTATAAAAGCAAGTTTTGGACCCTTTCCAAGAATTGACCATTTTGTTGATTCTATAGCATTCTATTCCATGCTCTGCTACTGTAATTTCCTTTGCCTCTAAATTATTATACTCCTTTGTTGTATCTCTTTCTTCCATTAATATATTGGGCAATACCTTCTTGCCTTGTGTTAATACATTGTCTTTATTTTTCAATTGTATGATTGTATCTACTTGGCCTTTGAATGATATAGAGTGAAATCTCTTCCTTATAGCATTATTTTGGTTTTCTAATCTACATATAGTTGTTGAGTTAAGCAAGGATTGAATCTATATATTTTGAGGTTAAATTGAGGAACTATGCATTCTTAGGTAGAGATAAGGTTGGACATACTATTTGGTGTATCATCTTCTCTTAGATTAGAATAGGTAGTTTGCTTTCATGCATTCCTTCTCCCTTGTCCTCTCAAGAACTAGTTAGGTGCATCTGATAGTAAGAAAATTGGCCTTCTTCAGAGACTCAATCTCATTGTTCAAGTCCCACAACTTTGAGATTGTTTCCATTTTTCACAAGGTTTCTTTTAGGTCAAAACTTTAGGCAAGGGTGCAAGATTTTGTGACAATAGTTTGTGGCACACTCTATGGGACATCTCATATTGTAGCATTCTAAGTTCATTGGCATCAAAGAAGAGAACTATAAATATATGTTGAGAAGATAGTGCTGCTCTTAGTATTCCAGGCCTTCAAGAGGCTCATTCTCAAGTACTTGGTGACTCTATTTCTATATTCTAGTTTCTAGACCAAGTTGTTGTAATTCATGCCCAAAGCCCATATAAGGGCATCTTCTAAAGGTAGCTTCCAATATATTAAGCTTTCATTCTCAAACCCTAGAAAGAAAAATGTTAGACTCTATCTATCACCAGTCAAGAGTACTAAAGAAGTACATACACCTACAAGGTCCATCTCTACCCCTCCTGCTGATAGATCACAACTTAAAATACCATCTACTCATAGAAATAGATCACTTGCTTATATGGCTAGAGCCCATGCTTTTGCAACCTTCAATGGTGGAATTCTCCTCCTTCTAGCTCAAAGACATGATATACTAGTTGCTGCACTTAAATGTATACCTCAATTTACTGGTGAGACTTCCATTTCTCCCTTAGAACATATTTAAGAAGTTTCAAATGTATACAATATACATGGTGTTGCAGAAGATGACATTGTTGTTAGGCTGCTAACTTCATCTTTGAAAGGGAATGCCTTACAGTGGTATAGAGGTTTGACTTTTAATTCTATTACTAATTGGGATGGGTTAGAAGTTGGGCTCTGTAAACACTTGAAGATAAGAGTGGTCACCTATCACTCTTGGAGCAACTAACAACTATCAAGAGGGTACCCCATGAGTACATGACTAATTTTAATTATAGATTTCATAAAACATGGGATAGAATACCCACTGTAGTTAAGCCTTCTCCTTGTAATGTTTTCTTGTATTACCTCAAAGCCTTTAACAGTGATATTGCTACCACTCTACAATCCATGGGAGGAGATACTTTACCTGATGCTAATGAAATTTCCTTAAGGGTAGAGAATATATTGATACAAGGAGGAAAATTAGCTCCAAGGCCTACAATGCCTTTCTAACTTGATATTCCCAATCACTAACCTACAGTAGCCCCTATCCCTACTACTTCCACAAGCCAACCTCTGCTCTAGTCCCAATTGCCTCCACATCTTCTAGTGAGTCTGGAGAGTTGAAAGATATGATGCAAGTCTTGATGTTGAGTAATCAAAAATTCCAAGATCAGGGCTCTAAGATAGGAAATAAGCTGTAGGATCAAGAAAAGAAGTTGGAGGACAATTTCTCAATAGTCTAGAAGATTAGCATCAAGGTGGTGACCTTGGAAAGACAACAAGCTCAAAATGTTAGGCCTCACGAACCTCATTTTTAAAACCCTACATGTAATAGGCCTATTGGCAATACCTCTACAACAAATATAAACCCAAATCCAGTGAGGAAATTAGTTCCTTAAAATAATCTTGCTTAGGACCAAGACTTTTGTCCCTCTTAAAATTATTCATGTAGTCATTACATGTGCCAAAATGTAGAATCATAACTAGTTTTAACTACTCAAGACCAAGCATCAGGACATCAATATGATGCCCCTTAAGCTACTAATGTTGCCCATTTGTAGCACCAAGGTGATTATTCTTTCATGAACCATCAACCAGGAGAACATCGCCATACCAATCAAGATGTCAATGCTCACAACACCAAAAGTAAGAGAAGAGCTATTGAGGATGTTATTCCTCCTCCACCTAATTAGGCTTCAACTTCAAGAGTTTCTCCTCATGTTCCACTAATGAATACACAACCAAGTGTGGCTACCCAACATTAGCAAGACACAAATAGAGGGAAGCCCAATGAATCTCGGCTTGCTCATGTTTAGTCATTCGCCCTTGTAGTTCCTAAAGCTTCAATTAAAGTAGTTGGTATTCCTCTTAACATTATGGATTAGATGAAGAGGACCAATGTCAGTGACCTTATGTGGGATGTTGTTACTACTATGCCATCACAAAGGGTGCTTTTGCAACCTGAGCTAGAAGGCATGAGGGTGGAAGATCAACCAACTACTCCAAAAGATTCTACAAGCCTAGTGCAGCCAAAGTAAAGAGGGAGAATCAAGTACGAAAAGAAGACCTCCTCCTTTCTATGTCTCTTTAATCATAGGAGATAAACTAGTCCATAATTGCATGATTGATTCAAGGGCTAGTATTTTTGTAATGCCTAGGTGTATAGTTGACCTCATGGGTATCAAATAAGAGTCAATGATTAGAGATGTCCTCCAATTAGATGGTAGCTATATCAAGATTTTAGGAATCTTGAAAAATGTAGAAATGGCATTGCATGCTTGCCCTGGTCATATTGGTAAACAAGATATATCTGTAGCTAAGGTGAAACCACATTTTGCCATCTGTCTTTCTAGAGACTTTATTACACAATTAGGTGGCTATATTTCATCTGATTGGTCTTGCATGTTTTTTAGAACAAGGTATGGAACAAAAGCTTCCATAAGAGGAGAGCCTCTAGCCCTCACTCATATAGAGATCTATACTCCAAGTCCCATCAATATGTATTGCATTATCCATGAGATGGATGATAAAGACATGGCCCAATAGCCTACTACTTCTTTGGCAGAAGAGTCTGAATACCTTTTGGATGAATGAGCCATTGCCTATCAATTTGACCCAATACAAGAAGCTATGGAGATAGGTCTTGGAACCTATTGCATACTTGAGGATGAGGCCCATATTCCCAATCTTATAAAGACAAAAGAAAATACATGTGGATTGTGGAGTTTGTTCTTTGATGGTTCAAGGAATAAAAATGGCTCAGGGGCTGGTGTCATGCTCATTTCCCTTGAATTGGAGAAATATTATTTCTCTTATAGAATCTAATTCAGTTGCACCAATAATGTGTCAGAGTATGAAGCATTGATTCAGGGCCTTGAACTGGCACAAAGGAGAGGTATCTAATCTTTGAAGGTATATGGGGACAGTGAGTTGGTTGTTCATCAGGTTAGAAATTAGAATATTACAAAGAACAACCTTCTCAAATCATACAAGAATAGGGTATGGGATTTGTATGAGGGCTTTCAAGAATTCAACATCTAGAGCATCCCTAGGAGATAAAATAAACATGCTGACAGGCTTGCAGCAATTGGTGCTTCATATGATGTACCAGAGCATGTTGAAGATGAGAATTGCAATTCTAAACAACAATACCAATTGGCAAGTATTTGACTCTGATGTGTAGATTGTCAATTTTTCGCAACGAAATTCTCAGAAAGGAACTTCTCCAAATTACAAGGCTAGTATGGTGATCAAATCATCAACCTCAACTCTAACAAGTTGCCCAAGGGTTTAATCACCTTGGAGAGTGTCTTCAATCTTGATGATTAGGCAAGGAGTAGAAGTATGAATTTAGCTACCAACAAAGATGATCACATAATAGTTGTTGTTGAGGGGAAGACTCTCAATATGGGAAGGGTATGTTTTGAAATTGAACAAGAAAATTTTGTTCATCTATGTCAAGAGTTTAATGATATTTTTACTTGGACACATGATTATTTAAAGGGTTTTGACCCAAGTTTATTTCAGCATACCATGGATTTGAATGATAATGCCATACATGTTAGAAAAAAACAGAGGCCAGATAATCTTTGAATTGAGCCATTAATGGAAAAGGAGTTATCTAAGTTAATAGAGGCCAATATAATTTTTCCTATTAAGCATTCCTCTTGGGTAGCTAACCTTGTTCCTGTTAGGAAGAAGAGTGGGGAGATTAGACTATGTGTAGATTTTAGTGATTTGAATAAGGCCTCTCTCAAAGATCGCTATCCTCTCCCTTCCATGGAATAGATATTATCCAAAGTTAGTGGTTTAGAAAGATTTCCTTTCTTGGATGGGTTTTTAGGTTACAACCAAGTATTGGTTTAAGAGTCTGATCAATATAAGACAACCTTTACAACTAAGTGGGGCACCTATGCCTATAGTAAAATTCTTTTTGGGTTAACTAATGTAGGTGCCACTTTCCAAAAGGCAATGGAGATGGCTTTTAAGAATATGCTTGAAATATTTTTGTTGGTCTACCTTGATGATATCACAATATATTCAAAGAATGTGGTAGACCCTTTTGGCCATCTAAAGAAAGTGTTCACAAAGTGTAGAGAATATGGCGTATCCCTAAACCCAATTAAGTGTGTGTTCACCACTAATCAATGGACATTGTTGGGACATATTGTGTCCAAGGATGGCTTAACCATCAATCCAGAGAGAACAAAAGCAATCCTATCTCTTTCACTTCCTAGTCATAAGAAAGGGTTGCAAAGCTTCCTTGGTAGAACTAACTTTGTGAGAAGGTTTATCCCTAATCTTGCTACCATGGTCAAGCCTCTCATAGCCATGCTAAAGAAGAACATGGTGTTCACTTGGAAAAAGGAGGGAATAGCTAGTTTTGAAGAGATTAAGGTAGCAATAGCATCAACCCCCACCCTTATCAACCCCAATTTTGATAAGGACTTCATTCTCTACACCCTGGGCGTGAGTCAAGCATATTAGCTATTTTGACTCAATTAAATGATACAAATGAAGAACAACCTATAGCCTTTTCTAGAAAAGGGATAAAGGACTATGAAGATAAATACAACTATGTTGAAGAGCAAGCTCTTGCAGTCATAAGAACTCTAAAAAAATTCAGGCATCTTTTGTCTCACAAAAAAGTCCAACTATTGGTCCCTAATGCAAGTGTGAAGGACTTCCTCCTAAGTAAGGATATCAATGAGAAGAGAGCTTAGTGGATCACCAAGGTCATGGAATATGACGTTGATATCTAGGTCATAAAGCTTGTGAGGGGAAAAGGGTTGTGTAGATAGACGATTTCATCTTAGGAGATGACTAAGGAGGTTGTACTAGTATTGACAGATGAACAACCTGTAGGAGATGAAAATCCAAACAATTTGATGCATGACATGACAACCTTCTTGTTAGGAGAAGGATATCCACAAGGGTTAAGTAGGACCAAAAGAAGTGAATACAGATTTCAGTCTATCCCTATTTCCCTAGTGGATGGGATTCTTTTCAAGAAGGATCTAAATGGGGCCATACTGAGATGCATCAACCCCGATTAGATAGATAGGATGGTCAAAGAATTTCATGATGGCCCTGATGGTGGCCACTTCTCAGCTAGAACAACATCTATGAAGGTCATAAGAGTTGCTTATTATTGGCCAACTTTTTTCCATGACTGTTATAGGTATATAAGGAAATGTGAGAAGTCTTTCTTTTCAGGCAAATAGAGATTAGCAGCTCTTCCCCTACATCTCATTTAGGTTGATCAACCATTTGCCTAATGGGGGCCATACCTTATTGGTCCAATCAATCAACCTTCTAGCTCTAGTCATAAGTGGATCTTAGATGCAACTGATCATTTTACAAGGTGGAAAAAAGTAGTAGCCTTAAAGGATGCCACAAAGGCCTTAGTAGTGGAATTCCTTAATGTAATTATTACTAGGTTTGGTACTCCTTCAACAATAATATCATACAATGCAAAGTCCTTTGTTGGGACTCATATTTTCTCTTGGGTAGTTAATCATGAAATATATTTGAGTACAACCTCAAATTACTATCCCAAAGGAAATGGCTTGGCTAAGTCCTCTAATATGAACTTGATTAGAATCTTGAAAATGACAATTGAAGACAACCAAAGGTGTTGACATTTAAAGCTAAGAACAACCCTTTGGGCTGAAAAAATCACACCTACGAGGGCTATTGGGAACTCTCCTTTCATGTTAGTTAATGGAAGGGAAACAAGGCTTCCTACCACACTTGAGTTCCCCTTCCTAGAGTTAGTTCATCAATTGGAGCTAATTGAGGATGATTCCATGACTATTAGAATGGTAGAATTAATAGAATTAGAAGAGAAAAGGTAGCAAACTATGCAGACTCTTGATATACATCAATAGTAGGTCAAGAGAAGTTTTGATAGAAAAGAAAAAACTAAGGTTTTTAGAGAGGGAGACCTTGTTCTCAAATGGGATGCAGACAAAGCCAAGCTAGGTAAGCATTCCAAATTTGATGCTATGTGGAGTAGCCCTTATGTTATTGTCAACTACAAAGAGGTCAATGCCTTCCAATTATCCAAGCCTAAAGGTGATGTTCTACCCATTCCAGTTAATGGGATTTACCTCAAACCTTGTTTCTAAAGGGGGTTAGGGTTTCCTGTACATATTAAGTAGTCTCCTATTTTCTACTAAGTGCATGACCACATGTTGTTTCTTCTAGAGATAACAAGTTTTGAGTTTGCAAGTGTAGAGGAGACAAAGTTTTCTTTTGTTTTGTAGTTGTAGAAGTTGCAGTTCTTTTGTTTTCTAGTTTTTGAAGAGTAGATTTTAGTTTTTTGCGACTCTATAGCCTAATGGATGCTTAAGGCCACTGATCTCATTCCTAGCAAGTTGGCATCTCCTCCAAGTTTCCAAAATTGTTAGCCATTGCCCCTCTACCAAAATTTGAATTTTAAATGGCAAACATGTCTAATGGTTAACTGACTATTCAAGTTTGAATTGCCATGAGGTCAAATAGATATTTAAGATTTATATTCCTAAGTTTAACCCTACCCTTCATGATTTTCATGTTATATCCTATGAACATTCCAAGTTGTGATCGTGTGATTACTCCTTTATCACCCAATCACAGGCTGTTAGCACTTAACACTTAGGCCAACCACGAAGGTGCGAAATGGTTAAATCTTTAGTTAGCACATCTTTAGAGCATTTCATGCTAGCTGCCATTGAGTATTTACAAAGATGCAAGAGACAAAAAGCATCTTTTGTTGACTTTTCTCGACTATCAAATCCTGTTCGATCAACAACTGGCATATGTGTGCTTTCCATTAGTGCACAATCGTTTTAGTAATTGCGGAGAAATGACAATTGGACATGTGAACTTGTGGGGCCAGACATAGTATGTGGGCCACAAAATAGATGTGTTAGAGGGATTTCAATGACAACACCTAATTGGTCAAAAGGGAAAACTATTTCAATTTTCTTCTACCTTTTTCAATCGTCCGATCTTGATGGATCAATGGTCAAGATATGTGCACTTTCAGAAGATGCAAAATATTTAACCAATGCAGGATTATGCCAATTGGAAACATGTCCTTGGGGGCCCAAATGGTGGATCTAGAGAAGAAGAAGGACAAATCATGGGTCAACATGTGGCGCAGTCTAGTAAGGATTAAAGCTTAGCAGGAAATGGTAGGACTAGTTTTTGAATGAATTTCAAATATTAATCGATAAAGCTAATATATTTTCATTTGACATATCTATTTTGAAGGAGCTAATGATATTCAAGTGGCAATGTTGCGATTATCATTTAGATTGCATAGTCACAATGGATTAAGAGATAATCATGGTTAAGGCCATGACACAACGAATACCTTCCTTTGTTGGTTTGTAGTGTTAAATTTTTGACTCTAGGTTAAAGTGGTGACAATGCATATATGTTGTGCAAAGTATTTCAAAGTTTTAATGGTCCCATCACCACAACATATGAAATGTTAATGGTTAATCCATTTTTTAAGGAATCATTCATCAGATAATGCAAATATTTTTAGTAGATGCATTCTTTCAAAAAAGTTTCATTGGCTCAAGTTTCGATGGTGCGAAAGTTAGGGGAAGTTTGCAGTTTTATCTCAATCATCATATCCTGTTCAATTAATGGTCAACATATGCGTTGTTTGAAAAGGTGCAAAATGTTTAGCTAAAGTAGGATAACAACATTGTGACATGTGGAATGGTTGGCCAGGTATATGAGTTTCCTTCATTGCTTGGTCGCTGGAGTTATAGTCTTACTTAGGGTTTAAGTTGTGGAGTAGCGAATGCCTTCATTTGCGACATTCAAAGCTTTGTAGGGTTAAATCATTAATCCATAATTTAGGCTGTGAGGCCATAAATGCCTTCATTGCATGATCACTAAGGTTTATGGCTAGTTAAGGAATCAAGCTGCAAAGTAGCAATATACATGGAAGCACATCATTGCAAGGTTAAGTGGCAAGGTTAACTTTTAAGATGTGATGTTGTGGTAATACATCCAATAGATAGTTAATTTCATATTCACAAGGTCATAGGTATTTTATGCTATGTCAATTTTAGGCTACAAGGATATGACCAAGGAAATTCATTGATCTCGCATCGTCACACAGTTAGAAGGCTGTTAAGCCTAAACAATAGTGATGGTGTGAAGGGTTAAAATCATACAGTTGCAAGATCATGACTGTTAAAGAAATAATGCTATGTCAAGCTGTGAAATGGTGATAAAAATTAGTTTTATGGTGTTGTGGCTTCAAAGGATAAAATGGATAATGAAGATAAAGGTGGTGAAGTTACGACTAAGGCAAAGGCACGAGTCAATGTAAGTTTGAATGCTAGGGTGAGGTGGCAAAATTTTTTAGTATCATTGGGCCACGTGGCAAGTTGGATGATTGATTTTGTTTGAATTGCTAACATATTTGATTTAGCAATGATCAAAAGCACATAACTAGTGGCTCTTTAATGACTAGATCGATCTTCTACACCATTTACAACTACTATTTTGCATTCCCCATGCCTAGTGAACATATTTTATGTCCTATTGATTTGGGTTATCTATCTACCCAATCTTTCTATCATGGCCATTAGTTTTGTCCCTTCCAAGATTGAATATGTGCATAAGGATCAAATTTCTTCATATTGATATGCACCTAATTAGATCTCTTTAGATTTGCAGTGATTGTTCTCTACAACCTTAATGGCAGTGGTTGATTTTGGCTTCCAGTAGAAGTTCCTCAGTTATGCTTGAACTATGAAAGCAAATTTTGGACCCTTTCCAAGGGTTGATCTTTTCTCTGATTCCATAGCATTGTATTTTATGCTCTGCTGCTATAATTTCCTTTACCTCTGAACTAATATACTCCTCTGATGTATTTCTTTCTTCCATTAATATATTGTGGAATACCTTCTTGCCTTGTGTTAATGTATTATCTTTATTTTTTGATTGTATGATTGTATCTACTTGGCCTTTGAATGATATAGAGTGAAGTCTCTTCCTTATAACATTCTTTTGGTTTTCTAATCTACATATAATTGTTGAGTTAAGAAAGGATTGAATCTGTATATTTTGAGGTTATATTGATGAGTTATGCATTCTTATGTAGAGATAAGGTTGGACATACTATTTGGTGTATCACCTTCTCTTAGATTAGAATAGGCAGTTTGCTTTCATGCATTCCTTCTCCCTTTTCCTCTCAAGAACTAGTTAGGTGCATCCTAATAGTAAGAAAATTGACCTTCTTCAAAGACTTAATCTCATTGTTCAGGTCCCACAACTTGGAGATTGTTTCCATGTTTTACAAGGTTTCCTTTAGGTCAAAACTTTAGGCAAGGGTGCAAGCTTTTGTGACAATGATTTCCACTCCTTTAAGTGTTAGACTTCCTAGTTTTTCACTTCTCATGAGTGTTCCTCCTACTTCTATTCCTTCTTCATTACCTTCATATAATGTGGTTCCTTTTACTTATTCAAACCCTTTTCTTGTTCCTCCGAACCCTCTACCAACATCTTTACATATTCCCTCTTCTTCTTATAACTTTCCTAATCCATCTAGTATACATATGCCTATTAGCGTTTCTTTTGATCCTACCGTTAGTCAATTAGTTAAAACCGTCACTACTTTACAACAACAACTTACTCAATTAACTCAATCTAAGTATAATATTCCTACATATGATGTGGCTAATCCCCTTTCCTTTGATATTATTTATACTATTATCCCACAACATATTGAGGTACCTCGTCTTAAGACTTATAATGGTAAGGGAGATCCTATAATTCATGTTAAGATGTTTCAAACTATATGTAGTGATTTTGCTCATGACTATAGGCTTATGGCTTAGTTGGTTCCATGTACTTTTAGTGATAGAGCCTTGTAATGGTATTTCTCTCTACCTCCTTATTCTATATATTCTTTTCAAACTCTTCCAAATGCTTTCATTCAATAGTTTCAGAATAATATTTATCCTCAAATTTCTTTAACAAATCTAATGCATTGTAAGTAGAATGTTAAAGAGAAAGTTACTGAATTTATTGGTAGATTTAAATATTTTTATGCTTAAATTTCTTATCATGTGCCTAATCATGATATTCAATGCATTTTTAATTCTAATGTACAAAAATACATTAGGGATAAGTTTCTTCTTACTGATTATACCTCCTTTTCACATCTATGTGCAATGGCTCACCATTACCATAAGTGACTCACCTCAAGAGCTCTATTCCAATGGCTCTCATTTCTAGTGATAGGAGTGATGCTACCAAAAATTCCAATAAGTTCTCTAAACCTAACTATTTCATCAAAATCAAGTCTACAAATATAGTTGATGATCAAGTGGATACTACATCTACTTTTTCCTCTATATTTTGTCCTAATTTTCAGTATATTCAACTATCCAAGCCTTTTTTTGAGGTGATGACTAAGTTGATTTATGCTCATTTTCTTAACCTTCCTCCTATTCATCTTATTAAGTATTTTTTTTTTTGATTTTAAAGAGGGGTAAACGTTTTGACCTGGAGCTATGAACCAGTGAGGCCACAAATGGGGGACCTCATCCCCATTAGATTTGAACCTTGATGGCAAGGATAACAACATAACAACTTAACCATCACAACATGCCACTATTGGCTATCTTATTAAGTATTTTGATTAAATGCTTTCATTCAATATCATTGTCAACTAGGTCATGATGCTCAAAAGTGTCATGGTTTGAAGAATGCTATAAAGGACCTTATTGATTATAAGGCTATATTTGTTGATGCTCAAGTTAGTAACATGATTAAATATATTGTGCCGCCTAATCAAAATTTGTAGATTTGTATTAATCCTTTGCCTTCTCACTTAGTGAATGTTATTAATCAACCTTCTTCTTCTTATCACCATATTGATTATGATGAGAAGATATAAGAAGTGAATCATGTGGTTAAGCATGTTGAGTTAGCACCTCAACCTTTGATTTCTTCTCCACCTAAACCTAAATACACACCTATTATTCACTTTAGTCAGCTTGATATGTTTGAGGCACCTAATGGTCCTCTTTAAATTACTATTAGAGCTATTCATATACCTTCTTGTGGTACTTTGGTTGATCCTTCCTATGCTATGAATGTTATCATAGAAGAAAACTTTTTTAACAAAGGTCTACATAGAGATACTTTTGATGCTACTCCTATATAGATTCAAACTTGAAATGGTTTTCTCTATCTCACTCAAGGTTCTATCACTTTGATTGTTACTTTATCAGGGAATATATTTTTACTTTGTTGTTATTATTACTTCTGATCAATTTCAAGTTAAGCTTAGTATTCCATGGAAGTCATAGCTTCTCCTATTCATAAATGCCTTAAATTTCCTCATGATGGAAACATTTTTACTGTTAATCACTTTCTTTTTAAACCATCACGTCCTAGAGACCATGCTGAGATTGATTTTTAATAGCCATCTTGTCCTAAAAAACCACCTACTCATCCTAATCATCTCTATAGAAACTATTAAAGACATAAAGTAGCCAAGATCATGGAACTAAGTTTTCCTAAGAGTTGTTCACCTGCACCTATCTTGCCTACTCCTTCTAAACCTGCTTTACCCTCTACATCTATTTAACCCGTTGATGTTCCTTCTTCTAAGCCTATGGTTGTTGATCCTAATCTTTCTATTGCATCTCATAAGACTATATGTAGCCAACATGCTCGTTAGTGTCGCAAGAACCATCAAGCTAAAGCTAAGGATAAAGCTCATTCTCTTGCTTCTTAGCTTACATCTTCTACTCAATCTTTACTTTCCTTTGATCAAACCATGCATAAGTCTTTGGAGGAAGCTAAACAAGGCAACATTTTGCATATGGTTAAACATGATGATTCCATTCGTATTTTAGATTCTATTAATCTGGATATGAAAGATACTTTAGATGATGAACACAATAGTAGTAATGAAGATTTAATTGATATGGAAAGTAATTTTCCTAACATGATTTCTACTCAACTTACAATCACTCCTAGTAATGAGAGTAGTGACTCTCAAAGTCCTTTCTTAGAACCTGGTATGATTCCTACTATAATGGATATCATTCCTCTTGCCAAGGTTTAAATAGCTAATGAAGATAAGGGTGGCAAAGCTATGACTAAGGCAAAGGCATGGGTCAATGTAAGTTTGAATGTTGGGGTGAGGTGGAAAAATGTTTTGATATCATTGGGCCACGTGGAAGGTTGTGAGTTTCCATCCTTCCCCTAGCATTTTTGGCCAAAATGGGGGGGGGGAGGCACATGGAACATTTGATCTGGACTTCATTCATTATGGTAGTCTCTGTGTTCTTGTGTTGTATTTCCCCCTGTGTTGTGTCTTTGTTATATGTTTTGTCTTTTGATTGCTTTTGATGATCCTTTTTGCTTAGTTGAGCTCAAGAGAATAACATAATCATCCCATCGTACACATTCTTCCATTTTTATATCTTTTCTTCTATTTTTTGTTGCATGCGCTTGTGCTATTTTTTGTACCAGTGATCTTGTATAGTCTTCTTGGTCGCTTATGATATGGTAGTTCTTCTATTTTTTGTTGCATGCGCTTGTGCTATTTTTTGTACCAGTGATCTTGTATAGTCTTCTTGGTCACTTATGATATGGTAGCACTAATTCTTTTTGGTCTCCATGTTATTGGCCCAAAAAGACTCTTCTTCATAGCTCTTATGTGCCTTTTCATCCATTGTGCAGTAGTTCTACCTCCTTTGGGGAATGATGATATTTTCATACTTGATATAATATTACATGTTATCATATGGTCTTATTGACCCCAAAGTTAGTTACTATTCCCTTCACACTCTTTCTTTTTGTTATATACTCATTTCCATTGATATGTTTCTCTTCTTGGGGGCATGTCATATAGGAAACATTATTTAGTGGGGCCATGTATGCTTTTATTAAAGTGATTGCTCTCATTAAGGTATTTTCAATTGCTTTAACTTGGGGGCATAAACTCCACTCATCCTTTGTCAATGGAATACAAATACAAATTATGTGCATAACTTGGAGTACTTCAGCCTTTAGTGCTTGGTATGCTTTCTAAGGTATATGGACAAATCTATGCATTTTTATTTCATGTTTATCCACTCTCTTGCTTTTTCTTCTAGTTTCCAAGAGCCATTCTTGGGGGCTTGGTCTCTTTTTTGGATCTCTCTCTAAACTATTGACATTTTGGGAGGTTCGATCCTTGTTTTGACCCTTCTTTTGACTATGAACAGTCTAGGAAGCCTGACCTTGTTTTGATCCCTTAAGGAAACACACATCCTTATGCCCGGGTCACTTTTTAATTATTCTTTTTGGGATATGGATTTCCCTTGAAGTTGAATCCTTCGATGGACTAACTAGCATGCCACACACACTTGCTAGACCATTTGGTTCATCTTTTGATGGGTTGACTTGCATGCGACACACACTTTCTAGACTATTCAACACCATCCCATTCTCTTTTGCAGATACCTTTCCCCCTTTTTTTTTCATCTTATGTGCTCAATGATAAGACACACAAACTTTATTGGACAAGTGATATACCCCTTCTTGTAGTGCTTATCTCTCTTATTATGATTCTAGATGTGACAAAGACTCAAGTCTACTGGGGGCTTGATGATTTATTTTCCTCCTAAATCATGATAAGATTTTCTCTTTTTCTCTTGATCTACTTAATCATGAGTTTGAGAAAAATCATACTTCCATTAAAGTGGGGGATAAATGTATTGTCTTAAAATGGATGCACTTACCTTTTAATACCTTTTAGCTCCTCTTCATAATACCATCTTTGAACCATGGATATGCATGTGCTTGATCTCTTTTCCCCTCCTCTTCTTCCATCTTTCCACCTTATCTCTCTATTATCTTTCCCCTCTCTTTGTGGCTTTCCAAACCTGATCTCCAAGACCAAGTCAACTTAGGTTGACCAATTTTGGACTAGGTAGACCTAGTCCCCAAAGTTTTTGGGGCTTGGGGCCCAAGAGAACTCGAGGGTTTAATTATTTTTTTATCATTATTCAATTGGGTTGTATTATTTTACCACCCAAAAACTCATTTATAAGGAGACAGATTTATTTTCATAATATAAGATCATATTCTCAAGATCTTTCTCTCAAATTAATATTTCTACCTTTTGCATTCAAGGAGTTCAAATATTCAAGACTTTTAAGCATTTAAGCAAGGATATTTCTATCTAGCATTGGAGGATCCTTTGTGAGCATTTTCCTCATCAAGATCTAGCTTATTATTGGCCATTAAGGGAGTAGATCTATGTTGAAACATTCATCATCTTCTTAATTGATGGACTATAATATCCATGGCACCATGCTGAGATTATGGTAGATTTGTTGCAAAGAGTGCAGATACTCTACATTCCTAATTCAAGATCTACAATACATTTACATACAAAATCCTTAAAAATAAGGGTTTCAAGCAAGGTGAATCCTAACATCTACCTTGTGTTTCAATCATTTACATTTACATTTGCAATGTCCTTTTTTAGGACATTCTTCAATTTATCTTCAATTTATATATAAAAATTTGTATATGCCAATTTCATATACACATATATAATTACAATTTTATCCTTGTCAATATAAAGTTTCTTTATTATTCATGTATTTATTATGTATGAAATAAATAAATAAAATTCTAGTTATTATATATAGTTAATTATCTCAACAATATACTATTTACTAAATTCTTATCACATATTTTATCATACACATATTTGTTATAATATCACAATTTATAAATATAAATTCATTCCATAAATGATACATTGTTTTTAAATTATATAAGCTTAGATTATTTCCTAATAATATTAGGACAAAAATATTCATTTAATATAAAAACAAAGCTTACTTATATAATGTTGCTCATTTCCTTTCATCCTAACTATATAACTAAAAAATATGAATCTAATTAATAAAACTTCATGTTATTTAGTTTACATACCTTATGCACTTTCTTTTTGTTTTATTCTCTTTCTACATGGGTCTTGTACATGTATGGATTTTACTTACGTTCTTTGTATTTCACATGTTTCGGTCCTCTCTTATATTTTTCTATTTCTTGTGTAGGTTTTAATATATTTCCTTCCTCTTTTTAATTGAAAAACTTCCTTTCGTTAGCAACCCATGTGTATGGGACCTTGACTTCTTTAAATAGTTTTTTTTTTTGAATGTCTTAAAAACCACTATGCCTTTCGAGTCAGCCTTTTCATCAACTATATACATTATATTATTCAAAGGATGTGCCCCTATGTGGAAGCACTTAGGAAAAATTATTGATTAGTTTGTTATTTTATATTTATCACTAATTCATTTTCATTTATCTTTTAGCTTTATTACTTATTATATTTTATTTATTGGTAAATGAAAATAGTTTACTATATTTATTAGAATTTTTTATTAACATAATAACATTATTAAATAATAAATTTTATTAACTTAATAATAATAATAATTTATTAGAATATTTTCTACTAACATAAATTATATTTCTGTTAACATACTGATTGTTAAAAATAATTAATTATTATTATATTAGTAGTATATTATATCATTAGGTTAAAAAATAGATCATATTAGTTTATATTCTAGAGTCTTTATGATGAAGGATGCTCCCCTTAATACCATAAACACATGATAGAAACAAAGAAACAACATCAAATGCAAGAACAAAATATGGACTTCTTATTTGCGCTACAAATGCAAAATTATAGAATTCACCAGTACAATATGCTAACCCACATGTGCGCCTTCATTATAGTAATCTGCAAGACAGTGCTATGAACTACACCTAGAGTTGTCCTAGACAATGTTTGAGCCTTTCTTAAATAGGCAATTTTATGCTACTCGAGAAGGTTCTAGATGCTCAAACTTAATAACTAGGGCCGACATATCCTAACAATACATATAAAGTTGGTTAAATACATATTTGACAAATTATTTTAGATATTTCAGTAGCCCAACTTTGGAAGGCCATACCTCTTGAACCATTGCTTTGATTGGCTATTATAACCACTTTTCAAAAATGCCAACTTTTGATCTGCAAACTTGGAAGGCGCTAGCACCCTCCCTTGAGTTTTCAGACCTCATCCAGGCACTCTAAGGCCTCCAATGGTGAGCCTAGAGATTTTCTGCAAAATTTTCCACTAAAAATTGGCAATAACTTCTCTAATACTTAAGCTAGAGCAATGAGTTTTTTTATGGTAGGCTTATAATTTCAAAATGAGCCTTTATGTAGAAAATGAGAACATTTCGAGCTCGTATGAGAAACTTACTAAAAATAGTAGGTTCCCATAAATAGTAACCACACTGTCTACTAATCCTTATTAAAATAGAAAAGACTGAAATGAAAAATATTTTTGGGTGATGCAAGATTCCTCTTATACCCAGGATGCTCCTGCATCACATTATTATCTATCATTAATAAGGCTCATGACAAGTCCATCCTTCCTCAAATTTCTTGCCCTCAAGCAATTTATTTTTCTTACATGACATCTTTTAACTTAGACATTATCTCACCTTAAAATTTAAATCCAATAGCTTTGATTATTTTAAAGCAGTCCTTATGACTTGATTATTCTAGTCTAGGTTATTAAAATAATGATTGTACTCAACTCAATGATGAAGTAAGAACACACAAAACATATGCACATTAATGAACAAAGATACAAAGTATACACATTCATGCATGAAGACATAGAGTAGACACAAAGTATACACATCAATGAATAAAAATACAAAGAAAACACATAACATACACATGAAGACATAAGACATGATGTATTGACTTCAAAGTATACACTTGAATGTAGAGAGACACACATAACATACTTAGATATTGTCTATTTATCTTTTTGATATTCTACATGGGCATGTTCTTGTAGTGATTTTGATATTCTACATGGGCATGTTCTTGTAGTGAGTGGTTGGATTATTGTGTTGGGCATGGAAATAGTCTACTTGAGGTTCCCTCATGAACATAGCTCATTTTGGGAATTTCTACCTCAACATGACCAAATAATTGCCCTCTCCCTTCATAAAATCCTTATTAATTATAAGTCTTTGAGGTGGTTAAATGTTAATAGGATTTGGAAATAATTATGTACTTACTATTTGATTACATTGTCTTGTTTCTATAGTGAATGGTAGAATTATTATGCTCGGGTAGAAAGACTCTCCAAGAGGCTTCCTTATGGACAAAACCTATTTTGGGAATCTTATCCTCACTGTTACCCGATTACTCTCCCTTTCAAAAACTCCCTATTCTCTATAAGACTTAGGGGTAGGTAGATCTTCACACATGGTACCATGGTTCAATGTTAAACCTTCATTGAAATATATATGTTCAATCTTAGTAATTAATTCCTCTTAGGTTTTTATTTCATTTCTTTTATATGCACCTTCCCTATAGGATGTCAATATCATGCTTTGATACCACTTGTAATGTCCCCTCTTTGTAGGAGGATTTCACCTATAGAAATCATTAGCAACATAGACTATTAAGTCCAATTCTAGTAATTAATATCTCATAATTCCAACTAAGAATGTCACTACTTGTACACATCCTTAAGGATTCCTTTAATCAAGCTTCCTAACCCTTTGGGAGGATCCCCTATGTCCCAAGGAATGATCCTCAATCAATTTGCCTTCCTCCTTGAAACTACCTTTCAAGTCAAGCTTCATGGTCCTTTGTGAGGACCCTTTGTGTTTCATAGGATGATGCTTGATTAGTTCACCATCTTCTTAAAGGGTTACCCTTAAGGTCTATGCAATTTGTCTATCCAATCTTCTACATTTGATCTTATTGTAATCAACCCTTATTTCTTATAATTCTCAATCTTGATAATTCAATCTAATTATATTTATTTATAGGATCTAATTTCTTGTTATAATATAACAAGTACTAAACATTTCTAATGAGCTTAAGAATCCTCATATTTAAATTATATAAAATAGATCAATAATAATACTATTACTATATATTAGTAATAGTATTATTATAAAATAACTAAATACAATTCACATACCTAATAAATATTACTAAGTGACTAACTATTCCTACTTACATACTTACCTACTTACCTTAGCTAATGATGATGTGTCCATTGTTATAGAGTTCTCCATACCCACCACAATTAGTATGGTGCCGACATCACTTGTACGATTGTTTAAAGGAGGTTCGTTCACCAATGTTCCTTCTTATCTTCCATGTCAGCAAGCATACTAACCCCACTACTTTCCCTTACTCTTGCTTTGTGATGTGGTAATATTGATATTGGATCACTCGCCTAATCACCCTTGATCCTCCTTAAATACTCTATCACATCCTTCCAATTCCTTCCTTCATACCCCCTCCCATGTGTTTATATATCTATATTTAGATGTGACAAGAGTTACCAAAGGGTATGGGTATGGGTTGTGACTCCTAACCCATTTACTTCATTATTTCTTTAAGTTTTGAATAGATCAATTTGCACAAATATATTAATATGATTACTTTTAATAATAATTTAGGATTTTTTTATTGTATAATTTAGAATTACATTCATTAACAAACATATATTTGGTTGTATTGAATGATCATGTATAATTATAAATGGATATTATTTGTCTATTTATTAAGGGTGGTTTTTATTTCATTTCAATATATGATATTACTTATGTAATAATCTCCATACATGTTTTAACATATGAAATATTTTTATTAATTTGGGCTCATGACACTTTTTTAGGACATTCTTCAATTTATCTTTGATTTATATATAAGAATCTTTATATGCCAATTTCATATACACACATATATAATTATGACTTTATCTTTGTCAATATAAAGTTTCTTTATTATTCATGTATTTGTTATGTATTGTTAATTATGAATGAAAATACATATAAAATTCTAGTTATTATATATAGTTAATTATCTCAACAATATACTATTTACTAAATGCTTATCACATATTTTATCATACAATATTTGTTATAATATTGCAACTTATAAATATAAATTCATTCCATAAATGATACACATTTTCAAATTATATAAATTAAAATAATTTCCTAATAATATTAGGACAAACATATTCATTTCATATAAAACAAAGCTTACTATTATATAATGTTGCCCATTTCTTTTCATCCTAACTATATAACTAAAAAGAAAATTATGAATCTAATAAAGAAAACTTCATTACCTTATGTACTTTCTTTTTGTTTTATTCTCTTTCTACATGGGTCTTGTGCCAAGTATGGACTTTTACTTAAGTTCTTTTTATTTCACATGTTTTGGTCCTCTCTCATATTTCTCTATTTCTTGTGGAAGTTTTAATATATTTCCTTCCTCTTTTTAATTGAAAAACTTCCATTCACTAGCCTCCCACATGTATGGGACCTTGACTTCTTCAAATAGTTTTTTATTTTTTATTTTTAATGTCTTAAAAACCACTATGCCTTTTGGGTCAGCCTTTTCACAAATTATATACATTGTATAATTCAAAGGATGTCCCCTTATGTGGAAGCACATAGGTAAGATAATTGATTAGATTTGCTATTTTATATTTATCACTAATTCATTTTCATTTATCTTTTAGCTTTATTACTTATTATATTTTATTTATTGGTAAATGGAAATGGTTTATTATATTTATTAGAATTTTTTATTAATTCAATAATAATGATTATATTTTATTATAATATTTTTTACTGACATAAATTGTATTTCTATTAACATATTATTTATTTAAATTATAAATTATTATTATATTAATAATATATTATATCATTAGGCTAAAAATGAGATCATATTAATTTATATTCTAGAGTCATTATTATCTATCATTGATAAGGATCATGACAACATTTCTCAATTATGATGAATTCCTTAACCTAGGGCTTGACCAAGGAAAGCCCTTATCAAATCTCAACCCCAAAACCTTTCTTTTCTATGTTGATTTGTAGGTGGTCAGTGAATGGATTGTGGAACTGGAACCTACTTTTCAAGAGCTTTCTGGAGAAGTCAGTTTTAGATTGTCGGACTATGTCAACCTGGTTGTAGGAGGTCTTCCCAAGTTGACCTAGTCCTTCAAACTCCATTTTTTAGGAGGTTTACAAGGTTTTTTCCTTTCATCATTATATTTCAAAATCCACGAACAAATATTCAGATACAATTCATATATGTGAGTTTTGTAGCTAAAATACATCTTCCTCTATGCATTTCAAGGCGAGTCTTTCATATCTTTACCCTAGATTTACATCTTAATTGGGATAGTTGTGTTCACATAGCATCTAGATTTACATTATCTAAGCAATTAGTTCAATCTCACATTCACACTATCCTATTAAAGGCCTAAGAGATTATATTTTTTGATATTGTATTCCTCTTTATAATTCAAATTTAGTATTAGCACCCTTCTCCCTTTGGGTCCTTGCTAATTCAATTTGGATCATAAGTGGAATCATATTTGAAATTTTTCCTCTTTCCCTCACATGCACATATTTGAGTGGCTCAATGCCCTGTAAAGTGGAAGTCTACATCTTATTAAAGTGCTTCCATTTTACAACTAAACACATCCATCCTCTTCTTTCATCCTGTAAACCCATTTATTCTATAAAACTCTTTTACTTGCAGGTAACTTACATTAATCCTAAGTGCAATTTTTCAACAAGAAGTCCATTTCTTTTGTTATTGTAGGCTCCCACTGAACCTTTGTATCCACATGCATAGTTTCATCATATCCTTTAGGTTCACCAACATTAGTTAATAAAATATAGTACAGAGAGGGAGAAAATATTTCTAGAGGTCTACTCAACCTTGTTGATTATCTAAAATTCACTGGGATTTGTGGTATTTATTATTTTTATTATTGTGAAGCATGAGAGACTGCTTGAACATCATCCTTTTGAGTATCATCCAACACTACATAATCATTTTCTTTATTCTTATGTTTGCAACATATCTTTGTACAACACTTTCTCATTGAATATGACATCCTTGCTTCTTAAAATTTTATGATTTTAAAAATCCCAAAGTCTATATCCAAATTCATTAATGTCATATCCAACAAATATACATTTCTTAGATTTAGCTTCTAGCTTAGTTCTATTTTCAAAATCTATATGTGCAAATGCTTCACAACCGAATATTCTGAGAAAAAAATAATTCACCTTCTTACCTTTCCATGCTTCCTCTAGAATATCCATGCTTCAAAGGAGTATGGGACCTTTATTGATCAAATATACAATGAATTGACAACCTCTACCCACATGTTTAAGGGCGACCCAACATGTAACCTCATGCTCCTTGCATCCTCTATTATTGTCATTTTCATGTGTTTAACCACTCCATTGTCTTGTTGAATCCTTGGAACAATTTTTTTCCTATGAATATTGTTGGTGGAACAATAATCTTCAAACATCTTTTTGTAATAATCACCACCATAATTAGATCTAAGACATTTTAGCCTTTTACCAATCTCATTCTCAATAAAGCATTTTCAATTCTTAAAAGTTTGAATACATCAAATTTATGTCTAAGGAAATAAACTCATACTTTTTTAGTTGCATCATCAAATAATGTAACATAATAATGAGAGCCACCAAGGGAAGACACTTGAGCTAGTCCCCATACATTTGTATGCACAAGCTCCTAATTCTAATTTTTCTTTTCCTTCCCACTCTTCAGAAAACTAACTCTATTTTTTTTTTTCATACACACAACTTTCACAAAAATCCATATTGACATATTTTAGACTTGGAAATTTCTTTGAATGAAGTAATTTCATACCATTTTCACTCATGTGCCCAAGTCAAGTTTGTCATAGTGTTGTTTAAGAATCTCCTGTCATGCCCAAACTACGAGGGCAAAAAACACACAATTTTTTTTTTACAAAGTTAATAATTAAAATCCTCTAAGTTTGATAAGGTGAGTTCAAAGTTAAAGTATAGGTTCTCTACATTGTTAAATTAATACTCTCGTTATTAAGTTGATATCGACAAAAGTTATGTTATATGTTAACTTACAACAATATGTGAAAATTATTTAAATAAAAATGTAAATGAATTCGGGTTTAGATTAATTTGAAAATATCTAATCAAGATCAACTATAAATCTCTTAGACAAACATCAATTGACAATCTAACCGATATTTGAAAAGTCATATAAAATAATATTAACTAAATTGAAGAGAAATTAAAAATAGAAAATTAATGCATTGACACTACTAACTTAATTTTCATATAGTACAAAATCAATGTTCTTAAAGACCTTTAGAAATTTTAAACCATCTAATCAAATAAAATATGTATTTAAAATTATTTTAAATAGCCAATTAAGCTTTCAATTAAAACTAGTTAATACCCATAAATTAAACTAGCTTTAATACTAAATTTTACTATCAATATTTGATTAACTTAAACTTTATTAATTTAAACTAACATCACATAAACTTACACAATCTAACTTAATTAAATTTAAAACTAACTTAATTAAATACTAACATCTAACCTAACAATCTACTAAAACATGCTAAAAAAACTAATACTACTAAAAATATATTAAAATTTAAAACAAATAACTTTAAACAAATAACAATTAAACAAACATAATTAATAACTAACTAAATGATAAACTAACTATACTAACCTAACCTACACTAACCCCCATACTAACACCTAACACTAACCCCCTTAACACAACTAAATTTAAAAACTTTAAAATGACACAAACTAAAACTAAAATAACAAACTAACTAACTTAATTTTAAGCTTACCCTTAGTTTTTAATTTCCTCACCCCACCCATTCAAATACCATACTCCAAGGACCGACCTGCACGCTATCCTATCAAGCTGACCCTGTGTCAGTCTTGTTCCCCCCCACCTTTCTTGTCATGGTTGAGGGCCAAGTTGACGCCCAAGGAGAAAAGGCAATTTTATTAAAAAAAACATATCAATTTTGTTTAAGCCCTCCCATAAATGAATAAGATGAGTGTGCCAAACAAGAAGATGGGGATGGGGTGATGTCATCCCATCATCATTACATTGACTTTACTTTTTTTTTAAAAAATATTTTAAAAAAACAACCAAGAATTGGCACCCAAGGGGATTAAATGCCCAAAAAGTTTATTAGGTAGAAAGGGTAGATATTTAGGACATTATGTTAGATATAAATTATCTTATATGTTTCCATGTTATAAAACACACACACACACACACACACACACACACACACACACACACACACACACACACACACACACACACACACACACACACACACACACACACACACACAATATCTAATTTTAAATATAAGAATATTCTTAGGAATATTCTCTGTTACAAAGAGACAATTAAATCCCAAGCCCATACAAAATCCAGACGGGTTTTGCTCCTAGGCAAACAATTTTTTTTTGTCCAAATTTTTCTAAGTATAAATTTTGAAGTGGATATATTAACCAAGAGGGAATTTTTTTTTAAAAAGTAAATCTATTAGGACTTCTTGCAACTAAATAACCCAAGAGATTTAATTATCCATTTAAACGACAATGCAATAATTGATTTAATTCCAATAATCACAAAATCTAAACTTTCATTCATAATAAAATTTTCGTTTCCAACATATAAGAAAACTTGAAATTTTGGCCTAATTGAATCAACATCATTTCCATCCTATTTTTGATGTGCATCCATATAACTAAAAATTATGATTAAATCTCATGATAAGCAATATTACTCAATCACCATTTTTATTGACAAACTTGATTCAAAGGCTCAGCCAGGAAAGAACTAGGAAGAAAACTTGGCGTCATTTCCATTACAACAAGGTTTTGAAATACAAATTACATAGGATTCCAATCCCAAAATTACAACAATTTAAATTGAATTTCCTTCATGACCCTCATCAAGGGTTCCATATCAATTTCTGCAACACATTTCTAAGAACTGTGGAGAGAACAGAATCTGATCAGGTGTCAACAAGCATGACCAAGAGACAAATCGAACATGCATATTCATACCAGGTTTTCACAATAGAATTCACAATGAATCAAAACTAGGGAAAGGTGGATTTTTCCAACAGGAGATGTTAGACACAACACCAAACTAGGTGCCCAATCGGGGCTATAAATGAAGAACTTTCGTTCTTCCATTCTTACATGCCAAAACTCATACATGGTTTGTGTTGATAGGTGGGGGCCCATAACACCCTACCCCCTCTCCCTCTTCTCATCCCGAGAAGAGAATCTACACTGTTGGAGTCCAACTAAAAGGACCTTTCCTGAAATTGGCCACTTTTGCCCTCTCTAAGGGTGAGTAATGCCAAAATACCCATACAAGAAAACTTCAAAATTCAAAAAAAAACAAGAAAGAAAAGCATTCAAGAAAACATGATTTCAATCTTTCCCAACATACCCAACATACATACAAGCATCCAAATAAAAACACAATAGCATAAGCATGGAAAATCTGAATAAGGGGAGATGAAGAACTCCTACCTTCACAAAGATGTAATGGCAAATGAACAAATTGAGAAGAGCTTTCCCTTCCTTCCTTCAATCTTCCAAGACTCCTCTCTAAAAGTAGAGATTGGGTAACAACCCAAAACTACTCCAAGAAGGGCATCTAAATAAGTCCCAAACTCAACCACCAAAAAGGGCAATAACTTTTCCCACCCATCTACAAATCTAGAAGTTTCTAAGTCAACCCATACCAAGGTTAACCACTAAGTGGAGTTGAGGTGATGCAACTCATGGTAGCCATTGTCAATTTTCGCACAAAGGCAAAAATAGACTTTTTGAGTGACCTCAAAAGTCAATAAAAGGGGCTTAGGGGTTGGAAAATACCCCCAACCCATACCCATACCCATACCCCTTGGGTATAAATATTTCATGTTTTAAAGCCTTAGGAATAGATTTGGAACCAAACAAAAGCTAGGAAATAATTAGGACCCTCTAACAACTCTAAAAATGTAGATTAAGCACTAATCCAGATTAGGGGTGACTAAACTTGATTAAGAACCAAATTAGCAAAAAGGTCACTAACTTAGTTTGACTTAGGTCCAAGGTTTACACAGATAACCCTAACTAGCATGCTAGAATGCATATGAAAATTCATGAGTGTCAAGCGACACTAAAGAACACAGTTATGAATCATAACATTTACTGATCACGAAAAGATACATTTATACATCTCACAATAAAATTAAGTTACAAAAAACAAGGTTTCCACAATGGCACATAGGGATCAATTTCGTTCCTTCGTCGAGTTTCTCGGCTAAATATCTTGCACACTTATTGCACACATCAGTAGTCCCATAAAATCACATGCACATATGTATATACGTATCAGGAACTCACATAAATTAAAACATACATCTATAAAACAATAAGGGTTTCTCCCATCCTATTCAATTCTTAACCATTCAAATCTCTTAAATCAAAGTGTTAATCCTACATTTACTTATTTCATCAACATATATATACATAAAACATTAAATGACAAACATGAAATATCTGAAAGTAACATCACACAACATGAAATAATATACTATGTTCAAAGCATTAGATAATGTCCCGACATCTCGAGTCGTGAGTATCAAAATAATAATAAGGTATCACTATGCTACGATGGGTCGGAGTGAGGCCTCACATCTCCAACATTTGTTTTATGTTCTTCCTTCTCAACTACAACAACTATTTTTGAGCATACATTTTTCTGTGAAATAATTAAAGTGAAAGGAAGAATATGAGTTGTACAAAGATATAAGATGCTTACTTCACACATTTTGCTATTACTAAAGAGCCCTTTGAAACCTTCTAATTTTTATAATTAAAAGTAACTATACAACTCTCAACACCTAGTTGCCCTACTGAAATTAAATTCCTACTCAACCTTGGAACATGTCTTACCTCTTGCAGTAGCCAATCATTCCCATTTTGCACCTTAATATTAATTTTATACTTTCCAACAATCTTTCATGGTCCATTATCTCCCAAATAAACTATTATAGTGATAAAGTTTTTTCTTATTCATTAAATCATATTGATTTATTTATTAAGCAACTTATTATCTCTAGTTTACTTAAGCTAAACTTTGGGCACATAATAATTAATTCTTTTATTAATTATTATCATTCAACCTAGTTTAGTTACCTGTTAGGGTTTTGATCTCCTTTATAAGGATGATCTCTCTTTTCAATTAAACATTCATTCACTTTGATTATAGAAATCTCTTTTTTTGCTCATCAAGAATGTCTCATCCTTGGATCTAGGAATTCTAGTCTACATAGCTTTTGCTTCTCTCTTTCTATGATATGTTTATGCATGTAGGTAATTCTTGGGAGCTATGGGGTTGATATTTCATCAACTTCAACATGGTATTAGAGCTTTAGAGCTTCATGCCCTTGTCCATTTCATAGAGGTTTGTCTTGGTTTTTTGTTATGTATTTTTTCCTTCAGAAGGTTTTAGTTTTCAGAAGAGATTTTATATTGAATCTAGGGAGTCACTACTTTTTAGATCGCTTTGACCCCAAAAAGACACATCCATTGAGCTTAGAGCGCTTGGGAACCCCCATTTCCATATAAATTATGTCCAATTTGGATGCAATTGAAATCTAAGGAAAATTTGTTTTGCACCTAGGTCGTATTGACTTGGGCATGCAAATTAAGCTGATGATAATTTTTGATTAAAATACATGCACACATTTATCTTTGTGCGGACTATTTTATTTTAAACCAAAAGAAAGGGGTTCTTTGCATACATTTGTATTAGAAAATGTTGCATGTTTTTTTTTTCGTTTGACAAAAAGTGTAGGGAAAAGGTTTAGGGACTCACATCCCATTCGATGAGATCTCTCCTCCACACCCCATTGGTGCTCATACTATCTGAGGTTGTCATGCTCCAATAATGCCTTGGACATTACACCACATGTCAAAAAATTTGGTGGAGATCCACGTCTATGTACCCCACACTTGTACCTATTTGTGGCTCATGTTTTTTGACACCTTCAAGCAGACTCCAAAAATTCATTGGTTCCATTTTTGGGGCCTATACATATAGTATGGCATCCACACTACCACATAGATGTGCTTGGTTTTCTCTTCTTGGAATTTTTGTTGTCAAACAATTTTTACCCATTTTTGAGACCGCATTTTCTTTTTGAGGTATCTCTAATGATAGCTCACCCCTTTGGAAAGGATGTAAGGAAGGAAAATTTTTGGGGAGTTGGCATCTTTTTGATCAACATTTTTGCTAGATATTTGGGATCTTCCGCTAGTTTCAATGTTCTTGGCTTGACTTGGGTTGATGTGGTTTTTTTAGGTGATGCAATTTATTGGGCCCATCTTTGGCCATGTCAAAACTTATCAATAGCGTTATCTTTTATTTTGGGAGTGATCTCCTTGTCCATATCAATAACATGGAATTTTTTTGGGGAATCAATTTGTACATGAAAAAAAGCCCTCAAATTCCACACGCCAATTTGTATGTGCTTGGATTGACTCACCGACGATGACTATTAAGCTGTCATTTTGCACAATGCTTAATGACATGAATCCTTTCAAACTCCTCACTTGAAAAGCTAATCTAGGATCAACTCCAAGGTTATGGGCGATCTTGCAACCTATTAGAATATGCTCAATTGAAGATAAATGTGTACGTTCATGAGGACGCCTTTTCTAGTTCAAACCAATTTCAGATAAGATGTTGGATATGCTCGCTATTTCAAAAAGTAACCACAAAAGAGATATGTTTTTGGTATTTTTTGTTTTATGATGAATGCAATTTATCAATGCAACTATATGAATTCCTATTTTAACGAAGTTTTTGTTAAAATTGACAAGTGGAAAGATTTACTTCTAGGAGTTGGGGTGAATCAAAAGTAACTAACTTTAACCTCTTCAAAACCTTTTAATTGATATCATTCACATGCATCTAGTCATCTAATAAACATGAAAGTAAAGACATGCATGAAAATAGATAACATAAGAATTTGGCAACCTAGAAACCCTCCAAAAATGAGAAGGTAAAACTGGGGTGGGGATGACACCCACAAAGTATCACTACAACAATATGTAACTGTTTAAGGTTACAAAGTTTGACCACTTCCAATGGTCTGCCCTATGAAAGGCTTTTCCTGTTGTCATGCACCTATATACATGCATTATATATGATTTTTTTATTGGGCTATTGATGTTCAAGTTTAGTGTGCATGTGATTAAACCATGGAATTCAATTAGGGAAACAATGTCCAAACTTATGTGGATACAATATAACCAAGGGGAATCTTTGGAAGATTCAAAAGTCTCATTGCGATGTGTTTATTTCATCAATGTAAGTGTGCATGTGTGTGTGGTAAATTTAATCTCATAAATACATTAGGGACATGTCATGGCGATGTGTAATGTGTTTTAAATGTGTCACTTGACACTTGTAATTGTTTGTGTGTTAATGACATGTCACCTAGGGTTTTGGTCATGGTAGCACTTAAAATTAAACTAATTTCTTTTCAAAAGATCAAGTAAATCTACTTGGAGAAAGGATAAGATGGGTCATCATCAAGGGTAATTCAAATTCAAACTTGACAAGGATTTGAGAGGGCCAATATGTGGTCCCAAAGTGTCATTTTTTATGAAAATAAAATGTTAGCATAACATGGTAAGGGCCTAAATTTGACCATTTTAGTGCTTAGCTAGTCTAGGGGACCCCTTAACCAATGCATTCTTCCACCAATTCTAAATTTTGGGTTTTCCCATAAGTGTACCCTCACACTTCCACTTTGTCAAAGCTTCTTTTTTAGAAGGGACAACAATGTAAGAAATAGTGGGTTGGATTTTTCTACCAAAAATGGGATAGTAGAGTCTTTTTAGAGGATTTGTGGCAAACTAGTGGGGTGTTCACCCACTCTCTAAGTTTAGAGACAACTAGGGTTTTGGAATGAGAAATACTAAGGAAAATGGAGCTCTTCATAAACTATCCTTTGCCTTTAGCTTGGATCAAGGTTGGTACCCTTGCCATTGCCTTCATTGAACTTTCTTAATGGTTTTGAATTCATGTTCATATCATGGTGGAAACATGTAATGTTGCGGTGTTGAGTGGATTGTTATGTGTTATTGTTGTGATGGATTTCTCTTGAAATTTTTATTTACTTTTATGTGTATGAATGTTAATGGGCGTAAAGGATTCACTCACCCTTGGGAGGGTAGAGAAGCCTTGGGTGCAGGGTTAGTTGGGCTCAACATTGAAGATGAGAAATATTCCTCTTGGAGAGGGATTCGTTTGTTCATGGAGTATGAGCTCCATTGAAGACATATGCCTTGTTTGTATTATGGGAGGTATAAGTGTATTTATTTGATGAGGATGATTTATTTTGATAGCCTTGAAGACAAATTATGCAATTGCAAATGTATATGTGTATATGGATATGACATTCTCCTCTTTGGAGAGCCCACCTTCACCCATTGTTTCATGATTCCAATGGTGAATCATTGTGTTAAGCCTTGGAATGGAGGTTATATGTGTTGTAACAATATGTTGTATGCATTTTTTGTGCTTGAGTGTAACCTATTTGAGCCTTATTTCCCCAGCTTAGTGGGTGGCTTCTTAGAAGCCTATGATGGAAGGTGAGCCTCCATGGTTTACTGTGTAAATGTTTTTGCAAGTTTTGTGCTCTTGGATCCAAGAAGAAACTAGGGTTAATCCCTTGTATTGTTGAAGAAAGGAGGATATATCTTTGTTTAATTTGTTTAAGAGGATGAAATCTTCCTTTATGTCGTTGATGTAAGTATTTATTAAGAGAAGTTCCATTGTTGTTTTGATAGAATGTATTACAAAAGATGATCTCCATTTTTATGTTACATTATTGAGAAGAGTGTATTCATGGAAGAAAAGAAAGAATTTGGTCATTATCATATATGTATTATATTGCAAAATGCACTAGATGTAATTCATGGAAGGAGTATTACTGCATTGTAAGTCCAATAGTATGCATTTAAGTGAAATGAAGAAGAAAGATTTCTTTTGGCATCGTAATAGTCATGGTTGGGAACGAGATAGATTCAATTAATAGCCATAGCTATCTACACTAAAAGGAATATACATGTTGTTGTAATTAATTTATGGAATCAATATGTATTTCAAAAGATTAATCATGTACTGTAATTTCCTTATGCACAAATTTAGTGAGAACCATTGTTAAGTTCATTATTGATAGGGGATAAGAATTCAATTAGTTTATTTATCTTGTTCCATGACTTGGTTGTATTAAGTGAACTATTCATTTGATATAAAATAGCCTCACCAAATTAGATACCTACTTGAATATCGAGGTGCACAATACTAATACAATTTATCATATCAACAATACAAAAGTTGTGTAGAGGAAAAATATGAAATAGCACATAGTATAAGTTCCATAAGAAAATACAAGCTGTAGATGCACATTTTACTCTCTAAAAACTTTATGGGAAGTGGGAAAATATCCCACTCCCCATTATAGACCAATAAAATAATCCTAGAGAATATTCCCTAGGATCTTGACTCTTAAATGAAGTTAGTATATATAGTCGATAACAATCTTAAAAGAGAAAATAATATGAATGCAAGTCCTACACCAATTACCTTCTCCTACATGGGTCATGTGACCCTTGAGAGGACTTATGTGTCCTACTTACAAAAAATATATATAACTATGTATCCTAGGGGTGTGTCATTATCTCAAAAAGAAAAAGAAAAAGACCTACAAATTAAACAATCCACCTTATATTGCTAGACATGGCAAGAAATATTCTTTCATGCATATATAAAATGGTGCACATGAAACATGCTATCATGACCAATATTCCTAGTAAGTTGTACCAATCATCATCAACCCTATAGCATAGGAACTTGTAAAAATTAGTTTGGAAGGGAAGGGGGGAATCATGTGGTTCACTCTCTCACCTCAGCACCCTTTCCTAGGTGTGCCAAAGGTCATTAATGACCCCACTTGCAACAAACACATATACACACAGATCTTCCTGCATTAGTAATGCGAGGATTAGCGTCAAGTACTAAGTAGTTGGAAAAATGTGTGCACTTTAGGGAAGTGGGAGAGCACACACATAGAGAGTGACAAGTAAGGGATATCTCTTAGGGTTTTTGGATTAGGAAATTTTGAATGAGTTATGTGGGACTTTGAGAATTAATGGTGGTTAGGCTAGTGAATTTAGGTAACAATTTGGGCATTAGTGGATAGCTTTGTGGGTTGTATTTATTAGTTAATATGTATGGGTTAGAAGTGCATAGTTTTGAAAACTAATCAATTTAATGTGAATGCATATATTATTATTAATTAACAAGTTTAAAAAAGTATGTAAGGTAAGAGATGCGTGTATACATGTGTACATATCCTTCATATTTTAAATGACTTCTTGATTACTACTCTACAAAACCATTCCATTACATATAAAGGTATCATGACATGCAATTCAGTCTCAAGATCTATGGTATTCCTTAAGAATAGGAAATGTATACAACAAATAGGTTTAGACCCAAATCATAAGTAACTCAAGACATGGACCATTTAAGAGCTAGTGGTTCTAGATTTAGGTGGTCACATTATCCAAGAACATATTAGAACTCACTATCTAAAAGAGAACAATTCATAACTCAAGAAACATCGATCCAAATAAGTTATGAATCTAGGAACATGGTCCAAAATATGTCCAAAATATACCCTTCTTGTCACAATATCCAACTTAATAATATGAACGACCACGAGATTTATCTTCCAGACTATACAAACTAGAAAATTGGCATAACCTAGAAACATAATTGTTTTGATGAAAACAAAAAATTTCTTTGAACCCAAGATTCTCTTGTATCAAAACCTTCCATGTGGAGACCTAAGGTCCACTCTTTTGAGCTAGGAGATAACACAAAGGCTCCATACCACACAAATAAATACAAGAAAAAAATAACATCCAATCCAAGGGCACAAAAAGATAGTATGATATAATCACAAAGAAACATCCCATACTAGAGGTAAATCTAAAATGAACATCAGTATCATAGGACACATACTAAAGGGTATCATCACAAAGATCCCACTTTCTTAGGTCACCCTAACATTCTCTCTGGACTCAATGCCCAAGCAGAGCTCATATGGAATAGACTACCTCTCATGTAGACAAGGTGGAAATCTGTTAGATCAATGCCCCACAAATGAACATGGCTTCTCCATCCCATCCTTATTTATATATATATATATATATACTCAAGGCTATGGGTGAGGAAATGGTATCTTTTTAATATGAATCTCCAACCCAATCCATTTATTAACCTTTACCACTTGATTAAAACTACATAATGGGTTATCCCAAACTAAGCACTTTGAGCCACCACCCCCATTGAAAGAAACCCCTAATATATAATCCTAGAAATCCCTCCTATGATCCAAAATAAATACAAAGAATTAACAAAACCAATAATCTCAAACGAAACTTCAAAATGTCCTCATAATCAAAGAAGCCAAATAAGCAACTTGAAGAATAATTGAAAATCATCTATAATTCCAAAATAACAAAGAGGATGTCATATCATATGAACATTACAATGAGAATCACATAAGATATCTCCAAGTTCTAAATCATATTTATAATTCTAAATACAACATACCACATATACAAGTCTTCTTTTGATTTCATACCAACAAACTAGATACATTAGATCTCCTTAATTCATCAAGTGCATAAAAAGACCCAAAAATACCAATAAACTAGAATATAATAGCATCATAATCACCATGCAACATATAAGATAAAGTGAGCCAAAAATTTTAACTAGTCAACATAACATAGTACAAGGCTGAGTGAAACCCCAAAGGAGGTGACCCAACCCCCAAAAAATAACCACACAATGGAAACACAACAAAAGATACAAGTTCTAATAGAAAACCAACTCTTTATTTATCAAATAATTGATTATATGCAATGTGCCAAGTTGTAAGGCCTTTCTGGTTATGTCCAAATACAAAGAAATCATAGTAGCAATTTGAAAAGATCTCCCAAGACCTAGTAACTCCCTAACTAGTCCAGATCTATAATAACACAAAAATTTGGTAGGAACCCCTAGAAGAATCTAAGTGTGTTCTTTTAAGCCACCAAGAAACCTTATTGTTTCCTAAGCTTGCATTCATCTACTAGCTTTGCTCACAATTCACAATTCCAAATTCCTTAATGAATCTTTTCTTCTCCATGCATGCCTACAACTCTACCCAACCTTTTATTTTTGACTTACATGGCCACAAGTTGGCATGTTTCAAATAGAATCATCTAGATCCCAAATAAACATATTGTTCATTAAGTCATCTTACAAAAATCATTAACTATAGATAGGAGAAAGAACCAAGACACCAAATAGGCCCTCACACATCCCATGATTGATCTACATCTGACCACATGTAATACATACTAAATACAATAAGTCAGCCAATCAAATCTCCAAGAATACCTAGTTAGTGAACCAAACCACCAAATGTTAGTAGCAACCACCGAGCACACCAAGTATACACTAAGAAAACCTAGAAAGCATGTCCACTAAGCTCCCAAAAGAATCATTGATCACTATTTCTACCAAGAATGTCATCAACTGAGTAGCCTAAGCATTACCTAGTTCCTTTAGTCATCAATTTCCTTAAGTAAAACTATAACCCAAAACTACCCCAATAGTGAATGAGCACCACCTCCTTTCAATTGGGTTTTCCAAGTCCAAGGTCAAAACCACTACAACATATAGAATTTCCAACTAGCCTAGGATGCTCCTGCATCATACACCTCAGGTGAAAAAGATGTTCTTAATAACTAGAATAACATTTTCTATGATTCAACACATAAATTTTGAACTAGTTCTTCATGTACATGTCCTCCAAGTCTTTAACTTGTACAATCTTTCCCTTGTTTCACTTCTATAAATCCTTTTCTATAGTGGACAAGTGATTACTCTACTTCTTCACATATTTCCTCAGAATACCATAGGTATGTTTGCTACACTAATCCTACCCCTTTTAGAATCCTTCAACTCAACTCGTCTACCAAAGCTCATTTTCCTCCTACTGATCTCTATATTCTGCAAAGGAATTACTAAAAACTTTCAACCACCCTCTCAATAATAAACACATTTTTGACACAATCATGCACTTCCTTGAAATCACACTGCTAAGTTCTATCAAGTAATATGTGAAAACTACTCATGTTCGCAATATCACACAATACTTGATCCACATATTGTTCAATATAAAAATTAATAAGACACTGCTCCCTCACTTCCAAACCATGTTCTTCTTTCAACCAACTAATCCTCTAAGGACAAGGATGTCTCACTTTCTTCAAACCAAGTTTATGAACCATCTCCTCACCAACTAGGTTATCAGTGCTACTACTATCCATAATCATATTCTAACAATTACCTCTAGACTTGCATTGAGTCTTAAAAAAAACTCCTTTAACAAGGTTCCAACACCTTCTTACCAAGTAATACTCATCAAACCAACAAGCTACACTCCACCTTGGGCTCATTCAAGAAGTATTCACTCACATTCACCATAATAGCTCTTCTATCACTGACCTTCCTATCAGCATTGGAACATTCAAACAATCTATGTCCATCTTCACCACATATAAAGCAAGTTCCTTTGAATCCAACTCTACCCATTCTCTTCCTCTATTCAACAAGTTTCTGTTCATCTTCAACAATATTTTTATCCTTCACTAAGTGTTCCTACTTCTCCTTCCCTCGTGAACTACCTTGATGTCTTCTCTTCAACTGATCTTCTGCCTTCATAACATACTGATAACAATCCTATACCAAATCAATCTTCAACATACCAATCTCATCCTAAATATTGAATCTCAAACCATTAATATACCTAGCCACTTTTTCCTTAGAAAATTCTTTATGTACTAACCAATTGTTAACTTGTTAAACTCCTCAGTATAATCCTTCAAATTCATATCATTTTGCTTCAAATTATGCAACCTTTTAAACAAATTGAGTTCATAATCAAAAGGAATGAACTTATCCTTCAATGTTATCACCATCAATATCCAACAAGTGATTTTTTTATTCACCTTCCTCTTCTCTATCTCTCTGTAACTCTTTCTACCATAAAGCAACATGTCCATTCAACTTAGTTGGTGCCAACCTCACTCTAAGTGGATCACCAATATCCTCTAACCCAAAGTAGTCTTCTAGCTCACCAATCCAATCAATTAGGACTTTAGGATTCAAATTTCCTTAAAAATAAGAAATATCTATCTTATGCTACTATTTCAATTGAGTGCTAGATCTATCCAACTGACTACTTCTATTATCCAAAGATCTCTCCATCTAGTTAGTCATATCTTTACCACTAGATCCTAAAGCCTCAAAGTCTTCAGTAGAATTTTTATAACCATCTTTAGTACCCATATTCCATAGTATACCATCCATAGCTCTCATGATCTTAGTGACCATATCATTCTTCATCAACTCCATCTCATATTTGAAATATGATCTAACCTTCTCTAAAATCTTTGTCTCCACAACATCATAGAGATTACCAATCACCCTAGGGCCCAATCTTCTCAAAGGAATCTTCTAATATCTTTGAAAATCCTTTGCAACAAATCCACCAGATCAAATCTTCACTCTAGTACCACCAGACATAGTGTAAGGTCAAGTGAACTCCTAGAGGAGGTGACCAAGCCCCATCAAACCACATAGTAGAAATACAACATAAGATGTAAGATCTAATAGAAAAAAACCTCTTTATTTGTCAAAAAACTAATTAAATGTAGTGTACCAAGCTATAACACCTTCCTATTTGCGTCCAACTATAAAGAAATTATAATAATAGTTCTGTAAGATCTCTCAAGATTCAATAACTCCCTAGCTAATCCAAATTTGTAACAACACAATAATTTGGTAGAAATCACAAGAAGAATCTAAACTTGTGCTTGCGATCCACCAAGCAACCTTCTTTTTTCCTAAGCCCATATTCACCTAATCACTCTACCTATCAATTTTCAACTATAGATTCCTTCATAAATCTCTGCTTCTCCATGGATGCCTACAACTCTACCCAACCCTTTATTTTATACTTGCTGATCCTATAGAAAATAGAATAATCTAGAACCCAAATAAACATAACATGCCTTAAAATATCTTACAAAAATCATTTAATGCACATAGAAGAAACAACCAAGACCCTAGATAGATCCTCACACATCCCATAATTGATCCACATCAGGACCACACACAACACACATTAAATGCATCAAGTTGGCTAATCATGTCTCTAAGAACACCTAGTTGGTGAAACAAACCACCAAGCATCAACAAAAACCACTAAGAATGACAAGTATACGCTGAGAACACCTAGAAAGAATGTCCACCAAGCTCCCACAAACATCAATGAGTACTAGTTCCATAAAGAAAATCATCAACCAAGAACCATATGCATTATCAAGTTCCTTCAGTCACCAAATTCTTTTAGTCGTTGAATTCCTTAAGTAAAAATCTAACCCATAACTACACCAATATTGACTGAGCACCACCTCCTTTTAATCAAGTTTTCCAACTTCAAGGTCAAAAGCACTCGAACATAAAATATTTCCAACTATCTAGGGATGCTCCTACATCACAACATTAAATCAATTCGAACAATAAGATGTTAAGAGACATTAACAAAACCCTCGTGCAACCTCAATTATGAAATTAGACCCAAACATAATAAAAATTAATTTGACATAAGAAATAATGCAAAATAGAAACCATAAAACCCCTAGCCTCTAGTACACATAAGGGGACACCAAATCTCATTCCTCAAACATTCATGACATCAATCTAAGAAACAATTACATTAGACAATCTAAATAACATGTCCCCAAAAAGATAAATGAACACTTCAAGCTTTTAAAATAATCACTATTCAACATAACTACACACACACACACACACACACACACACACACACACACACACACACACACACACGAATACAAATGTTTTTTTAATGTTCTTATGTCATGCCTATTTGTTTTGATTGACATGACAACATGTTTTGGACTTAGCCAATTTTCCCAAAATGTTACCATCAATGCCAAAGGGGGTGATTGTTGGCAATATGTCCAAACAATTAGATAAGGTAAGTTATAGTTGTCATTTGTGGCAACATATTTGTTTTTCAGATTAGCCTTATATTTAGTTGCAGAAGAAAATCGTCTAAGTATCAAATAGTGTTATAGTAGCAAGACATTTTTGATGATAACAAAATACTCCCTTAAAATATTCTCTTGCACAGTTAACTAGAGATGCATGACATCATAATGATGACATATACTAGTGTGCATGTCCATACAGTCAACCGAGTTCAAGTAATGAAGAAATCTGTGATGTAGTAGAATAGAGCATATCAACATAATGTGTTTAACAATTTGATTTATTATTTTGAGTTATGAATTGTTGTTGAGCTAACTCTAATGATGTCATATGAGCCAACTAAGGAAGAATTTACTAAATTTTTTTGTATCAGTAAAGAACTTTATTTACAAAGTAAAGTGTGAAGAAAATGAAGTGTGAAAGTGAATGATGATTTAGTAATCAGTAATTGCAAAGTTATTATGATCTTGTGAAATACGAGTAACAAGTGAATGCGATACTTTTCTATATGATGTAGTCTGATATGTACGCAATCACTCTTGTGTGAAGAATCATAAATTAGGAGATTTTTGAAGTACAAAAAACTACTTATTATTTTATGTATACCTATTTCTTGAAGAACTTATTGTATAGTTGCATGTTAGGGTAGTGGGTTCTACTTGCACACATTTCTATGTAATCCACCAACTCCTAATAGGGTTGAGGCTTCTAACAAGGCCTAGTCTCATAACAAGGACTTGAGGCACTATACATGCTTTATAGACTCCTAACATGGTCAATATCCTTAATTGGATTCTTTATATAGTAGATCATCTAGTGGGTTCCATCCCCACTGGGGTTTTCCCTTGGCCAGGGTTTCCCTAGTTAACAAAATATGGTGTCATGATCACTCTTTGTGTATGGTTGTTTACATTGTTTTGCACTATTGGTTTATTTTCTTACGCACATGATAAAGTAAATAATAATATTCAGTTGTGTGTAAAAAGATTGAAAATACTGATTCATCCCCCCCAGTATTATCTATTTCTAACAATTTCCCCCAATCACAACCTATAATAAGTTAAGAGCTATATTCTTAACTATTACCAAAAAATTGCCTAATAATAAATTATTCACAAATATATATACCCTAATCCCAACCTTGCAAGATTTCAAGATTTCAAAACCCAAACTTGAACCCTAGACTCTAACTTTACATAACTATTTCCTAGCAACTTTTGAGAAAATATAGTTAGCATATGTAAATAAAAGAAAATTGAATAACCTCTATGAAAACTTGTAAGAACTACACCTACAAACTAAGAGCCACACCAACAATTACCATGAAATGTAGGACAAGTCTACAAAAGTAAAAGTCTATATTCTTTGACCAATCAAAAATAGTATTATCCATCTAGTTGAAAGATACACACACACACACAAGCACAAATATATATATAAATTGACATGTTCTAAATTTACAATGATAGAGTTCAACAATATTCAATAACTAGCAAATGTTATATAGACCATAGAGGCCACCAAATAGTTATAAGAATGCCAAGATATTATGAACATGATGACCTAATCTAATAGAAGTTATAAAAACCTTCTCAAGAACACAAAAGGGAAAGAATATTGTAGGTGAAAGATACCCATCCTGACATCGATGAAGTCTAAACATGAAAAACTAAAGATAATAATAGAATTTATGTACTACAAAATATCTCTTCCAAATGCTATGATATGATATCATTTCATATATTCATACATATCTCAATCAATAAGTATCACAAATAAATCATAACTTGATTCCATTTAATAATATATATAATGTTACCCAAAATTCATGATATTCAACAAAAACTATGATTTCTAATAATTCTCTATTTCAAAATCGATTAATTTGGAAACACTTAGATTGAGACTAGTAACTCATCATGTTCTCCTTTCCACATCTAATAGTTGAATTTCAATACTAATGAATTGTCCATTTAGAATTCTAAAAAGAGTAATACCAATCTTCCATCTACTTTTCTATGTAGCTAAACTATTGATCAAACAAATCTCATAATTCAGTCCTTCTTCTCCCAATTATGATCGATTAAAAAATATCACTATGTGAATATTACATGGGTTATCACATGCCATAATTATAGAGTTAACTTTGTCTTGAAATTTTAATTTACTATCCAAATACCTGGGACTCAAGAATCTACCCAACATTTATCGTCAAATCAAATAAAAGACTATAATGTCAAACTATAAATTAAAAACCTACAAACTATACAACAACATGGAAAATCATACACTACACTCATGTCACTAATGCCAAAATACAAAGCTTGGGGTAGGGCTATCATTCAACACTTGCTGAGTTCAACCAACTTTATTCAAATATGATGTTGAGAGTTAATATCTTAGTTTCTTGACTCGAGAGTGCAATAAAAGAAAAAGAAGGTGTATGTGAAGAAGCAATAAGTTTTAACATTTTGGAGCATAAAAATAATACATGAATGATCATTGGTATGCGAAGAAGTACAATTAGAATTGAAGGTCCATAATTTATAACTTCAAGATGTCATTTATATAGGGTTAATTGCATAGAATGAAAATAATATTTGGGTAATGTGGACGGAAAAATTCAAAGCTTCGTGAAAATTTGGAACAATCAATATGTGTTGGTATTGAATGGTAAAATTTATAAGTCAAAGGATTTACTAGGTGCAATACAAATAAAATCAGGAAACCACATTCAATCTATTGATTTATTTTTACTCATCAATTTATAAACAAAATTTATTTAAAATCCACATGAAAAGTAAAGATCAATTTGTTGGGCTTATGAAAGAATGAGCTATGGCATCCTAGATTATTTCAATCTTGGTAATGATCCTCCAGTTTTGAAGGTGACTTTTCTAAAACTAATGTTGTTAATTAGATAGTCTCCTATTAACTACTCATGCATGATATGTGATAAATGAAACTCTTCACCATGATTTTCTCATGTTAATGGTGGTTTCAATTTTTTTAAATCATGCATAATGTATCATTATGATCAATGAGAAAGAACATAATGTAGTCAATAAATTTCTTATTGTGAGAAGCTCTACTTTTTATTGTTGAATTATGCAATTTGTTTTCTTTTCACTGGATTCTATAGTGCACAAAATTTTATGTGGTATCATAGCTTAGAGAGTTGGAAGAAGAAACCATTTTTTCATAGGTACGACATATAAAGCTTGAAAGAATGGATTTTTCAACCTTTTCTCTTCATATGTCATATGATTATTTTGAATAGGAGCTACCAATTATGTTAGGCCCACGAGAAGAAGCTTGCATCGAAAAGTCATGAGATTAGAGGTTGGATCCAATTCTACATTAGAGAAATGTCAATATCACACTCTCTTTTCATGTGTCTTGCCTTATTTTTCTCTATAGTGATGCACTATTTTTGTGGATTTGTCATGCCTCTTTGTGTGAATGCTTCTTTGGTTCCATACTTGATCAAATTTATGGACATCTAGCACCTATGTTTTCAATCAACAATTTATTCTTATGTGGTTAAGTAGTGTCATTAGGGTCACCCATAAAAACTCATGTGTCATCTACATCCTTCAATGATAGATGTTTTGTCTGTGTTTGTCATATATTCTTTTTTTGAGGGATCTATGCAGATTATTGTCTAGTGTATCTTCGATTTGATTGCAAATGTTTTTCCTTTGTTTGTCATTTGCTCATTATTTGAGTAGTGCTACTATGGGCCCTCATGCAAAATTATCATGGTCATCATCTTAGTTTCAAAGAAGGTTCTTCATTCAACACAATGGTGATTATCATTTAACAAATATCTGCAATTTTCTTGTCACAAAATATTATGATCTAGAGCATTATCAAACTCAAAGGTTTATTCACTGTGATTTTCACCTAGATTATGTCTATAGGGGTTTGGTAGAAGTTCCCCTTGTGGGGTCCTAGAGCAGCACCACTGGTGTACTCCATGTCGCAGTACAAGGTGGGGTCAAGCCATGGGGATTTTTAGGGGTCACCCCTAAAGCCAAAAATGACTCTACTATTATGAAAGGCATTAGCTATAATTTTTCTATTGGATGACTTATTCTAGCCCTAATTTTTTAAGTGGAAAATACTTGTCTAAAATGACTTAGGTTTAGGGATTTCATGATGTATGATGAGATTGTCACTTCTTGCGGGGGTATTGAGCTATAAGAGATTGCAAATTGTAATCATTGGATATTAATGATGTTGGACTTGTTGTTGGTGAACGTAGCCCAAGGATTGGGTCACTAGTAAATTTGCACCTATTTTTTAACAAGCATTGGTCATTTTGTGTCTCTCAATGATCAAAACATTTTGCCACTATAATTTTGTCAAAATTTTGATGATAGCCAGGGCTATTTATTTATTGAAGGATGAACATGTCAAAATTGATCCCAATCCCTATTAGGAGGAAACTTTATACCATAAATAGAAAACATCAAAAAATTGATGATTAGGGGTGGTTATTGATGATCTTTCCATGCCATCGATGATAGGCCTAATCAAAACATCAACAAAACATTGTCAAAATCCTATGAGATTCTGATGGCATTGCCATATCATAAACAAAAACTAGCATCAATATATCAACAAATAGTCATCAAAACTTTGTGGTTTTGATCAAAAATTCAATGAAAGCCCTAGTTAAAAAAAAAAAATCATAAGATTTGGAAGTCAACGATAGGGTTAAAACCATTCAAGGTATAGAGGTTGATAGAGATTGTCCAAGCAAGATAGTAATAAGGTAATTTTACTTGAGAAGGAATATTTGATGACTTGCATGCATATAAAGGGTGTGTAAAGAGCCATAAAATAATGTCAAGGGTGTCTCAATGAATTATGGCTAAGGAGACACAAAGATAGATAGTTTAAGTGATTATCTTACAAGTATATTTGGTGATTGTTATGTTGGGGTAGCATTAGGAGTGTAAGAATCCTATTTTTTTGGTGATCCAAGGCAAAGAAATTCTTGGTCTATGGGGAGTAAGTATCCCTATTGATTTAAGAGTGGGGGAATACATTTTATAGCTTGATAGGTGAGTTTTCCACATGTTTTGTTCACTATCATAAGTTTGGAAAAGTAAAGTATTCTATTGGGGGTTTAGTATCAAGTATTAGTTCAAGGGTATATCACAAGTAACATCCTTAGGCCTATAGAGATTCAAGGACTGAAGGGTCAAGGGTTGATCAAAGGACTGGATAAATGAAAAGATGTAATGTGGGTTGGTTGGGAGAAAGGGAAAGTTACATTTTATTGTCTACATGTTGATAGTGATGGTAGTTGTCAATGGACATTAAGGACAAAAAATAGTGTGTTTAAACAACCCATGGATGTAGACAATAGGGAAGGAAAAGATGTCTCAATATGAGAGTGTGATAAAAAACTATGATTGAGATTAGAAGTTGGACCTTGCAATATGATCAACAGTTGATGGGCTGATCAAAGTTTGAGTGCTTGATATTTAAGGAGTTAAGTTTTGAACAGTGACATTGGTAAGGGTAGATGATGTGAGAAGTTGTATCTTACAAATAGTTGAGAACTTATCCTTATTTAAACATTGTGTGTGATTCCCACTTATACTCTACATCAATTTAAAACCATTGAAAAGACTCTATTCTCTAGATTCTACTAGCTTTTTGAAGTGAAAAGATTTCACAAACCAAATGGACCCTAAAGGAATGTCCTGTGAAAAATATTCCTTCTAATTCATAAAATAACTCTCCCTAAGAATGCAAGCTATGTTTTGGTATTTTTCTAGGATAAATGATGACTATGAAAAGAAAATAAAGGTTCTAAATACAACATACCAATTACCTCTATATGCTAACCACTAGAGAGGTACAGGTTCTAAAAAGAGAATGGCGGGGATATAGTTTAAAAATACAAAATTTATTTACAAAAGTAGAAAATTATGAGCAAGAGTGGTATAGGTACATAACATCCCTCATTTAACACCAAACATGTAATGAAACAACATTATATAGGAACCTTAAAAATATATTGTCATCGATACTTTCCTTCTAGATTCAAACCAATAATAGATTCAGTCCTTACTTGGAATTACACTCAAATGATAGAGAGATGGTTTCTTTACCATAAAAGCTCAAATTCTCACTTAGTTATTTTTCTCAGTACCCTGCAACTAAATACAATGAAATCATGATCAGTTAACATTACAAAAGATGTTGAAAAGTTTCAAGATATATTCTAGTTTTGTTACATTAGTGGTACAAAAGAACCTAGGTTAGGTCCAAGAAGCCCAAGAAGAAAATAAGGTCTAAGAGCCTGGATGGGACATATAACTAGTAGCTAGGAATAATAAGTCATGAGTGAGTCATGAGATTGTATGGAAACAATAAATACTTAAGGTATGTTGCATTTGTGGTCAAATAGGTGGAAAAAGTGAAAAAAAAGTTTCTTTACAGGGCCAAATAAGAAAATTTGGATAGGTAGACATGGGAAGGGTCAAGATATTACCTATATTTATTTCATACATGTTTTTGAGTCATATAGTAGGTTCTCACAAAGTCAAAATTTCTAGAATGCAAAAATTGTCAATTTTGCAAAATTTGCATATTGACAATTTTGCAAAAGGTGCAACTTTTCTTGCAAAATTGCAAGATTGGTTAAAATAGTTATTGGGAGATTACCAATTCTTGGAAGTTGGTTAAATTAGGTTTGAAAGAGGTATATGAAGCCCTCTGAAGCATTTTTTATGGTTCAAAAGTTTGGCATTATACGACATCCTATAGCAGATCAACAAATGCATAACAGTTGGAATGAGAAATTGAGTTTTTGATTGCTATGTGATTGGAGTATAGAGTTTTGTTTATGACTTAGTTGATATCATGTTTTTACTAAGCTTTTTTTTTGGATGGAATTTCATTCAATCCATTTTGTGTGAGAAAGAAATGTTTTTGTAAATAAGTTTCTTGTTGGCTTGTCTTGGGCAGTTTGGACAAAAAGATGTCTACCAACACTCCCCATGGTTGAAACCTCATGAAACCCTAAGGAATTTTAGCAGGCATCCTTTAGATTATGTGGAAAGAATCATGGAATTAGCACTAAAGGTCCAAGCTAATTCCTTGGAAGCCTTAGGCGAAACCATGAGGTATTCGGCTAGAAATTGAGCCAAGGAGAGAGTAAATCTTGCAAGGGAAGAACATTTTGAGATGAATGGGTGTTATGATATATTAAGGCATTGAGTGGAGCCACTATATGTGGAAGTACAGGTTTATAAGTTCACTAGGGAAGAAGCAAGAGTTATTTATTTGTTGACTGGTCTAAAAGGCCACTAAACCCTAGCAAACCCTTTAAAATAGGGTTAGGGCATCCAATAGAAGTTGAAAGTTTGAAACACTAGGATTCTCAAAGGCCTTGGAAAAGGTTATTAGGATCTAAAGTCATTTTGGAGACTTCATGAAGAAATTTTTGCACAAAATTTGAATTAGTTAGTTAGGATGGCTAATTGAGGGTTAATAGTCCTAATAGGGGTTTTTGAAGAATCCTAAGGGATTTTATTGAAACCTAATGAAAGAAGTGTGGAAAATAGATGGAAAGGATGTTGGAAATCTGATTGAAAAGATCATTTTTGAAGGACAAAGAAGATTGTTTATAAAGAGGGACATTGTTGATGAAGAATGTTTTCAATCATTATTTTGTCATTGATGTCAAACCTGCTATTTGCTGGAATGACAATTTCTTATATGATCCAAGTACTATCACTTAGTTGATTGATAAAGAGGATTTAATCAACAAGATATAAAAAAATTACTAAAATAAAAGGTTGAGTTATGGTTTTGTAATGAAGTACAAGGATCAGTTAAGAAAATGGTAAAATGATATATTGAAAATATACTTGAAGATATAGAGGTTGGCCACACTTAGAAACATTGGAGGAATAATTTGAAACAAGGTTGTCTGCAAAGCTTAAACTAAGTTCATTAGTGAGTTCCAAGAAAGCTAGTTCATGCTAAATAGATTTTTAGTTAGTGCCGAACAAATGAAAAATTTAGTGCGTGTCGAGTGATATAGAAGGAGCCAAGCAAAGTTCAGGTGTCAAGCATCAAAAAAATTTAGTGGATGCTAAGTGAATTCACAGTAGGTGCTAAGCATTAGTAAAATGTAGTTGGTATCAAGTAACATAGTATGTGCTGAGCACCAAAATTTCAATAGTGTCGAGCTGCTGCATTTTGTGAAAAGTCAAGATTCGCCAAATTTGAGCTGACAAGGTTGTTACTTTGAATTTTGTGAACTTGATGGAGGATAAGGATGATGAGCTAGAGACACAAAATTTTACATAAACCATTTTTAGGTGAATTTAAGAGGATTCTTCATGATGTTTCTAGAAGCAACAAGATATGAGTTAGATTCAATGAATCCTACCAAATCCATTTGAACTAAAATCTAAGGAGGGAAGAATCGAGTGGGAAAAATAATTCTAGGTTACTATTTAAAAAGTCATAGACCAAGAAGCAAGAGTTGCTGGGTCAAATTTTTTGAAAGGGTGTCAAGGAGAAGGCATCAAGAAGAAGGAAGAACAAAGCACAAAGACTCTGCTTTGATAAGTGGTCATATAGGAGATTGCACTAGTACATCAAGCATAAAGACTCAAGGAGAAAAATATTGAAAGGAGAACAAGCTATCAGAGTTGCAAAGATTGAAAGCCAAGCAAATTGTGAAGAGCTAAATAGAGATATCAAATCTGCAAGTTAAGTTGTGAGTTATATCAGGTCAAAAGCCCTTGTTGTTACTCATTAAAAATTGTGTTAACTAGGCTAAAATTCTATGGACTTAGGTTGGTTTAAAGCCATTTGTAAATTCTTTAACAGGGTGGCATTTCAAGTGAATATTTTAAAGTCCTCTAACTATCCCCACTTCTAACAAGGTGGTTAAATCCTTTAACCAAGTCACATCTAACAGTGTGTTGTAGCCTTTAATAGGGAAGGCCTTTCATAGGGCATCACTTCAGAAGAGTGAGAATTGAGTAGCATGTTACTAGTGGTTTTTTCAAAACTGGGTTTCCACTTAAATCATTATGTTATGTGTTGATCTTTCATTTGTTATGCTTGCATGCTGATTTTTAGTAACTTGCTAAGTAGAAAAGGTTTAAGCTTGGATGAATGAATAATTGATGGGCTCACTTTACTTGATGAAGAAACATTTTAATTGGACATAAAGACCTTGAATAAATGATTCACCTCCCCTCTTAGTTATGCTAAAGCATTTCTAACAATTGGTATTAGAGCCATCTGCTGATTTAGTTTAAAGGTACTAGAAGCAGAAAAATCAAGATGTCCAAGAGAGGAGTTCCCAAGCTCAATAGAGATAAATTCATTACATAGAAAAGCCTAATGAAACTACACCTTGGATCAATAGGTGATTATGCAAAAACTTCAATTGAAGTGGAACATGTAAATCTAGCTGGAGCCCTTATTGTAGATGATTAGGAAGGAGCATAATCAAACAATGTTGGAGATTGCCTCTGCCCTCAACTATGCTAAATTTGATGACATCAAGGGATGTGACTTTGCATTCAAGAAGTGGAGAGCCTTGAATGATATCTATGGAGGAGACCATAATGTTCAAAGAGCAAAAAGAGAAAGCCTGAGAGGAAAGTTTGATGACATGAAAATGGAGGAAGGTGAGAATGCTACTCAATATGCCTCTAGAATGAATGAAGTGGTAAGTGCAATAAGAAGTTTGGGTGATCATTTGGAAGATGGTGCTGTTAATAGAAAATACTTAAGAACCTTGCTCCCCATCTATGCTATTAGAGTTTCAGCCATCCAAGAATTAAGATGTGTGCAAAGAAACACACTAACTTTTTGAAGGAAATAGTGGGAAGACTCACTGCTTTTGAGTTGTCCAACTTTGATAACTATAGACCTGAAAACCTTGAATCTACTGTCAAGGCCAAGTTGACCTTGAAAGAAACTGAGGAGGTGAAATCAAAGAAGAAGAAAAAGGGAAAACATGCATCTAGTGATAGTAGTATAGATGAAGAAGATGTGGAACAATTGGAAGCACTACTGGCCAGAAGATTTCATAGGGGCAAAGGTAAATTCAAAGTTAAGTTGCTTATCATTTGTTTTAATTGCAATGAAGTAGGTCATATTGCAGCAAGATGCACACAGAAGAAGAATTATAGAGAAGGCAACAAAAAAAAGAACATAACAGAAGACGATGACAAAGATTACAAGGACAAAGGAAAAAGATGCTACATTATTAAAGAGGATTTTGATGAGCATGATGTTGAATTAGTTTATGTAGCAATGAAGGATGAATCGGATGAAGATGAGACAACATCATTGGTAACCTCTGTGAACAAAAATGACAAGTGGATCATAGACAGTGGATGCTCACATCATATGATAGGAGATAAAAGTAAGTTTATTAACTTTACTCAGTATGATGGAAATAGTGTTAGATTTTGGAATGATGCTCCATGCCAAATCAAAGGAAAAGGTTCTATTAAAATTATAGAGAAAATATCATGTGATAATGCATACTATGTTGAAGGATTGAACTATAATTTGCTGAGTGTATCATAATTAGGCAATATAGGTTACAAAGTAGAATTTGGAAACAAAATTGCCAAAATCTATGACATTGATGGAAATTTGATAGGAAAAGGAGAACAAACTAGGAGTAATTTTTATTAGCTAGATATGGAAGATGCAACCTATCTCATTGTTAGACTTAATGATGTTTGGTTATGGCATAAAAGGTTATATCATGTTAACTTTGACAATTTGATTAGCATCAACAAAAAGAAGAAAGTTAGAGGTTTGCCTAAATTGAAGAAGCCTAAAAATACCACGTGCAAACAATGTCAACTAGGAAAGATGACCAAGTCAAGTTTCAAAAAAAAAATTTACACTTCTAAAGAAGTACTAGAGTTAGTGCATACTGACTTATGTGGCCCAATAGAAGTGCAAAGCTACCAAGGAGATAAATACACAATATTGTTTGTGGATGATTACTCTATGATGATGACTGCCATGTTCTTAAAGAAAAAATCTAATGCATTTCAAATGTTTAAGTGGTATTTGGCTAGGGTTGAGAAGGAAATAGGAAAAAGTATGAAGTGCCTGAGATTAGATAGAGGGGGAGAGTTTACATCAAAAGAATTCAAAATGTTTTGCAATGACAAAGGAATCAAGAGACAAACATTAGCACCGAGAACTCCCCATAGAATGGCATTGCAGAAAGAAGGAATAGATAGTGATAGACTATGCCAGAACATTAATGATAGAGAAAAATATTGCTTTGAAGTACCAGAGAGAAGCTTTAAGTACTGTTGTCTACACCCTAAATAGAGTACAAGTTAATAAAGGTACAAATGCAACACCTTTTGAATTATGGTATGGTCACTCGCCTAATGTAAAAAATTTCAAAGTGTTTGGTTGTAAATGCTATATTCTTAAAGATACTAGAAATGGAAAATTTGATACAAAGAGTGATGAAGGTATATTCCTTAGATACTGCACTAGAAGCAAAGAATATACATTTTTGAATACTAACACTAACAAGATTGTGGAGAGTGCAAATGTAAATGTTGATGAGCATGCAAAATCCAATTTGATGAATCCAAGAAACCAGAAGATTATAGATCTTTTGTATACTTCTATGAAGGAATGTCTATTGAAGCTAGCAATCAAGTTGGGAATCAACAACAAATCTTAGTATCAGCTGAGTCACAACTAGTGAATGCTGAGCTGCATTCAAAAGATGAGTTGCAAAATGAATAAAATGTACATTCTAACTCTAAAATCAGTAAACATGGAAGAGATGATGAAATACCAAATACACAGTGACTCTGAAGTTGAAGGACCAAACATGGAAAGAAGGACAGAACCAAGACTATCCAAATATGTGAGAATACATCACCTTATAGAACAAATCATTGGTGACAAGGAAGCTAGACCAATAACAAGGAAAAAACTAAGGAATGAATCGTGTCTGCTGAGCAAAGTTGAGCCCAAAATAGTGAAAGATTCACTGCAAGATGATAATTGGCATAAAGCTATGGAAGAAGGGATATATCAGATTGAGAAGAACAAAACTTGAACTCTAGTTCCTAGACCAGTTGATAAAAATGTAATTGGTACCAAATGGGTGTTTAGGAACAAACTTGATGAGAATGGTGAGATAACAAGAAACAAGGCTAGAATGGTCTGTAAAGGTTATGCACAAGAAGAAGGACTGGATTATGGGGAAATAGTTGCCCCTGTTATAAGAATGGAAGGAGTGAGAACACTACTTGCATATGCTACTTAGAAAGGTTTCAAAGTCTACCAGATGGATGTAAAGTCTACTTTTTTGAATGGTATACTGGAAGAGGAAGTCTACATAGAAAAACTAGAGGGATTTGTTGATGACAACAACAAGGATATGGTTTGCAAACTACATAAAGCACTCTATGGTTTGAAGTAAGCACCTAGAGCATGGTATGAGAGACTGGACAAATATCTTGTGAAGATAGGATTTGAGAGAACATATGACAACAACAACCTGTATATCAAAGTAGACAAAGGTAAAGACATTTTGATATCTGAAATCTTTGTTGATGATATAATACTTGGAGGAAAAGATGTCTTATGCAAGGATTTTGCTGACCAAATGAAACATGAGTTTGAGATGTCAATGTTTGGAGAAATCAAATTCTTTGTTGGGTTGAAAGTACATCAAATGAAGCATGACATATTTGTGACCCAATCAAAATATATCAAGGAGATACTCAAGAAATTTGGATTAGAAGACTCAAAACTAGTCAGTACACCAATGGTAACAAGGCATAAGTTATCCAAGAATGATGAGTTAGCTGAAGTGAATCAAACAATGTATAGATTAATGATTGAAAAGTTATAGTATGTTGTGCATAGTAGACCAGACATTGCTTTAGCTATTGGAATAGTGGCAAGATTTTATGCTAACCCAAGAGAAAATCATTTGATGGCAGTAAAAATAATATTGAGATACCTAAGAGAAACTAATGACTTTGGCTTATACCATAAGAGGAATGAAAATTTTGAGTTGAAAGCCTACACTGATGTAGATTGGGGAGGTAATATTAATGATAGAAAGAGCACTAGTGGAGGAGCACTTTTCCTAGGTAAAATATTAGTTACTTGGACTAGCAAAAAGCAAAGTTATACCTCACAGTTCATAGCAGAAGCTGAATATGTTACTGCTGCTATCAACTACACCAATATTATATGGATTGAACATCTACTACAAGGTATGAAGGAAGAGGTAATTAAACCAGTGATACTCTATTGTGATAAAAAAAGTGCCATCAACATATCAAAGAATCCTATGATGCATGCTAAAACAAAGCATATTGCAATTAAGTACCACTATGTAAGAGAATTGGTGGAAGACAAGCAAGTGAGGATGGAATATTTTAGCTCAAAGGAATAGATTGCTGACATCTTCACAAAAGCACTACCTAAAGATGCTTTTGAATATCTTAGAGGTAAGTTAGGGGTAATACCCCTAGCCAAGGCTACTTAAGTAACAACAAATTGCCCTACATCAAATGAGTTAAGTGTTAAAATTAATACAAATTGATGCAAAGGATACTTACTTTAGGATTTTTCCTAAAGTAATCAAAGTGCTAAAGTTCCAAATCAGTCACAAGTAAGGTGACAGAGGGATAAATTGGCGTACCTACAAATGCTACACTTACATAATTAGATGTTGAGAAAATGTGTCTTTGGTATTGTTGTCAATGAGGGAGAAATAACAGAAACTGATCAAATTTACAAGATCAAAGTAAATAGAGGGAGAAAAAGAGTGTCTAAGGAGAAATAGTAGAAAACAAGTAGAAATGAAATAATAGCTTAGAGGGAGAAAATAGTGCAGATAAGAATCAATCAGAGGAATAGCAGAACAAAAAAGGAAACAAGAGAAGATAGTTTATCAACAAAAGAATTCAGAGGGAGTCATAAGCTAGTTTATGTTGCTGATATAATAAATAGTTTTGAATAAAGTTTTCTTTTTGGCATTTGATTTTTTTGTAAACCTAGTTGGCATTTTGATAACGTGGTTGATCAGTTTAGTTTGCCATCAATGCCAAAGAGGGAGATTGTTGGAAATCTGATTGAAAAGATCACTGTTGAAGGATGAAGAAGATTGTTTATAAAGAGGGAGATTGTTGATGAAGAATGTTTTCAATCATTTTTTTGTCACTGATGTCAAAACTTCTATTTTCTAGAATGAAAATTGCTTATATGATCCAAGTACTATCACTTACTTGATTGATAAAGAGGATTTAATCAACAAGATGTAACAAAATTACCAAAAGAAAAGGTTGAAATATGTTTTTGTAATGAAGTACAAGGATCAGTTAAGAAAATGGTAAAATGATATATTAAAAATATACTTGAAGATATAGAGGTTGGCTACACTTAGAAACAATGGAGGAATAAGTTGAAACAAGGTTGTCTGCAAAGCTTAAACTAAGTTCATTAGTGAGTGCTGAGAAAGCTAGTTCATGCCGAGCATATTTTTAGTTAGTGCCGAGCAAATTCAAAATTTACTGTGTGCCAAGTGATACAGAAGGAGCCAAGAAAAGTTTAGGTGCCAAGTATCAGAAAAAATTAGTGGATGCCAAGTGAATCCACAGAAGGTGTCGAGCATTAGTAAAACATAGTTGGTGCCGAGTAACACAGTATTTGTTGAGCACCAACATTTCAATAGTGCCAAGTTGCTACATTTTGTGAAAAGTCAAAGATTCACTAAATATGAGCCGATAAGGTTGTTACCTTGAATTTTGTGAACTTGATGGAGGATAAGGATGATGAGCTAGAGGCACATAATTTTACATAAACCATTTTAAGGAAAATTTAGGAGGATTCTTCATGATGTTTCCAGAAGGAACAAGATATGGGTTAGATTCAATGAATCCTACCTTATCCATTTGAATTGAAATCTAAGGAGGGAAGAATCAAGTGAGAAAAGAAATTCAAAACTTCTATATAAGAAGTCATAGGCCAAGAAGCAAGTGCTGTTGTGTCAAAATTGTTGAAAGGTTGTCAAGGAGAAGGCATCGAGAAGAAGGAAGAACCAAGCAAGAGACTCTTCTTTGATAAGTGGTCATATAGGAGATTATACTGGTACATTGAGCATAAAGACTCAAGGAGATGAAGCTTGAAAGGAGAACAAACTATCAAAGCTACAGAGACTAAAAGCCAAGAAAATTGTGAAGAGCTGAACAGAGATATGAAATCTGCAAGTTAAGATGTGAGTTGTATTAGGTCAAAAGCCCTTGTTGTTACTCTCTAACAATTATGTCAACTAGGGTAAAATCCTATGGACTTAGGTTCATTTAACAACCATTTGTAAATCCTTTAATAGGGTGGCATTTCAAGTGAATGTTTTAAAGTCCTCTAACTAGGCCCACTTCTAACAAGGTGGTTAAATCCTTTAACTAGGTCACATCTAACAGTGTGTTGTAGCCTTTAATAGGGCAGGCCTTTCATAGGGCATCACTTCAGAAGAGTGAGAATTGAGTAGCATATTACTGGTGGCTTTTCCTAAATTGGGTTTCCATGTAAATCATTGTGTTATGTGTTGATCTTGCATGTTGATTTTTAGTAACTTGCTAAGTAGAAAAGGTTTAAGCTTGGATGAATGAACAGTGGATGGGCTCACTTTACTTGATGAAGAAAAGTTTTAATTGGACATAAAGACCTTGAATAATTGATTCAATACCACCTCGCCCCCCCTGACTTGCTTAGTTATTCTAAATCATTTCTAACAAAGAAACCCAAGACACCCTAGGTAAAGCCACCATCCTTGCAATAACATATTAACTAGTTAAGAGGCCAAAATGAAGTATCAAGTTCATAAGCAAGCCTTGAAAGATAGGTTAGGATATGAGAATAGTTTTTCCTAGTGAAGTAGGGATTTCTTGTGTAGAAAGGTATGTCTAGAAGGGTTTTTCCTTTAACTACATTACCCTAGCCTAATCCTATCAAATTGGTATCAGAGAAAATTTGATTTTGGGGATAGCAGTGCATGTCCGACAGTGAGGAAGAAACCTTAATAAGATCCATTATGGTGAGAAATTCAAAGTTGGCTAGAAGAAGGTTCAAGAGTAGGATGAGGAGAATGTAGAGTTTAGAGAATAAACTTGAGAGGAAAATTCTCAAGATTGAAGTAGTGACTAATAAGGTCAATCAACAAGAGGAATGTAGCAAAAGTAAACAGTAGGTGTCTAATGAAGAAGAGGCACCCACACCTAATCTTGTCATAGAAAAGGAACTATTTTTTAGAGCCATAAAAGAATTGAATTAGAAAGCACTGGAAGGAGTGCCACTTTTTAGTAGAAAGCTAGATATAGATCATGTCCTAGAATGGTTGGAGGGTATGGAAAATTACTTTGGAAGTGATAATGTCACAGAAGCCTAAAAAGTGAAAGTAGCAAAGGCAAGGATGAGAGGAGCAGATCTCACATGGTGGAAGTTTGTACAAGATGAAAGAGAGAAAGAGGGTAAAAATTCCCATGCCAATTAGAAGAGTATGGTTATAAAAATACAACAAACCTACCTTCTAGAAGACTTTGAAGTGCAGATGCACACTAAGAGATAGAACCTCAAGCAAATAGAGAATGATATGGCAAGCTATATGAAATAATTCCACGAGTTATGCCTTAGATCCAAGGTGCAAGAACCTAAAATCACCAAGATATCAAGGTATGCCAATGGCCTAAGGTGGAACATCCAAGAGGAGATTCAATTGTGGACTCCTAATACTATACAAAAGTGTTATAAGCTAGCACTCAACGTTGAGGAAAAATTAAAGAAGAAGAAAGACTTCAGTAGCAAAAGAAAAGGTAAAAGTAGAGAATGGAGTAGCCAAAGGGGGAACTTTGGTGGTGGTAGAGGTCAAGCAACTAGTTCCCAAGGGGATGGTAAAACATGTGAAGCTAGTGGTTTAAGCAACCCAAGGGGAGGATTCAATCAAAGAGGTAGAAGCTGTAATAGTTTTAGGGGAAGAAGTAACAATCAAAGTAGGGAACCTTCATGTTTTTCCACCATGAAATGTTATAATTGTAACCAACTCGGAAATCCCTCTTATAGGTGTCTAGAGAAGACTTCCTCATTAGGGGAAAGAAAGTTGGCCTATGTACAAAAAGATGTTGGTGGTAAGAAGACAAAATATCTCCCATTGGATTTAAAAGAAGGAAAAAATATGATGTTTAGTAGGACACTCATCTGAGAGCCTATGAAGGAGGAGCCAAGTCAAAGGAGAGCCATGCTTAGGGTCAAATATAAGGTGCAAAACAAGATATGTAAGATTATCATTAACTTTGGTTCTACTAATAATATATAGTGTCAAAAGAGGTAGTAGATAAGTTAAAACATAAGAAGCTATCTCATAGCAATCCTAATAGGATCACAAGGCTAAATACGGGTTAGCATGTAGAGGTGAAAGAACAAGCATGGGTAGACTTTAATATTGGAAGGTATAAGGAATATGTGCTTTGTGATATACTGCCCATGGATGCATGCCATCTTTGTTTAGGGAGGCTATGGAAATATGACAGAAAGGCACAATATGGTGGCAAGAAGAATATCTACAAGTTTAAGAAAGGGGAACAATCTTACACTATTCAATCTTTTTGGAAGGGGAGAGAAACACATTGTTGGAACTTAATGGAATCATGGTAGGTGAGAAAGAGTTCCTTAACACCATGAGAGAAGGAGAATATACATGGTATGCTATTGTGTTCAAGCCCCAAAATGAAAAGAGCACGGTCAGATCATAGTTACCTAGGGAAGTGCAGGAATTGCTGAATCAATTTGAGGACATTATAGGTGATGGAGAACACACATTTCCACCTAAGAGATATATCAACCATAAGATAAATTTCATCCCTAGAGAAGCCTTACCTAATAAAGTAGCCTACAAAATGACACCTAGCCAACATGAGGAGATTTCCAAGAAAGTGCATGAGTTGTTGGACCATGGCTTAATGAGGAAAAGTGTAAGCCCATGTGTAGTACCAACTATCTTGGTACCAAAGAAGGAAGGTACTTGGAGGATGTGTACAAATTCAAGAAAAATTAACAAAATAACTATTAGGTACAAATTTCCAATCCCAAGAATTGAAGACTTAGTAGATTGTTTGGGCAATGTCAAGTACTTCACTAAAATTGACTTGAAGAGTGGATATGATCAAATAAGAGTAAAGGAGGGAGATGAGTGGAAGAAATTTTTTAAGACCACTAAAGGGTTGTATGAGTTTCTACTGATGTCATTTGGTTTCTCAAATTCCTCCTCCACATTCATAAGACTTGTGAATGAAGTGTTTCCTGATTTCTTTGGTAAGTTTGTGGTAATTTATCTTGATGATATCTTGATTTTTATTAGTACAAAGGAAGAAAATTTATGACACCTAAGTCTGGTTTTGAAGAGGTTATATGATGCTCAACTCACTATCAATTTGAAAAAGTATGATTTCATGAAGGAGAAGTTGGTCTACTTGGGCTTTTTCATCTCATAGGGGTAGCTCAAGATGGATCCTAGCAAGGTGGAGATGATACTTAGTTGGCCAATACCCAAGTCCACATCAAAGGTAAGGAGCTTCAATGGATTAGCTTAATTCTATTGGAAGTTCATTAAGAATTTTAGCCATATTTGTGCATCACCATTAGAGACTATTAAAGGGGGGGGGGGGGGGGGGGGGGGGGGTTAGAGCCAAGTTTAAGTGGACTAAAGAAGCCATTAGAAATTTTAAGGAGTTAAAACATTAGATTTCCACCCAACCTATTTTGGTTTTCCCTAGCTTTGAGAAGTTGCTCACTGTTGAGTGTGATGCTAGTAACCTTGTTATTGAAGCAGTGCTTAGTTAGAAGGGTAAACCAGTTTCCTTTCATAGTGAAAATTTGAATGGGGCCAAGAGGGAGTATTCTTCCTATGACCTTGAGTTGTATTCCTTGGTCCAAGCTTTGAGGCATTATCTGTTGCCTAAAGATTTTTTGGTATTTTTCAAAATCAAGCCTTAAGATTTCTCAATCCCCAAGAAAAGTTGAGTCACAAGCACATGAAGTGGGTGGAGCACATTCAAGCCTATACATTCACCATTAAACATAAAAAGGATATTGCAAATAGGGTTGTATATGCACTTAGCTGTAGGTTGCTGACTATACAAGAAGTGTAGATTAGGAGTGTGGGGATTAAGAACTTTAAAGAAATGTATCTAGATGATCTAGACTTTTTCCAACCTTATAAAGTGTGTATGGATAATGCTAACCATTTTCATTATGAATACTTTGATTTTACTTTGCAGGAGGGCTTCTTGTTCAAGGGAAATCAACTATGTGTGCCAAGGGGCTCTATCAACAAAAACTTCATACCGAAGAAGCATAATGGTGCTTTGAGTGGACATTTTGGCATTCATAAAATAGTAGATTTGGTACAAAGGTTCTACTACTAGCCTACATTGAGTAGGGATGTCAAGATGTATGTGGCATGATACATTGTTTGTCAAAAAGCTAAGGGATTTGCAACTAATGCAGGGATCTACCAACCATTTCCCATTCCTCAAAGGCCTTGGGAATGTTTAAGCATGGATTTTGTGGTGGGGCTACCTAAGACAAAGTAGGGCTATGATAATATCTATATCATTGTAAACAGATTCAACAAGATGTCTCATTTTGTGCCATGTAAGACCACCCATGATGCATGTGCCATTGGTAATCTATTTTTCATAGAGTTAGTAATGATACATGGCTTGCCTCTTAGCATAGTATCTAATAGGGATACTAAATTTATGAGTCATTTTTGGAAGACTCTATGGCATAAATTGGGCACTAATTTAACATTTGGATTTTCCTATCATCCTCAAATGGATGGAAAGACAAAAGTGGTCAATAGAAGCTTGGGAAACCTCTTGAGGTGTTTGACCAAAGAGTATGGTCAAAGTTGGGACCACATCATTGCACAAGAAAAGTATGCTTATAATGATACTATCAACAGAACCACTGGGAAGAGTCCCTTTAAAGTAGTATATAGAGTGCATCCTAGAGGCATTCTAGAGCTAAGGGATATGAAGGAAGGTACATAAGTTAGTGGAGTGGCTAAATAATTTTCTCTTTCAATGAAAGAGGTTCATGACATGGTCAAGCAAAGCTTGGAGTAGAATACAACAATCATCAAGTAAAGAGAAGATGCCAACAAGAGAGATGTATAATTTCAAGTTGGGGATTATGTTATGGTGCATCTCAATAAGAATAGACCATCTAAAGGTGAATCACATAAAATTTAGATGAGGAAGGTGGGGCCATGCAAAATTATTTCCAAGTATGGGGTAAATGCCTACCAAGTTGATCTATAACTAGAAGATATAAGGATCTCCACTACTTTCAATGTGGAAGATCTAGTAGCATACAAGCGTCCCACTCCATCCTCCCCTCTAGCAGAGGATGTAGACCTACAAAACATTGTAGAAACCCTACCCAAGCCCTCTACCACCAAGTTTCAAGCTAAGAAGATTCTAAGTTTCAAAGTGCACAAGGTGACAAGAAATAAGACCTATATGAAGAATCTTGTCAAGTGGTAGGGAAAAATAGAGAGTGAGGCTACGGGGGTTGCAGAAGGAGAATTCAAGAAGGGCACTAACCTTTCTCTAATTCCCTCTTAAAGTCCTAGAAAGACTTTTTAGCTCATTGGGGGAGTATGGTGCAAGAGCACCTAGGTTAGGTGCAAGAAGACTAAGAAGAAAATAAGGGTATAAGAGACTAGATGGGACATAAACCTAGTAGTTAGGAATAAGGATTCATGAGTAATTCATGATTTTGTAGGGAAACAAGAAATACTTAAGGTATGTTGTATTTGTGGTCAAATATGTGGAAAAAGTGAAAAAAGTTGCTTTAAAGGGCCAAATAAGAAAATTTGGATAGGTAGACATGGGAATGGTCAAGATATGACCTATATTTATTTTCTTACATGTTTTTGAGTCATATGGTAGGGTCTCACCAATTCAAAATTGCTAGAATGCTAAAATTGTCAATTTTGCAAAAATTGCATATTGACAATTTTGCAAAAAGTGCAACTTTTCTTGAAAAATTGCAAGATTGGTTAAAATGGTTATTGGGAGGTTAAAAACTCTTGGATGTTGTTTTAGTTAGGTATGAGAGAGGTATATGAATCCCTTTGAAGCATTTTGTATGCTTTAGAAGTTTGGCATTGTAGGACATCCTATAGCAGATCGACAAATGCATAATAGTTGGAATGAGAAATTGAGTTTTTGTTTGCTATGTGATTGGAGTATCAAGTTTTTTTTATAATTTAGTTGCTATTTTGTGCTTACTAAGTTTTTGGTTTTGGTATGAGTTTCATTCAATCCATTTTGTGTGAGAAAAAAATGTTTTTGTAAATAGGTTACTTGTTAGCTTGTCTTGGGTAGTATGCACAAAAAGATGTCTACTAGCACTCCCCATGGTTGAAACCTCATGAAACCCTAAGGAATGCTAGTAGACATCCTGTAGAGTATATGGAAAGAATCATGGAGACTTTTGGAGACTTACTGAAGAAATTTTTGCACAAATTCTAACTTAGTCAGTTAGGAGGGCTAATTGAGGGCTAATAGTCCTAATAGGGGTTTTTGAATAATTCCATAGGAACGTATTGAAACCTAATGAAAGAAATGTGGAAAATTGATGGAAAGGAATCCAAAACACCCTAAATCCTTCATCCATTGAAAGAATATATTAACTAGTTAGGAGGCCAAAATGAAGTATCAAGTTCATAAGAAAGCCTTGAAAGATAGGTTAGAATATGGGAAAAGTTGTTCCTAATGAAGTAGGGATTTCTTGTGTAGGAAGGGATATATAGAAGGGTTTTTCCATTAACTAAATTACCCTAACCTAATACTATCAATTACTAAGTGTGCTATATGCATATTAGGATATATAGTGTTATAACAACAACTTTAAGAAGACTAAGATCAACATGTTACCAATATGGTTGCAATTAGAAGAGATCGATTTTAGTGAATGAAGGCATGACATATTTCAACAAAGGAAAAAAAACATTACTTTTAATAACATCAAAATGTAGAATGTACCAATAGTAAAAATAAGGAACTCAACAATAGAACTACAATATAAATAGTGAAGAATCATTGTTTGTAACCATTAAAGCATCCACATGTCTTTGGCTTATCTCCTTCCCATCCAAAATAAGATTCAACCACTCTGAATTGAGAATGCATGTGCAATAGCATTCCACATGCATGGACAGTAGCTAGGGCTGAAAATATGCACCACCTTTACATTAAAGACCTCTATCAAAAATTCAAACATGTTACATTTTTCAGCTCCACCTAATGACCTATGCATATCAATTGAGATTGCATATTGAACTAGGGCCTCCTTCTGCATTGCCCAAAATGAAGAGATTGACATGGTTAACATCTTATACTATCTCCATTAATTTGGTCCACTCAAGCATAATATTTTATTTTTTCTCTAAAATATATATAGTACAAAATATATAACATATTAATTGCCAATATCTCTTGAATATGTTCACTAACAAGATCAACTCACAGATAGGAAACAAATTGTCTACTAGAAATACAATGAAGAGTTTAAGTGTTGCTATAATTACTTTAGATACCTATGAAATAGAAATATAAGACAAATAAATTATTAGTAAAGAGAAGATTTTGAGAGTATTACCAAGTGTTTTATGTGTTCATATGTCCATGTTTTATTCTTAAAATAAATTCAAGGAAGTTTCCCCTTCTACATGCAAAGGAATATCACACTATGAAGTGGTTTATCATATAGTTATATTTAGTTTTTCATACTTCCATTGGGCACATTGTCAAGAGTTTCAAAGTGACAAGTCTATTTACAATAGATAATATTTATCACAGAAGAGATGGTTGTGATTCATTATGGAAATGTAGTGATAATAACTAATAGTGTAGACATGCAATAAAAATATTGTGGCAATTGAGATGGAGTCTATAGAAATGAACATCATAGACATGACTACATCAAAATGGAAGAAATGACAATTTTTAGTGACTATGGTGAAGTTCCCCAACCACCTAGTGATGGGACCATATATGGGTTATATTATCTACTTAACAAGGCCAATCATGTGAAGGTGGAAGCTCATTTGGCCTCTCCTCACCCCACTATAATCATTCTAAATTCTCCACTAACATTTAAGTAAATATTTAGTTCAATCATTCATTCATTTAAGAACTATATCATTGAATCATTATAATCACATAACATTCATTAACACGACATACAATTCATTAATACGTATAAACATTCATCAATAATTCATGGACACATCAATCATTATAATCACATGAAATTCATTAACATGACATATAATTCATTAATATGTATAAACATTTATCAATAATTCATGAACACATCAATCATTATAATCACATAACAATATTCAATAACATGACATTAAATTCTTTAATAAACAACATTCATAAAAAAATCATCAACACATTCATCATCAAACAAGGTCTTTAACATGCATTTATTATTTCATTTTTTCTTTGATGTTTGTCAAAGATTAAGGCTAATAGGCACATCATGATTATCTTTGGCATTCTCCTCTGGCTCTTGTGGTTTTTATCTTATGACATGGTGATGCTTCCTATTCTTTTTTTGAGCACAATGCTGATGCCCCCCTACAATAAGAAACAAATGGGTTTAATTGCAAACATTTTTTTTAATGTTATAAGTATTTAAGTTATCTAAAGAGCATAAGATTGATTTTTCTTTACATGATAGTACTACATCATCTACTCTCACATTTTGTTCAGCCCCAACCTCAACATGCTCAACACTAACATCACACTCAACTCTATCACCATGACATTTTGCATACTAAAAAATTATCACTTAAAGGTTACATCAATTACAATTTAAGATGTTAAATTTTATTAATAATTACATAACTAATTTTTAATATAAATTGAATATGTACCTATATCACTATGATGCACATCAGAACCTTTGTCATGTGTAGGATTTGTGTCTTTGTCATAATGAGTAGGATCTGTGTTGGGAGTAGAAGGTTGTAGTGAAATGTCATGCACATTGTTATCATTGTTAGAAATAAACATCAAATAGATTATTTCTCAAGAGTTCTCAATTTTATCTATTATTCATTAGGCCTATTTACTTGTGTGTGAACCAATGCACTAGAATCTTCTACATCTCTTCGGCCACTAGAATTTGTGTGGTGGTGAGAAACCACTACTTTATAGCCTTGCTTGAAGTCAATTTGTTTGTCCTCTTTTGTGGGCACTAGATTAAATAAAATGCACTGCATTTTTTTGCATAATATCATCAATATTGAATGTATTTATTATTTGTAATTTTATATAAAAATTTTGATACAAAGTTTCATTTACTGCTACTTACAAGTCATGAATGAATTTTCATATATCCATCAGAGCCAAGATAGTGTTAACCAACCTTATATTTTATAGCTTGTGTAGCCTTTGATGTGTTATGTAGCCTATATATGTAAACTTTGAAATATGTTTTGAATATGTTATACTATATATATATATCACTAATTTTTGCATAATTACATTAATACTACCACTACCTATTTTTGTTAGGTGGTGGTTTAATTCCTTTATCTTTTAGTATCATCTCTTTTGCATCATCAATGATTTCATTTCACCCAAGCTCTGGAACCATAGGAGGATGCTCGTACTTTGGTTTGACCTTTAGAGCCCTTCTGTATTGGTTTCTTACAGTCTTTAGATTTTTGTAAGATTTTTTAAGAATTTGGTCTCTATTAAAAATATATTGACCAAAGAGATCCTCTAGATATTTTATGAGCTAATCTTTTAATTCAAGGCCTTGGTCATTCCACCTTTAAAAAAAAAACAAATTTTACATTAAAAAATTAGTTCAAGCTATGTACCTTGAATATATTATAGTAAATTTCCTACAAAATCATCACAAGATCATTAGTCAAAAATAAGTTATGAATAAGTAAACTACAATTACACTCTAAATAATTATGATTTTATAGTACCCATAAATTCAAGAAATTTTAAGGGAATTGTATCTTTATTGGCCATCAACAATGATACCTCCAACAATCCAATAGAAGTGACGCGTGCTTCTCTAGAAAATGCTGGTAACTATCATTGTTGGCCATTTCCCCCCCATTTAGACTATCACTAATATCCAATCAGAGAAACCTTCAATGGGTTGTTTTCTTTGCAATAGGTCATCATACTAAGTTGGTAGCTAACATTTCATGTTAGCGTAGTCCTTTCATTGACCAAGTTGACTCAATTTGTTCTTTTAACAAGCTATAGTTTCTTCATTAACCAAGTGAACTTAATTTATTCTCGGTAAGGTTGACCCATGTAGACTAGATCTGATGATTCATATTTTTCATGAGAACATTTTCCCATCCTCCCAAAAGTGTGAGATGCTACTACACATTACCATTCTGGCATTTCTTCACATTGTGGAGTCTTCGTGAGGCTCCAAAGTTTGGAAGATCACCATATATGCCAAGCACTCCAAGAAAGTTAGCTCTTGTAGGTCTGAGGGTGACAAATTCTTATTTTCTATAATTGGTCCATGTGCTTTCATATTAACAGCTAGTGGGGTCCAGAGTTTCATACACATGCAGACAAGATGTTTCCATGCTTCACCATTTGGACATTTCTTCATTTTGTGGAGCCTCCGCAATACTCTAAAGTGTAGGATTGCATGATAGTGATTGGATCTGGCTCATCTTGGATTCTCCTTGCTACATCTCATCCATCTATTGTAAATAAAGCTCATCTTGAATGCTGGTTGCATTTTAATCTTTCTTTAAGGGAGATTCTCTTGCATCTTGATTGCCCATCTCAAGGGGAAGATCTTAATCAATGGTGGTGACTTAATCTCTCATTGGGGATATTCCCATGACATCTTGATCATCCATTTTATAGGAATGATCTTCATTGACAACCATCATTTTTTTGGGGGAGAAATCAGATTACCCCCTCCCCTATAATCAACCCTGCATGTTGTGGGTAGATAACACAACATGTTATCCCTTTCCATAGTTTTCTCCATGGCACGCCATCGAGACTAGTTCTTTAATGTCAAGTGAATTCTTGGGCCTTTTTTGCATGACTCTAGTGCCCTCCATGCCTCATTAATGCATGAAATGATCATATTTTTGGTGATTTGATCTCTTGCAACTAGATGCATAATTCTTTATTCTTCCTAACACTTCATGGGCATATTGTACTTCATGATCAGATTTCATTATGATTATTAGTTATTGCTCTCCTCTATAACTCAACTCCACCTGGTTGGGGTTTGAACTCAATGTAAATAGGTCTATGTCTGAACTCTTTAAAAGGAAGTAAATAATTCTTGGAGGTTCTTCTATGTTTGTATTTTGCAATAAGATTATGCTCTGTAACTTTTTTCCTTCCATTAATGAAAACACCTTGTTCTTACCTATTCTAACCATTGATTAATTTATGCATATTTTTTTGTCTTATAGTGAATGTTTATTTTGTATTTTCTTGATTCATATGTTGTTTTAAGTGTACTAGAAATTGCTGCATAGTGAAATATCTTTTCTTTCAACACTTCAATCAACTCCAAACCTGCATGTGGTTCCTTGAAGATAGAATAGAGCCAAGATTAGTGTATTTTGGGTGTTTTATTGACATGTAGTGAAAGTGTAGGCAAAGATTGTAATCACATTTTAAATCTAGTGCATTGCATCCTTTCCCTTTCAACATTTAATATTATGCATTCCTTCTCCTTTTCCTCTCAAGCGTTAGTGTAGGTGCATCCTAATTGTAAGGAAGCTGACTTTCTCTAGAGATTCAACCTCAGAGTGCAAGTCCCACATTTGAAGTTTGATTTCATGTAACACAAGGTCACTTTAGGATCATACCTCAAGAAAGGGAGTAGACTTTAGTGTCAATAATTTTTGGCATGCTTGGTGGGACAAACATTCAAAGCTTCAAATCATTTTCCATAACCTCCACCATTCATACCATAGTTTTTGGCATGTCTAGTGGGACAAAAATTTCAGCTTCATAAGTTTGCTAGTTAGCCAATTGATATTTATCTATTGAGAAATTTGGTGTTTTCTCAGTACAATTAGCCTTTGGAGGCATTCAATCAAACACCATGGTGACTCTATCCATCTTTTGGTTCAGTAGACCAAGTGCTAGTATGATTTTCAAGTCTTTATGTTTCTTTAGGATTTCTATGGAGTTGTTTGTTTAAATGCTTTATTATGGACCCACTTCATAGAGATTCCTCCCATTTCCCTCCATATCATGAAGAAGCTATTCCTCAACCTTCCCACCCTCTATCTTAGCCACAACCTAGTTATGACCCACCTGATTACCTAGATCACCATGAGGATGATTTTACTCCAACACATCATGTCATCTATGGCCATGAATGTGTTAAGGTTCCCCTTCTAAGTTCATATAAGTCCAGGAGTTTCAAGAGAAACAAGAGAGAGAGAAATTATCAATCCCATATGTTGGTCCCTTCTTGGGTCTAGTCTCCCTTGCAACATCAAATGGCTAGCCTATTGAGTCTTCTATAGAACCCTATAATGATCCCATTTGAATATGTTCATAATCCTTATGAGGATACAAACTATGGGGATTTTGCTTATGTTATGCTCATTATGACTTCTTGGCTTAATGATTTTCATAATGAGAAGGAGATGTGGAAGAATGATCTTCATGTTTATAGCATGGTGTCTAAGGCCCTTGATATTTTTAATAAGGCTCAACAAGCCCTCCTTGATTTGTAGTAAGAGGAAGAGTTAAGACAAAAGAAAGATGAGTAGGAGGAATGGCTTAAGCTTTCCCAAATGCAAGAAGTTGAAGCACAAGAGCTTCCAAGGAGAAAATTTTCTAGCTTTAGACAAAGAAACCCTCCTCAAATTTCCACTTCAAGCTTCCTTGAATCTCAACCTATGCTTTAGACACCTCCATATGGTGATGATGGTGAGCTTGCACATGATTATTGTCCCTTCTAAATTACTAATGAAGTGGACATGTCTTTGACCACATCATAGATGACAAGAGAGAAGCTACCAATTGAAGAGCATGTGTTGCAACAATGGGTCATAGAGGAAAAGGGAAAGAGGAACAAAATTTGTCTTTTGAGCCTAGGGTGGAAGTTGAGGGCCAACTAAAAAAGGGAAAAAATCCATGATATGTGTTGCAACAGGAGGTCTTCCATGATATGATGGAGAAAGAAACATTGCCTAAGCTTCCCCAAGTACATGAGGTATGAGTTCATGTTCATGAGCCAACACATACTATAGAGGGAGAAATATTGTTGCAACAACTAGAAGCACAATGAAGGAAATTTGAGGTAGAGCTTGCAAAGCGGTTAGAATCCCAACAAAAAGAGCATGAGAAAATTCTTACAAGGGAGTTAGCTGTACATAAAGAAAGATGTCAAAAAGAACTACAAGTAAATCCGATGATCACATTGTCTGTTACAACAAAGGCATCAAAAGCAACATAGCATGTTCTTTCTTCTACATCAAAAGAGCCTACACAAGTGTAGGAGATGCAACCTCTTGTTTGTAAGGATTCACAAGGGCTTGGGGAGGAACATATGTTGCAGCTACAACATGAAGAAACACACACACACCACCAACCACACCATCAAAGTCAACTCTTGTTGGCCATAAGGGTTTGGAGGTTATAGAGTAAAACAATGTGGTCTAGGTCAATTGCTTAGACCAAGAACCATCAAGAGGATGCCCCGTAAGGCACCTAGCTCTACAAAAATGCAAGTTGCCCTTGATCATGCTCATTCTAGAGCATGAGGAAGATTTTAATAAGAAATATCAAGTAAGTCTTTCTCAACAAGGCAATGCCCCAATGCTAGAATTCTTCATCATCTTTAACATTGGGAAGGAGTTCTATGCAGTAGTATGCTCATCATACTTGTTGATTCACTTGATTACCCTTATGCATGGAACAAGAAATAAACTTGTAAGGAAAGGAAGTTATTTAGATAAGCCAAGCAATGGCTTTTTTTGTTCTTTAAAAAAAAAAATTTCTTTTACATAATAGAGTAGGTGTCTTTCTGCTTTCCAAGAAGTGCACAAGCACAACTATTCACTCTTGGATATAGAAAATTTTGTAATTTTTCTAATTGTAGAGGCAAAATTTTGTGAAGTTGTATGTGGAATGGCATCTTGTTCTTTTTGGTGACTCCAAGCCCAATGGATTTCTTAAGGCCACTAATCTATGCTTAGTAGGACAACATCCCCTCTGAGTCACCAAGAATGTTGGCCATTTTTTCCCCGCATTCAGCCAATCACTAATATTCAATAAGAGAAACCTTCAATGGGTTATTTTATTTGTATTAGGTCATCATGCTAAGTTGGTGGCTAACATTTTATGTTAGCTCAGTCCCTTCATTGACTGAGTTGACTCAATTTGTTCTTTTACCATGCTATAGTTTCTTCATTGATTGAGTGAACTCAGTTTAGTCTTGGTCAGGTTGACCCACAAAAATGAGATCCAATAGCTTGTGTATTTTCATAAGAATATTTGTCCATCCTCCCAAAAACATGAGATGCTACCATGCAATGTCATTTCGACATTTCTTAATATTGTGGAGTCTTTGTAGGGCTCCAAGGTACAAAATTGTGCCACATATATTGAGTGCTCCAAATAAGTTGGCTCTGGTGGGTTTGTGGGTGATAGAGTATTGTTATCTATGATTGGTCCATGTACTTCCATATCAGTAGTTGGAAGGATCAAAAGTTTCATATGCATGCAAATGAGATGTTTCCACATGTTGCCATTCTGAAATTTCTTCATTTTTTGGTGTGTCCATGATGCTTTGAAGCCTAAAATTGTATGACAGTCATTGGATCCGACTCATCTTAGAGTCTCTTCACTGCATCTTAGTTGTCTACTAGAAATAGAGCTTGTCTTGACCATGCATTACTATAGTGGTGACTTAATCTCTCATTGGGGAGATTCCCATGGCATATTAGCTGTCTATTTTATGGGGATGATCTTCATCAATGATCAATATTTGTTTTTTTTTTTGGGAAATCAGAATCCCCCGTAGTCATTGTAATCACCTAAAAATGGTCATCTAGACTATTAGACCTCTTTTCAACATTTTGGCTAAATTAATTTAATCACTTACCTAGACCAAATTGCTAATAATCAATTTATTTGATTATAACCTATAGTTTGACTATGCTATCCTAAATTCATTATTTGATTAAAAGAACATGTCCCCTTTTAATTAAATAAAAGACCCCATTCTTCTAACCCACTTAAAGTGCACACATAAAGTCCTTTTTCTATTTTGCAATTAAAAGAAAAGGCTTTGTGACTTTTGTCTTATATGACAAATCAACTTATATTCTATTGGTTGACTTGTGTGTGCACATGGATCACTCCTATTTTCAAATTCCACCGTTGATCATCCACCATCTTCATCTTGATCTCTACCGTCCATACATCTTTAAAAGGGAGAGAGCTTTCCCCCTCAAAGCATCCATCCTCATTTTGAATATTGTTATGCTGCAGGTTTTCTAACAGGTTTCTTTGGAGCTTTGTGGAGAACTTCTCTTTCTTGTCTACATTCTCTCATCCATGGCATCATGGCATTCTAGCTTAGCTTAGCTTTCATTTTTACATGTAGCTTAATCTCACATAGCTTAATAATGGTATTGTAACACTCTCATCCATGCCTAGAATAGCTGCTCTTTTCATATTCATTCTAGCTTAATCTTCATTTGCATTGCATTCTTGAGGAACTCCTTGGGACATTTGCATTCTTGCATCTTGTCTTTGGAACCTCCCATTGCATGGTTTACTAGCAAGAAGAGTATCTCTAAGGCTCATCTGAGAGCTCTTGAACTTGAAATATACTCTCTTGCACTCCTTGGATAGGGAGCTCTAAGCCGGCATCCAAGCATTCCAACTCATGGAATCCTTTGAATAGAAGGGTTTAGAGTGGGACACTTTCGAGTGTACAGTCATGACTACATGTTGCGATGGATAACATGTCATTTTATCCCTTCTCACAGTTTTGTCCATGGCACACCATCAGGGCCACTTCTTCAATGTTGAACAACTTCTTGGGCATTTTTTGTGTGATGCCAATGCCCTCCATGCCTCTTTAATGCATGAAATGATCATATTTTTGGTGATTTGATCTCTTTCAGCTGGATGCATCATTCTTGGTTCTTCCTATAACTTAATGGGTAGATTACACTTCATGATCAAATTTCATTATGATTCTTAATTATTTCTCTCCTCTACAACTCAACTCTACCTAGTTGGAGTTTGAACTCAATGTAAACATTAGAGTAATGCATGAACTCTTTAAAAGGTAGTTGTAAATATTTCTTAGAGGTTCTTCTCTATCTGTATTTTGTAGCAACATTATGCTCTGCAATTTTATGTTTTCCATTAATGAAAAAATATTGTTCTTACCAATTATGGCCATTCATTAGTTTGTGCATATTTTTTCCTTGTAGTGAACATTTATTTTCTATTTTATTGATTCATATGTTGTCTTAAGTCTATTAGTAGTTGTTGCATAGCGAAATATCTTTCCTTTTAGCACTTCAATAAGCTCCAAACTTCAATGTGGTTCCTTGGAGATAAAATAGAGACAAGATTGGTGTATTTTGGGTGTTTTATTAATGTGTAGTACAAGTATAGGCAGAGATTATAACCACATTTTCAATTTGGTGCACCTTCATTCCCTTTCAACATTTAATTATATGCATTCTTTCTCCCTTTTCCTCTCAAGTGGTAGTGTAGGTGCATCCTAATTGTAACGAAGTTGATCTTCTTCAAAGATTCAACCTCAGCGAGAAAGTACTACACTTGGAGGTTTTCACCATGTTACATAAGGTTGCTTGAGGGTCATACCTCAAGCAAGGGTCTAAACTTTTGTGTCAACAATCGTCAATACTAGTATCTATTCTATCATCATGAGATGGTGTACCTGTCACTACAAAAAGTTAATCAATGTTATACTATGATCAAATGAACATGAAAGTACTAATCAAACCATATTTAACACATTAAAAAAATATAGCAAAATAAGAATTTACTAACTCTAGTTGTAGCAAGCATGGATTTTTATATGTTCCTTGTTGTTGATCCCATAGTCAGCTATCTTAGAGTGTTGGCCAACCTCGTTAAAGGAGGCATATGCACATCATCAAGACCTAAAAAATAATCATATATACAATGAATTTTCTTTTTAAAATATATATTACAAAAATATGACAACAATAATATAAAACTATCAATAGTAATCATGAAGAAAATAATGGCACAATTTTGACTATTAATGGACTACAATAGAGAAACATTGGTGATTTTTTTGATATCCCTTCTAATAGTTGAAAATTGAAATCACATACCTGTAGGAGCTACACTAGTACCCTCATTAGGTGGAACAACATGGTGAGGTCTCAAAAATGTTGTAACAACACATACATATTTTGGTTCATGATCCATAAATTAGTATAAATTTGTATCATCTTAAAATAGAAGTACTTTGATGTTAAGAGAATTTATCCCTCTAATTAAGTGGTATGGGGTCATGTCAAGCACCATGAATGGGTCTTTGCATGGATCTGGTTGTTTTCCCCTACTCTCTCTCTCTCTCTCTCTCTCTCTCTCTCTCTCTCTCTCTCCAGTCTATTTCTAAAAAACTACTCTATGAAACTAAGGACTTTGGCCTATAGGTCAAGGATGACCTTGACCCTGACCTAGGTTAAGGATGACCTCGAACCTCACCAAGGTTAGGGTCAACCTCATCCCTAACCCCAAGTCCCATTTTTTATTTCTGGAAGTTTTGGGATCTCAAGCTTTGGCAAGTTTCTTTTCCCACTTTTGGGTCAATTGTTTTGGGTTTTGGATTGGTAGATTCTTAAATTAAATTTAATCTAGGTTCATTCCTAGGGGTTAAGGTTAAATTGGATTTACTGCTCCTATGTTAGACTTCTCTAGGAGTTTGTGCCTTAGATCTCTATATAAGGAAGCCTTCTTCCATCATTTTGACATCTACTTTTCTATGAACTAGGAGCTACCTTTTATGAAGTGTATGCATTATTCTATGAAATGAAGATATATTAGCATTCAAGCATTCAAGCATTCAAGTGTTCAAGTGTTCAAGTATCCAATTCATCAAGGAGGTCTATTGTTAGCCATTGAAGGATTCAATCTCTATTGAGCCCTCTTGTTGAAGATTTCTCCACCCATATTCATCCAAGCCTTCTTCTATGCAAAGATACATTAAAGCTTGGTGTTGAAGATCTAATGACATTGATTTGAGGCATCCTACGTACATTGCTTCATTAATTTGCAACATCTCTACTTGTGGATTCAAGGATTCGAATACTCCACAAGGATTTACACATGAGCAAGGTTCCATCTATTTTTTTTATGCATATATTATTTTAATTATATTTCAAGGTTAATTCCAAACTAGAGTCTGACTAAGGCAAACCCCCCCTCCAAAAGAAAAACCATTTTTCTTGCAGATACAGGTGTGGAACAACAAATTGCAGAGTAGATTTGGATACCCTTTTTATCAAACTTGCAAGATCCATGAATAGAATTTTTTTTGGAGTAGTGCAGGTCAAGGTTAAATTTATAGGGTGCCCTAGGGTAAGATTATGCCCTACCAATAGGGTCAAGGTCGACCTCCCTTCAAAAAGAAAAAAAATATTTATGGGTTTTCTTTGTCTCAACATTTCTAGTCTGGAACAAGTTGTAGAATTCCCTAAAACTATATACAAACATAAGAAATTAGTATTTTCTAGATTCAAGGTTAGTATTTTTAAAAAAAAATTATTTTAGGATTCAATCACATACTCCCCTTAAAATAGAAAGATCATAAAACCTCCTTTCTCCCTATTCTCCATCACATGATCTATTTTTACATTGATCACTTTATTTTTCTTAATTAGTTTGGATCATTCCTTTTGGAAATTAGGGTTAAGAAAAAAACCTTATTTTCTTTCTATTCAGAAACATAAAGCTTTATTGAACTATTGTCTTAGCTAAAGATTCATTGTTTCTTACTTCCAAACAAGGTGCTCTTTGACACAATTCATTTCTCATCACCTCCTTCTCTTCGGTTGGATTTGGATACATCACAAGTGAAAGAATTGTTAGATTGATATTTTTGAGGCTCTTTTTACACATATAGGGCCACTGGTATGTGTCATCATCACATAATAATATGGCCACCATATCAGCAACTAATTGTTCTTGTGTAATTGGTTCTTTTCCCTTTCCCTAAGCATCAAATTGTGACAAAAACATCATTAAAACAATAAAAAAAAGTCCAAAACTTTAAGGAAAATAAAATAATAATATGATATTTTATAAAATTACATTTTCACATTTTTTATACAAAAGGTTTACCTGCACTAAAGAAGGGGCGGGAGCAACATCCCTACCTCTATCATCTGATGGATCGGCTATGTCACCCTATGACAAATAATATATATAAAAACATCAGCATAGTGAAAGGAATAGTTGACTTAGCAAAAAACTTATCAATAAAATGGTATATTATATATTGGAGTTATTAATTAGAAGTAATTAGTTTAAATATTACATATATAGTACTTAGAAGCCATGTGATAGTAACTTTCTTTGTATCTATGTGATTCAAATTGTAATCCATTAGCAACTCTTCCCCTGCACTTATTAATTGTCTTACGCATATAAAAAAATGATTTTGTTGTCATATCAGTCAAGTTTTTTATTAGTGACACACACTTATTCAGATTGTATATGGTTACCAAGCTCATTGTATAGTTCACAGTGTTTGCCATGTAATTCAGCTATTCACCAAGTTCTACAGTTGCTACTGAGTCCTTTGGACAAATCCCAGTGGTTATCTATTAGATTTAGTTAATCTAAAGACCAGCAGTATAAACCATGCATTTCAGTTGATGTCGAGTTTATCAGTGGTTACTAAGAAGTGCAGTGTTCACTAAGTTTTTAGTGTACATGATGAGAATCTAGTGTTAACTAAGCTTCCTAGTGATAACCAAGAGACTCAGTTTATACCAAGCTTGAGGTGAGAGTGTTTATCAAGTCATACAATGTAAATCAAGAGACTTAGTTTATATGACGAGTTTCACAATATGTACCAAGTCACCAGTGTAGACTGAGTTCAAGACTACTTAGAAGTGATCAATATGGACCGAGCTTCTACATCTACCGAGTGCATGATGATGTCAAGCAATGGCAGTGGATGTTATGTATCAAAACCTCACTAAGTCAATCTTTAGAACCCGAGTGTCTTCATGTGGGCCGACTTTATAATATTTATGTTAACATGTATTGTGGTTGAATTTGTAATTTGTATAATTGGATATATATATCAAGTCACTAGTGTGGACTGAGTTCAACAGTACTTAGAAGTGATTAGTATGGACCAAGCTTCTACATCTACCAAGTGCATGACAATGGATGCCATGTATTAGAACCTCATTGAGTTGGTCTTCAGAACCTAAGTGTCTTCATGTGGGCTGACTATGTAACATTTGTGGTAACTTGTATTGTGGCTAAATTTGTAATTTGTATAATTGGGTTGATGTATGTAATGCATTGTATCATATCCAAGATGTGTGTGTGAAAATATGAAGATGTGAATGCAAATTAATCAAAGAAAAGTAGAAGGAGCGAATTACGAAGGCCATAATAGCATAAGTAGCAATAGAGACATATCTATCATGGAAAGGTGATCAATACACAAAGGAATCTCATTTAGCAAGCCATGTTGTAGATCAGAGATCTACTGCTACTTCATCCTAATAGGTGGATCAGTCAAATCCTTTAACAAAGTAGACCTATCAGTCTTTTGTAAATATCTTTACTGAGTGCATATTTAATTGTATCTTTATAAATCCTTTCACAAGGTGGACGTAGCAGTCCTTATTGCTCCTAATAAAGTAGATCATCAGAAGTGATCAATGTAAGCTTTAACAGGCTAACTTTATACTGTAGTACTAAAGTTGTGGGTATCATCCCCACCCTAGTTTTACTTTCTATTTGCAAGGTTTCTGGGTCACCAAATCTTTTTGTTAAAGTGTTATGAATGCTTTTGTGTTTTTAGTTTCTTATACATGCAATTAGATCAGAATTTATATGATGGATTAAATGCTAATTGAATGGTTGGATTAAGAGCTGAAATTTTTGAAGTTTTAGAAGTTATTGATTCACCCCTCCCCTCTAAGTAACTTAACTTAGTCTTGAATATTTCCAACAAATTTCCCTCACATGCCTTGAAAATTTAATTGGGTCGCTTATTAATTGACCCAAGACACATACTATTTATAAAACTTGCAATGTCCCCTATTGCTTTTGGCCTTCCATCAATGTACATAGTAAGTCTTTTACTTTGATCATTTTATTTTTCTTTCCATGATAAATAATTTTCTAATAGTGCATACATATGTATAATTTTTTTATATTGAACTATCTATATCCAATTATTGTAATTGTAACAAGGTCCAACATACTCCATTAATTCAACAACTTTGTTATAACTAACCTTTATGCCATCCATGGAAAATAGGCCCAAACCTTGTAATGATGATAGATCTATGTGATATATCCTCTCATTAACAAAAAAAATAGTGTTAATTGGAGGTAATTCCTATTGGAAATATTCAAGACTATGCTAGGTTACTGAGAAGGGAGGGGTGAATTAGTAACGTCAATTTTTTTTACCAAATTCAGATCTTAATTGCAATAATTTGATTACCATTTAATTCATTAAATTAGATCTAACTACATGCATGAGAAACTGAAAGCATAAAACATTCATAACACTTGAACATAATAATTTGGTGACCCATAAACCTTCCAAATAGAAAGTAAAATTGGGGTGGGCATGATACCCACAAAACTTCAATACTATAGTTTAAAGTTGGCCTATTAAGGCTTATAATGATCACTTCTAATGATCTACCCTGTTAGGAGCAATTAGGACTACTAGGTCCACCTTGTTAGAGGTTTTACAAACACACAGTTAAGTATGCACTCGGTGAAGAGATTTGACAAAAGACTGTTAAGTCTACCTTGTTAAAGGATTTGGACTGGTTCACTTGTTAAGATGAAACAATAGATCTCTAACTTACAATTAAATTGCTGATAAAGATTCTTTAAAGTATTGATCACCTTTATGTGATAGATATGACTTTGCTGCTCCTTTCCTGATATGGCCTTACAATACACTTTGTCTGCTACTAATTCTCATTCACATGCCTTTGTTTCACATTATTTTCACATTATTCCACACTTGGATATGATACAATAGATTACATATATATACCAATCCAATTTACATAATTACAAAGTTGACCAATATACAAGTTAACACCAATATTACAAAGTCGGCCCAAATGAAAGCACTCAAGTTTTGAAGACTAACTTGGTGAAGTTCTAATACATGGCATCCACTATCACTACTCAACATCGTCATGCATTTATTAGAAGTAGAAGCTCAATCCATATTAATCATCACAGAGTAGTCTCAAACTCGGTCTACACTAGTGACTCGGTAGATACTGTATAACTTGGTAGAAATTGAATTACTCATTTACCATGACTACACTTGGTAAACACTAATTGTCACATAGCTTGGTTAACACTAACTTTGCTTCACATGAAATACTAGCTCGGTAGAAACTACAAAGCTTGGTAACCATTGAACTACTCGAGTTGAATTGCTAGACTTCACACTGCCTGATTCTACTTGGTTTGAACTATTGCACTTCACACCAACTAAAAGCTTTGCCTACATATCTAACAAGAATCTAATTTTCATATCATGTGTAAAGTTTGAACTAGGGTCAAGTTGCAACTGCTATGCACTAGCCTTTAGATTTTCATCAATCTTTATCAGTTTGCTCTTTATTTCATTTGAGAACTCTGTAACATCACACAACTTGCCAAAAAGTGATGTTACATTTGTGCAAGAGGTTTCAAGACTGGTCAAAATTGAGGAAAGCTCCACTTTCTGAATAGCTATTTGTTGAGCAATGTGCTCAAGCACTTTATTATCAGACTTTTTTTTTGTTTTCTCAATTAATTTGTCTTGACCACTAGAGTCCTCATTAAACTTCTAGACTACCTCTTCTAATTGAAATAGAATGTATTGAGAAGTATCAACTTCAACACCTATCGCCCTAATCAAAATATTTTCGGCATCTTCTATGATATTATGTTCTCTATCTCTCTCCTCTCTCAATTTCTTCTACTCTGCCTTCTTTTGGAGGAGTTGACTAGCTATATGCATTTTATCTGTAGTGGCATTATCAAAATCCCATTTTGGAATCAAAATCCCCTCATCTAGGTTCATATCCTCCTTTATCTCCTTTCCTCTACTCAAAAATCTTGTACTTGGTTGAGCCTTAGGTTCAACCGTCCTTATACTTAATGCCTTTAAATCTAGAACGAAAACAATTGTAGAGATAGTAGGACTAGCAGTAAAAATTTATATAGTACCAACATATGGAATATTGACTATAATGCTTACTAAATCCAAAACTAAATTATTTATAGAAGTATCCAAAACTATAAAAGACAAAACTGTAGAATCTAAAATTGTAGAACTCAAAATTGTACTTACTGCTAAAGAACACAAAATTGTAGAACATACTGTACCCATTGCTAATGATGTTGACTCAGGAGTTGAAGAAGAGGGAGGCTACAACTTGGTAGATAAAGTGGTAGACACTTCTATCAATGATGTGCTAAGCTGTGAGGGGGCAAAGAGTGATTGGATGTTTCATGTATCTGCTATGGTCACAATCAAACTTGCTGAAGTTGTCTTTGAACTTGATGTAGCTACTGATTTTCTTGGAGAGTGAGGAAGTGAGGCAACGCCTATGGCTACTATCTTCATAGGATTAGTCTCCTTATCATCTTCTTTGTCTTCCTTAGTAGCTTCTTCCTCTTTGTCTTCTTCAACTTCTTCATTGTCAAAATGTGTTGGCTTAGTGTATGTTTCTTCTTCTTCTTCATTATTGTCATCATCCTTGATTTCTATAGGGAAGTCACTCTATTTATGCAAGTGATAAAAATTCTTCCACATACTTGTGGCATTCTTAACCACATGCTCTATATCTTTTAACAAAATTAAACAAGTTTTAAATCTAAGAGTTCTCTTATCTTCATTTTTCTTTATAGACTCTTTTTCCTTAGCATCTATGATGCTCCATAGAACCTGCCTCAGGGTTTGTGCATAGATATTTTTTTTTGTTTGCATAGTTGAGTCCCATCTTGTCTTTAATTTCTTTAATAATTTAGTAGAGATCTGGGAGGCTATCTGATCAGGGGAATACTTCCATTTTCTCATCTTGGTTAGGACTAATTCTTCAACCCGTTTCTTCTCAACCTCTGTCCAAGACTCATACTTCAATGATTTGAAGTTGGTTATGATTGAAACTTCTTCAAATTGTTTCAATTTTTCTTGGAAGGTGGGAGGAGGCTTGCTAAACACAACTTCACTACCTTTCTTCCTAGATCTCCTAGTGAACACTATAGTGGATGGCTTGGTGATGATCACCTTGCCTTTCTTCTTCACTGGCTCTTTTTTTTTTTTTTTGACTCCTCTTCATCCTCTACTTCATCATCATCTTCTCCCTTACCCTTAATTAACATAAGAGGTGTGATGGTTTTTAATTTTTCTATTTTCCTCTTACCTTTGTTAACCACCTATGGAAGCTTGATTTCAAGCTCTATCCTTGCCTTGGCCTCATCATATGTTCCAAAGTGGGGTGCCTTTGGATCAACAAGTTCATTTATCAAGGCTTCAATAATGTCCTTTGCTTCATTTATATTTACCTCATGGTGAAGAGGTTTTACCCATACAACTCTGGGTTTCACTACCTGAATGTAGACTTTGTCACTATCTACCATGAAGCAAATGTTATCTTTGTAATCTTCAACCAATTTTTGGGGTATCCTGAATCTATTATTCATTTTCTCCTTGAAGACATCAAAATAATTATCCATTATACTAACAAAATTTTCTCCCATTTTTGCAATATACTCATTAATCTAATAGAAAACTGGCACATCCTTTCTCCATACTATCGTGCCTTTTGAAGGGAAAAAAATTTGAACATAGAAAAATAGACATGTCAACAATGAACCAAATTTGCAAGGGTTGTTCTTGGAGGTTCTAATACTTTCCATATTTTTGTTAAACTACTTTAACAACAAATCTGCAAGATCATATGACAGATTATTCTTCACAAATTAGAATGCCAAGTCTATTGCTTCACATGACACACTGTTTAGATGACTAGAAGTGTAGATCTTGTGAGCTATCACATGTATGCCAAATTTTGGTTCTGCATTAGTTACACTACTGATCTTCATACCTTTACCATTCCACTCAGCTATGGTTTTCTTCTCTAACTCCACCTAACCTAGGGTTTTGATCTTTTATAGGACCCTCCTTGTATGTAATTATAGAATATGAATTTTTCGTGTTAAACCTTTTATAGGAGAATTGGAACAGATTGAAGTTATGTTTTATGGAATTAAGAGTAGTTGATACATCCATATTCTAATACTCTGTGATTCAAGAACTGCTACATTATCTCAACTAATTAAACATTAAAATTTCACTAACAAAGATAAAGAAGCATTTCAACTAATAATAAGGGTGTCAATTTTGGTATATTGATGATTAGGTTTTGTGCCTTCAGATAGTGCAGTATTCCTTATCTAGTGATGTTATGAGGATAGGTATATGCATGCCTAATGATGATTATTCTAGTATCTTAATCTAAATTAATGGATAAGTTATGTTATATTAATTTTTTGAATTATGATGATTAAATCTGAGGCCTTGCCCTGACTCATCGTAGCATAGTTGAAACATTATTATTTTGATGCTCATGACTTGATATGACAGAACATTATTTGATGCATTGAACATTATTATGCTATTTTATGATGTGTGATGCTTTACTTTTAGATATTTGACCTTGTCATTTAATGCTTTATGAACATGTACGATGATGAAGTAAATGAATGCAAAACTAACACTTTGATTATGCAATTTTAATAGTAAAAAATATGAGTAGAATTAGATAAACAATTGATTATTAGAAAAATGGATGTTTTAATTTATATGATTTTTTTGATATGTAAATTACATAATGCATGTGGTTTCTCGAACCTACTGATGTGTGCAATGAGTGTGCAGGATATTTAGCCGAAAAACTTGATGGAAAGACAGAACTAAACCCCTTGTTAATTTGTGCCATCTTTGCATTGTCTTTCTTTGAAGGTTGTTAATTGGTCTTACTATCCTCTTAGCCTTTGTTTGCTTCCTATTAAGTCTTTAAGGTTTAAAAAAATTAAATTTAAGTGCCCTAGGGGTAAGGGTTTCGGTGGGGAGTACTTTTCACCTCCTTAGCCTCTTTGTTTGACTTTTAGGATCATAATTAGAGGTAATTTGGAGTAGTTTTTTTTTTTTGGTTACCCAATCTCTGGCTTTTGGAGAGAAGACGAAGATTGAAGGAAATGAAGGATAAGCTCTTCTCAACTTGTCATTTTGCCATAAATTTTGTGAAGATAGGGAGGGTTCTTCACTCTTTTGATCTTGTTCTCTTATTGTTCATGCTTGATTCATGCATAAGGTATTGTGATGATCTTTGTATTGCTTGTATGTGTGTGTGTTGAGGGTGTTTTGGGAGGGATCTTAACTTGTTCTTGATGTTATTCTTATGCTTGTATTGATGTTTTGTTTTTGAAGGGATTTCATGAGGATTGTTTTGGCATCACTCACCCTTGGGTAGGGAAGAAGTGGCCATGTATGGGGGAAGGGCCTTAGTTGGACCTCAATAGTGTAGAGTCTCCTCTCATGGTGAGAGGAGGGAAAGAGGGTAGGGTGTATGGGCCCCTACTTTTCATCCCATACTTTGTATGAAAATTTGAATTCTTGAAGAAGGGAAGGAATGAATACCCCTTGTTATATTGGCCCCGAAAGGGCATTTATAGAAGAACAAATGTTCTTAAATTATTAGCCCCAAAAAGGCTATGTTAAGGAATGGTGATTGACATCTCCTATTGAGAGAATCCACCTCCCCCCTATTTTGGTTCAATGTTGAACCTATTGTGCAAAATTGGGTTGGGAATGCATGCTTGAATTGCTCATCATATTATGTTGATTTACCCCATGTTGGTTCTTGTCTCTCCATGGTTCCCTTGGTGCATTGAAGATTTTGGAAAAAGACCTCTTGTGAAGAACCTAAAAGAGATCTCATTTGAATTGTAACATTATGTAAAAATGTATTTAAATTTTGATGTATTTGGCAAAGATGTCGGGTTTTCTTACTGGTTCTTTCTCTATGGAGCCTTGAAATAGGTTGATCTATATAGAAAAGAAAAAAAAAAAAGAGATTGAAACATGTCTCTTGCATATGAGGTTTTCGTATTTCAGTTTTATGCATATGTGAAATGACAAATAGGTAAAATGGCGATGTTTCAATTTTGCTAAGGAAGAAATTATGTTAGGTTGAAATTTTCAATTTGATTCGAGAATTTTGGGAGACCAAAGAAATGAATCTCGCATTGTCGATAAACTAAATCATTCAATCTCCCTTGTTAACTAAGCAATTAGTAAAATCCAATTTGGAAAGGATATATATACACCTATTGTTAAAATACAGTTGCCAAAAATATGCACATACTTTCAAAAAAAGAAAAAGAAAACAAAATTCTCAAACACCACCTATAGGATGCTGGAAATTGTATGGGAAAAATATTCATTCCCTTGCTAAGATAGAGTATATTCCAAAATGGATTCCTTTAGAAATTTGATTTGTAAATCTAATTAATATTAAATTTACGTATAAGAAATTAAATAAATATCCTAAAAGAGTATCTACATAACTTTAAAACATAACTCCTAGCTCTATCTCATACTTACCTAAAAATCTTTAAAACATGAATGCATATATTCCCCCCCTCTATGAAAATTTGCATCTAACTAGAGTAAGTACTCACACGGATTCCCATTTCAGGCATAGGACAGCTGGGTGGGCATGTCAGTTTAAATGGGCCGCAGGAAGCAAGGGTAAAATATTCAAAGAACAAACAAACAAAAAAATGCATAGCAAACTTCATTGTTACTTCCCCATTTCCTTACCTTAGGTAGCGCCCACTAAGGGAGGTCATGTTAGGTGTAGTAGAGGGGGGGTAGACCTGAATAAAGGTCTTGGTCAATGTGCAAGTTGCTCAGGCAGCGCACAAGCTATTGGGAGAGGTGTTTAGGTGTGTGGAGAGTTAGGGTGGTTAGAGTTAGAGAGTGGGGTTAAGGGGGACAATTAGCATGTGAATGGCTAGGCTTAGGTTGTATAGGGTTAAGTTAGTTTTAAATTATTATTTATAGTATTTGTTAATAGGATCAGTTTTAGATAAGTTGAAATAGAGTTATGTAAATTGTATATTTAAATGTTAGATAGAGTTAGTTGTCAAGAAAAGTAATGATAGGTTAGTAATGTTTAAGATTAGTATGTAAGGAGTGTTAGTTAAAGTTATAGCTTGGTTAGGTTAGTAGGTAATGTATATAAAGATTTAAAGTTAATTAAATTTATGATTACATTTGTCATGTTAAATATTGGTAATGGTCCATAGATAGTTAGTTAAGTTAAAATACTTTGTTAGAAATTCTTTAATAATAAGAATAATTTATTAGTTTTAAGTTTTATTTTAATTTAGTGTAATTTGATTCTAGGTATCATTCTAGTTAGCTATGAAATAGATTTAGTTTTTAGTTATTAATTTATGTTATTAAGTTAGCATATGGTTGTTAGTAAGAGTTTGAGTGATGTGAATTTGGTGTATAGTATGGATTGTGGAATGTGAATTTTTTTGAATCAATTTTTTTGTGGAAATTAGTGTAGGTAAATATTGGAAATTATCCTTAAGCAGGTAGCCAGAATTATATTCGACTTATAGTTGATTTATTAACTGGATACTTTAGTGTTAGTACCTTTGCTATTGATTTATAATTCGATAAAGTTAATTTCTATTACTGATTTAATATATTGTCTAAGGTTAGTCGATTTATTTAATTTGTTTAGAGGGATAATTATTAGTGTCTGTTAAGATGAAATTTAGTATAAATTAAACCTGAATAGTAGATCTGCAAATTAGTTCTTTCTTAATATCAGTGGTCATATTGTCTTAAATTATTGATAGCATTAATGTATCTTAAATTTGACTTGGATTAATGCAGGTTATGAGTTGAGTTTGACCATTAGGTTTAACTTTAAGTATTGAATTTATAACTCAATAGTTGTCTAGCATTTCATGTTACTATTGTTCTAAGGATGTACGATCTTAATTGGGTAAATAATAATTTTGGTGTTAGACCTTTCAATGAACTTAACTTAGTTGGTTTACATTGATTAAACAATGATCTATAAGAGTCCTAATTGTTTTCTTTTGTGTAACTATTATAGTCTTGTGATAGGTCTTTTAGTAAATTGAATTTAGTTGTTTAAGTTAATTAATTGATCCATCAACAAATTTTTGGGGTAACAACTTGTTTCTTCCAAGTGTTATTATCTGAGTTTTAGTCACTCAGTGTTGATAGAAGTTTTTTGCTACCGTCCTTGGTGTACCTTATCTTAACTGAATTTAACCTTTCAGCGTGGTGCTTTTAGCTTTAAAAAAAATTTAAAAAAATCGGTATGTTTTTGACCCAAATTTTGGGCGTGACACTTCTCCAGCTTGAGATGCATACAATATAAAAATTATGCTACCAATGCAGTATAATAGTCTCAATCATCTCCAAACTTGGTCTTGATGTGATTAATCATCTTCTTGTGATGAAGACTAGTTGCTCAAGCCATAACTGACCATTGTGAACTCAGCTTAGGATGTATCTGATCCATTTGATTTGGAAACTTCAGGGCAGGTGGGGAATGTGGGTTAAACCCTTATCTTTCAAGTGCTTATGTTTGGGTTTAAGAACACCATTTACACACAATTCACCTAGGGCATCACCGATCTCTAGGGTTCCAATTTCTTGAATTGCACACTTAAAATGAGTTTGGATATCGTTAATGAGTAGTACCTTAGGAGGGATCTACGATTATGGTATGTTTGGATCTAGGGTTTCTGTAGTTGCTAGCACAAGTTTGAAATCTAGTGCTTTCCATTCAACTCCTTGGATCAACATTTTTGGCCCTTTCCTTACCTTGCTACTATTGCTTGATGCTACCATGACTACTCAGTAGATTATGAAAAAAATTGAAGAGTTTATTTGAAATTTTTTCTCAAATTCACTTGATCATGCTGCAATTCACTTGATCACAATAACACTTAAAATTCTCAGTGAAAAATGATTTTTATTTCCTACTCTTTGATAAAAAAATTCCTTTAATGCTCAGTACAAACGTAGCTATGATGACATCACTATGCATGGCAGGCTGTCATCCACTATCTACTCAGATCACTCAATAAAGGCTTCATAACTCAGTAATCAAACATGTTCTTACTACTCCTAACTTTGCTTAGTAGAGTCCATGACTTGACCTTACTCGATAGAGAAGGTAACTTGGTGATAACTAATATCGATCTTCAGTGATCCTTTTGTATCTTAAATACTAATTTTGGTCTTTACTTCCTTTCAATTTTGGAATAGTTTGGATGTGATCATGATAACATAGTTCCAGTTCTTTCTTAAGAATTTAGTTGGAAATGGTGGAGTCACCCACTTCTTGAGTGACATGACCATCATTGCTTGGACTACCTTCCTATGTAGATTTAGGAATCCATTGCTACCTCATTTGCTTTCTAATGTTATCTACTTTTTCTTTCTTTTCATCTTCAACTCTACCTATATTCATGCAATTCTTGGCTAGATGACCAAGTTTTGTACAAGTGAAACATCTTATGTTGGTATCTCTCTTCCTTATGTGGTGTTTAACACAGTTCATGACAATGTGTCCATATTCTCCACAGTAATGATATCTACACCAAGTGTTATAGTCCCAAATGAATATTGCTTTCACAATTTGCTTTGCTAGATTGAATGACTTTGTTCTACAATTGGATGCCTTGTGACCTTATTTTTTGCATTTGTGACACTTCCCTTCAAATTTTGGTTTCTCTTTGCATTCATTAGCCTTGTGACCATGCTAATTGTAATTGTAGCATTTACCATTGAATTTTGCTTTACCATTACTCCAACATCTATTTGATGTATGACCTATCTTACCACAGTGATTACAAGTAGGTCTTTGATTCCTTTGAGCACCTTGTTTGGAGGATTCACCTTCTTCTTTGTATCCAATTCCTAATTTACCTTTTTGTCTATAGAGATTCTACTCATTCAGCTGAATCAGTTGATTCATGTCTATTTGGGATTTCATCATTCTTTCATTGATTTTCTTTTTAGTTTTTAGGTCATTTTTCAAATTTTCACTAATTTTTTTTTCATATCTCAACTCACTTCTTATTCTTTCATTGATTTGTCTTTACAAATTTAGATCATTTCTTAATCTTTCATTGATCTATCTCTGGCTCATGATCACTACTCGACATCATCATGCATTCAGTAGAAGTAGAAGCTGAGTCCATACTAATCATCACATAGTAGTCTCAAACTTAGTTTGCACTAGTGACTCGATAGATACTGTATAACTTGGTAGAAATTTAATTACTCATTTACCATGACTACATTTGATAAACACTAATTATCACATAGCTTGATTAACACTAACTTCGCTTCACATGAAATACTAGTTCGGTAGTAACTACAAAGCTTGGCAACCATTGAACTACTCGGGTTGAATTGCTAGACTTCACACTACCTGATTGTGCTTGGTTTGAACTATTGCACTTCACACTAACTAAATTCTCTTGGTAACCACTAGAATGCTATTCGTATTGTAGAGCTTGGTGGCTACTAAATTATGTGGCAAACACTATATACTATTCAATGAGCTCGGTAACCATACAGAATCTAAATAAGTGTTGTCACTAATAAAAAACTTGACTGAATGTCAACAATTTCCCCCTTTGGCATTAGTGACAAAAAAACTTATCAACCAAAACTTATATACATCATAGTGTGTTATTGGCTCAGTATGGTATACTATTTTTTTGAGATTTTTCAAAATTTTTCTTTGTTTGTATATACAGTATACTATATCTACAAATTCTCTACTATATACAATTTTCTCTGTTTGCATGATTCTCTCCCATACAATATACATAATATAACAAGTATCTCTCGCTATAAATGGCATATTGAGAGTCTCTCCCCCTTTTATTATCTCATGCCATATATAGAATACTAAGTGTCTCTCCCCATATATACATACTGTCTCTCCCCCTTTTTGACAATAATCCCATAAATTTATTCAAAATTTATTTACATGGAGACACCAATATAAGAAAGAAAATTAGAATGTACCTTAAGTATAAGTGCTAGAGCCTTATCCTAGTTCTCTTGCAAAACTTTGCATGTATGTAGAGCAATTTGCACTTCTAAAGAGAGTTCCATCATGTGATCTGCAATAGAGAAGTTATTGTCATGAATCAATATTTTTGAATAAACAATATACTTTTGCATTGTATCTATGATGGGAAGGATCATATTTTTAATATCTATCAGTGAAGACAATATCCTTGCTTCTTATCTCAACAACTTTGCCTACCTATCTATCAAGAATCTAATTTTCATATCATGTGCAAAGCTTGAACTAGGGTCAAGTTGCAATTGTTGTGCACTAGCCTTCAAATCCACATCAATCTTTGTCAGTTTTCTCTTTATTTCCTTTGAGAACTTGGTAACATTACACAACTTGCCAAAAAGTTATGTTACATTTGTGCAAGAGGTTTCAAGACTGGTCAAAATTGAGGAAAGCTCCACTTGCTGAATAGCTATTTGTTGAGCAATGTGTTCAAGAACTTTATTATCAAACTTATTTTCTACTTTCTCAATCAATTTGTCTTGACCACTGGAGTCCTCATTAAACTTCTAGACTGTCTCTTCTAATTGAAACAAAATGTGTTGAGAAGTATCAACTTCAACACTTATCACCTTAGTTAAATTTTTTTTGGCATCTTCTATGATTTTATGTTCTCTATCTCTCTCCTCTCTCAATTTCTTCTACTTTGCCTTCTTTTGGAGGAGTTAACCAGCTATATGCATTTGATCCGTAGTGGCATTATCAAGATCCCATTTTGGAATCTCAATCTCCTCATCTAGGTTTATATCCTCCTCTATCTCCTTTCCTCTACTCAAAAATCTTGTACTTGGTTGAGCCTTAGGTTCAACTATCATTATACTTAATGGCTTTGAATCCGAAATGGAAACAATTGTAGAGATAGTAGGACTAGTAGTGAAAATTGATATAGTACCAACAAATGAAATACTGATTGGAATGCTTACTGAATCCAAAACTAAAGTATTTACAGAAGTATCCAAAACTTTAGAAGACAAAACTATAGAATCCAAAATTGTAGAACTCAAAATTGTACTTACTGCTAAAGAAAACAAAATTGTAGAACATACTATACTCATTGCTGATGATGTTGACTCAAGAGCTAAAGAAGAGGGAGGTTGTAGCTCAATAGATGAAGTGGTAGACACTTCTATCAATGATGTGCTGAGCTGTGAGGGAGTAAAGAGTGATTGGACATTTGATGTATCTGTTGTGGTCACAATGAAACTTGCTGAAGTTGTCTCTGAACTTGATGTAGCTACTGATTTTCTTGGAGAGTGAGGAAGTGAGGCAATTACTGTGGCTGCTATCTTCATAGGATCAATCTCCTCATCATCTTCTTTGTCTTCCTTGGTAGCTTCTTCCTCTTGGTCTTCTTCAACTTCATTATCAAAATGTGTTAGCTCAGTGTATGTTTCTTCTTCTTCTTCTTCATTACTGTCATCATCCTTGACTTCTATAGGGAAGTTACTCTATTTATGCAAGTGATAAACATTCTTCCACATACTTGTGGCATTTTTAGCCACATGTTATATATCTTTTAACAAAATTAAATAAGTATTAAATCTAAGAGTCATCTTATCTTCATTTTTCTTTATAGACTCTTTTTCCTCAGCATCTGTGATGCTCGGTAGCAACTGCCTCAGGGTTTGTGCATATATATATTTTGTTGCTCGCATAGTTGAGTCCCATCTAGGCTTTAATTTATTTAATAATTCATTAGAGATCTAGGAGGCTATTTGATCAAGGGAGTACTTTCATTTTCCCATCTTGGTTAGCATCAATTCTTCAACCTGTTTCTTCTCAACCTCTATCCAAGACTCATACTTCAATGATTTGAAGTTGGTTATGCCTACACTTTCTTCCAATTGTTTCAATTTTTCTTGGAAGGTGGGAGGAGGCTTGCTAAACACAACTTCACTGCCTTTCTTCTCAAATCTCCTGGTGAACACTATAGTGGATGGCTTGATGATGATCACCTTTCCTTTTTTCTTCATTGGCTCTTCTTTTTTTGACTCCTCTTCATCCTCTACTTCATCATCATCTTCTCCCTTACCCTTAGTTAACATAAGAGGTGTGCTAGCTTTTAGTTTTGCTATTCTCCTCTTAGCTTTGTTAATCACCTGTGGAAGCTTGATTTCAAGCTCTATCCTTGCCTTGGCATCATCATGTGTTCCAAATTGGGGTGCCTTTGGATCAACAAGTTCATTTATCAAGGCTTCAATAATGTCCTTTTCTTCATCTATATTTACCTCATAGGGAAGAGGTTTTACCCATACAACTCTAGGTTTCATTGCCTGAATGTAGACTTTGTCATTGTCTACCATGAAGCAAACATCATCTTTGTAATCTTTGACCAATTTTTGGGGTATCTTGAATCTGTTATTCATTTTCTCCTTGAAGAAATCAAAATAGTTATCCATTATACTAACAAAATTTTCTCCCATTTTTGCAATATACTCATTAATTTGATACAAAACTGGCACATCCTTTCTGCATACTACCATGCCTTTTGAAGGGAAATACTTTTGAACATAGAAAAATAGACATGTCAACAATGAACCAAATTTGCAAGGGTTGTTCTTGGAGGTTCTGATACTTTCCCTATTTTTTTCAAACTACTTAAACAACAAATCTGCAAGATCATATGATAGATTATTCTTCACAACTTTAAATGCCAAGTCTACTACTTCACATGACACACTGTTTAAACAACTAGAACTATAGATCTTGTGAGCTATCACATGTATGCCAAATTTTAGTTCTACATCAGTTACACTACTAATCTTAATACCTCTATCATCCCACTTGGCTATGGTTTTCTTCTCTAACTCCACCCAAGCTAGGGTTTTGACCTTTGTTCTACCAAAATTTTAAGTACTCCAAAAGGTTTCCCTAGCTTGAGATGTGTACAATATAAAAATTATGCTACCAATGCAGTATAATAGTCTCAATCATCTCCAAACTTGGTCTTGATGTGATTAATCATCTTCTTAGTAATCAAGACTAGTTGCTCAAGCCATAACTAACCATTGTGAACTCAACTTAGGATGTATCTAATCCATTTGATTTGGAAACTTTGGGGTAGGTGGGGAATGTGTGTTAAACCCTTATCTTCCAAGTGCTTATGTTTGAGTTTAAGAATACCATTTACTCATAATTCACCTAGGACATCATCCATCTCTAGGGTTCCAATTTCTTGAATTTCACACTTAAAATGAGTTCAGATATCATTATTGATTAGTACCTTAGGAGTGATCTACAATTTTTCTTTGGATCTAGGGTTTCTATAATTGCTGGCACAAGTTTGAAATTTGGTGCTTTCCATTCAAGTCCTTAGACCAACATTTCTAACCCTTTTCTTGTCTTGCTACTACTACTTGATGCTTCCATGGCTACTCGGTAAGTTATGGAAAACTTTGAAGAGTTTATCTGCAAATTCCACTCGAAGTCGTTTGATCGCTCTAAAATTTGCTTGATTGTAATAACACTTAAATTTTTTAGTGAAAAATGATTTTGATTTCCTACTCTAATAAAAAATTTCCATTAATGCTCAGTACAAAGGTAGCTATGATGACATCATTATGTGTGATAGGCTGTCATCCACTATCTACTTGGTCTTCATAACTCAGTAATCAAACATGTTCTTGCTACTCCTAACTTTGCTCGATAGAGTCCATGAATCAACCTTAATCAGTAGAGAAAGTAACTTAGTGATAGCTAATACCAATCATTAGTGATCCTTTTGTATCTTGAATATTGATTTGGGTCTTTGCTTCCTTTCAATTTTGGAACTGTTTGGATTTGATCATGATAACATAGTTCCAGTTCTTTCTTAAGAATTTAGTTTGAAATGGTGGAGTCACCCACTTCTTGAGTGACATGACCATCATTGCTTGGACTAGCTTCCTTGATGGATTTAGGAATCCATTGCTACCTCATTTTCTTTCTAATGTTATCTACTTTTTCTTTCTTTTCATCTTCAACTCTACATGTATTCATGTAATTCTTGGCTAGATGACCAAGTTCTGTACAAGTGAAACATCTTATGGTGGCATCTCTCTTCCTTGTGTGATGTTTAACATAGTTCATGCCAATGTGTCCATATTCTCCATAGTAATGACATCTATACCAAGTGTTATATTAAACACTATAGATTGTTCAATGAGGTCAGTAGCCATACATAATTTGAATAAGTGTTGTCATTAATAACAAGCTTGACTGAATGCCAACAAATTCCTTGGGTCCCCATTCTTTCTAAAGATGTGTGTACCTCAAGGGAACCTTGATGTTTCTCTTTGTATCATCATCATAATATCATGACCCCCCTTGAGAAAGGATAAATTGCATGCATTTATTGAAATTTTTTTCTAATCTTTTGACCTCTAGTTTGTTTCTTTTCCATAGACCTTCTACATGTCTCACTATCCTCTTCTATTCCCACATTTTCCTCACTCAAGGAAGACAAATTTGACTGATACCTATTTGGTGGTACTTGTAGCCCATCAAATGAGAGATATAGTTGGAGCAAAATATTTTTCTCTAAAATGAGGCTAATATTGATGAATTTGGCCTAAATTTAATGTTGAAGGTAAAGAGAAAGCACTCATGTAATAAACTTATACCTCTTGATCCATGTCACCATGTACGATCCTTGTCAAAGGTGTACAAATTATATAGAACATAATATGAAAAACATGGATACATCCAAATCATTATATACTTTTTTATAAGCTACCTCTAAAAAAAATATATTAAGTAATCAACACTAAGAATTGAGCATCATAACAAATATTTGCACCTAATTAGCACCAAATACATATCCATTGATCATGTCATTGATCATCTTCTTCATCCATCTCATCATTATGAACATCATCATTATCGTCATCATCATCCAAATCATCACAATGACCATCGTCATTATGATGATCATCACTATGACCATCATGATCATCATTGTCACCATCACCATCATCACCATCTTCATCATCATCACCATCATCACCACCACCACCATCATCAATTCCATCACCATCAGCATGAACATCTTTGTCATTATCATCATCATCTTTGTGTTCATCTTTACCATCATCATCTACTTTGTCTTCCACTTCTTCGGTTTCTTCTTATTTAATCACATTATAATTTACTAGTCTTCCTCTTAGATCATGTCTAATGACTAATGACCAACCCAATTTATATGGAATACCAAAGTAAAAGACTTGCTCACATTGGCTTAGAAGAACACAAGTCTTATTTCCAACTAGCTCAAATGACTTGGTATTAATCATCATGAATCTTTTATCATATTCAATGCCAGTTCTATCAAAGATAATTATGATTTAGTCATAACCTATACTACTTGAAAATGAATAGAACTAGTTTGAAGGAATTAAAGTTGCACTCAATTATATCATCCAAAATTCCATAGTATTTATTTTCATATTGTTGAGGATGCATGTAATTTCTAGAAAAAATATTGGTGACCTCAAAGATTGTAGTTATCCCAGAATCATAGGTTCTCTTAGTGTCATCCACCTTTTTTATGCAAAATTTATGACCATTGTAGTACATAGCTTTGTGGTGCTTGACATGTTATTTTCTAAATGTGTCAAAATTAAGTATCCATTAGTGATTTGATATTAAACAAATGGCTTATAATAGATTAACTTATATGTACCTTTCCACCTCTTAAACCATTTTTAAAATCAATTACCATTAGCATAACATTGGAATCTCCATTACGATGAGCTTGTTTAACCAATGAAGCAACACCTTCCCATGTTAATGAACGACCATTTTGTTGAGATCATTCAATTCATAACATCATCTAATCAAGATTGTTTGCAATATATAAATGAAGTGCATCCCACTCGTGAGAAACTATATAAAATAAATAGACCAATTAGAAACAACTTATATTGATGATGGATAATAATGAATTAACTACAATAACATCTTATAATTACCTCTCATTTTCTACAATCTACCTTTCCCCATCAAGTACTCCCCTCTGAATCAGTTAATGGAGTTGGGATCCCAAATGCGATCTACATGGATCTTTGATGCAAACTTGGGAAGATATTCACTAATGTACACCATGGTTTGGTATACCATATTTTTCTTAGCCATGGAACCCTCCAGATGTGCTCTTTATTGAACCAAACCCTTAAAAAAATTCAAGTGCTTCTCAACCATCTACATTGACCTAGTTGGTATAGGTCCACACAATTCAATCTGCTCAGCTAGATGTATGAGGTAGTGCTCTTGTGCATTGAAAAAAGTTGAAGGTAGACACTTTTGCATCTCACACAAAAGCTGATAAATTTTTCTCTTCCAATATTTTATGTATTTTTTATTAATTTGTTTTTTTATGACGACCACCTAGAATATATTCATCATGGAAAAACATATTAACAAAAATACAAAAAATTATACAATAAATTACAAAAAAAGAAAAGCAAGACACAAAAATAATATCTATATAGCAAATCTAATATATAATACTTCTAACCTCATGTATTTCCCAAGCTCATATATAATTTCCAATATTTTATGTCCTTTTTATTAATTTATTTTGATGACAACCACCTAGAATATATTCATTATACAAAAATATATCGATGAGACTATAAAAAAAAAAACAATAAATTATAGAAAAAGAGGAGCAAGATGCAAAAATAATATCTATACAACAAATCTAATAGATAATACTTCTAACCTCATGTATTTCCCAAGATCATATATAACTTGTTTGACACTCATGTTTTCGAAGTTGTGTGTGAGAGATATAAGTAGAATGTACTACAATATTAATAAAATGATCATTCAATATAATATAAAATAAAAAAATGAAAAGTACATGATGTTTTACAAATTTATTGTAAATAAAGAAGAAGATGACTTATAACTTGTTTGACACTCATGTTGTCAAAGTTGTGTGTGAGAGATATAGGTGAAACATACTACAATATTAATAAAATGATATTTTCAATATAATATAAAATAAAATAATGAAAAGTACATGATGTTTTATAAATTTATTGTAAATAGAGAAGAACGTGACTTATCTTGATGAAGGTATGCCAATCATGCATTTTCAACCCTGATCCAAAATCACCTTTCTTTGATTTGAGACTTCTTATGTTCATAGAAAATATTGTGGGAAATTTACCTTTTTTTATGGCTTCAAATAAGGCATCAGTTTGATGTTGCACTAATAACCAAGGAATGACAGTCATATCAATCTGGTTTCCATTGCTATTTGATTCAAGGAAAAACTTCAATGCATGATTGGGTTCATCAATATCGTTACAAATTTTGACCAATTTTTCTTTTTCACACCTTACATCCAATATTTTCCATAGTGTTTCCATTACATTCTTTCCAATATGAATAACATCAAACAAATGCATGGTTGGGAGGTGTTCATAGTATGACAACCTACTAAATTGTCTAAGATATCTTTTAAGTCCTTTTGGAAGTTTCTCATCAATGCCTTGATGACCTTTATGAACATCAATTACATCATTACTAAACAAAAGACAATATCCAAGTTTTAATTTCATACAAAAACCTGCATCAGATGGCATGACATTAGCTCAACAATTATTCTATTTTATTCCAACTTCCATATGTGAGATAACATTATTCATGGCTTTGATGTTGTCTTTTCTTTATCATTGAAAAAATATTTTTGTTAATTTGATACTTATGATTTTTGTGGAGAAAGTGTCTATGCTCATCAAACACCTGCTTTGGACTAAACTTTTTAAATAATGATATTTTATCTTTGGACCACAAATTGAAAATGAAATTTTTTCCTTTGTCTAAAGACCTAAAAGATCATGTATAATTGGATGACATGTGTACTAGAAGATTCATATTTACAATTATCATGCATAACTTAAACATACAACATAAATATGTTAGCACTATTTCATACCAAAAACATGCGTTAATAGTTTTACATACCACAAAAATGTGTTAGTTTGGGGGCATCATGTATTGTCCATACAAGCATTACATAGAATTGAAATCTTCTTTCACCAAATGGTTTAGAGATGTTTGTACATTTTGACTCCATTCCACAACTCCAACAACTCATCAATCAAGGGCTCAATATATTCAGTCATATCTTTCACTTGGTAGTTACCTAATTGAATGAACATAAACAAAACATAATTATTATGGTCATTTTGATACTATGTATATAAATTAATTTAGATGACTATTAAATAAAAAAATACCTAGTACAATCATTTTCAAAATAATATTCTCCCTCTTTATAGAAATCCAAGGAGGAATGTCATTGTTAATAATAAAAATAGGCCAGACTAAGTAAATAGATCTCATCTCTCCAAATGGATTGACATCATTTGTTGCTAATGAAAGCTTTAGATTATGAGGTTCTTGTTTAAATATTGGCCACCTATCTTCTATGTCCTTAAATGCAAAACTATATGCAAGCATTCACATAATTTCATCTTGACTTCTATTATGTGCATGGTAATCCATAAATTGTGCCAACCTAGTGCACCTGAATAATTGTTGCAGATGTGGAATAATAGAAATGTATTGAAGAATCTTGCAAGGAACCTTTTTGGTTATTTGATTTGATCAACATTTTCTAATGTGACAATGAGAGCATTGTGTTGCAAATTCATGTTGTTTATGATGTGTAATATAATCAATGAGGCATGCATGTATTGTTTGATACTCCATTCTAGTATCTTTCATAATGGTCAATAATTCTTGGTAAGAGTGAGGTAGAATGTTTGATGGTGGTAAAAAATATTCACCTATCAACCTATGGAAAAAAAAAATTTAATACAAAGAAAATTAATGGTACACTAACATAGAAGAGGAAAAAAATGACACTATACCTTAGCATTTATGAGATTTCTACATTGGATATACCATTCATAACCTTGAAGTTTACCAACAAGAATACAATAGAGAGAAGTGTTTTCTGGGAGCCTTGGTATAGGGACTCGTAGGCCTTTTCAATTACAAGTATATCAAGGTTATTTTTATCATCATCATTAGATGCACTACTATCATCATCTTCATCATCTTCATTAGTTGTGCCAATAATATCTTCTTCAATCCTATTCTTTGGCACATTATTAGTTTTGCCAATACCAACATATTCAATTGTATTCTTTTTTTCAGGATCATCTTCTTCCATGTGATCATTACCTTCTTCTTAAAAATTCATAATTTCATGTTCCACCTATTCAAAATCAACATTCACCAAAGGACAAAAATCACTTCCCTCTTCAATGTAATCATGTTGCCTACAATGTCTCTAAGCTGTTGTGATTAGAATTCTTTGATTCTTTAAGCCCTTGCATTTTTTGCAAGGACAATAAAATTTTCCATCACCTTTATTTTTGAACTGAGACTATTATCTAGCAATTGTCACCTTATTTTGTTCTGATTTCACATTGTTAGTTGTGGACTTTCTTCATAGGCACTTTCTTCTCAAATGTAGCAAGCACTTGTTCAAGGTACAAACTACATAGAGTTGCACATTGATCATCTAAAAAGATTAATCCTCATGTGGATTTATAAACCCTTCAAAATGCAAGTATGGAAAATTGTAAGACATGATCAAAATTAGACTAGGTAGTGGAACTCGAATTCCAACACTATGTTAGAATCCAACTAGGTGTTGGAATTTCATTTCTAGTTCATGCTTAAAATCTATATGAAATCTTTATCTTTTGGGAACAACACTAATGATAAAGAAATATTTAATTAAAATGTATCAAGGAGTATCAATAAGAAAATCAATGAATAATACATAGCAGAAAATATCTTCAGAAAGTTAAATTTCTTCCATTGCAAAATAGTGTAGAACCTAACAGAAAATGCAGAGTTATCTACAAAATACTCTTCACTTTGAATTGGTTGGAATTTTGAGAAGGTTGGGATTATAGATATATGTATAGAACTCTTTTTGTGTAAGTTTCTAGAGACTTTTGATGTATACAACTCTTGTTACAAGTTTTGCTAATGATAATTTTACTCAGTCTACCTATAGTTTCCCCATATCTATTTAATGCAATTGAATTCACCATTGAATTAAGATCACTAAAGGTAGAGAATGAAGAGATAGTAGAAGCTAGAATATTAGTATGAATTATGATGATACTACATTGAGGGAGTATCCTAAGCTTTAGAGAGACATGTTACATTCATGACTAAATTAATCATTGATGTCAACATAGTAGTAAGTCTATGAAGACTGGTAGAGTAATATAGATAGATCTTAGTTGTACAGACAAGTTATTTCTTTTCTAGTGATAAATAGTCATGGACATGTTTAGTATGGTGTCTTGATGATGTGGTTCAATGTGCAACACATAAGTCAAAGATGTATGGAAGTTGTACTTGATTTACAGAGAGTAGTTCAAAGACAAAGTGCTTGGAAAGTAGTTTTTGATGTTTGTACTATATCTTTCATCTAAGATGTGAGGAATAGATGTACAATTGAATAGTGAAAAGGATAGTTGGATGATGGTTTTAGCAAGTGTGCAAGACCTAGTATCACATGAGTGAAGTTTTGTATAGATTGTGAGCTTACAGTGTTATTGTAATTGTAATTAATTAACTATATTATTATAATTAATTGGAAAAGCCTCAAGGCCAACTCAAGAAATTATTTTGAAGATATGGTATAAAGGAAAGATGTTTACCTTGTTTGAAAAGGGTATCTAGTATTGTATAAAGTAAAAAGTGTGAAAAGGAGCAGAGTGCTTACTGAATGTGAGTAAGTGGCCCAATGGATTATTGGATGCGAGTTTTGTGATCTAGTTACAAGATTAGAAGGAGAAGAGGTCTAATTGATAGGATAGAGGAAGGAAGTACTATTCATTTCTATTATTCTATAAAGAATAATATATAGATCATTTGGACAGTATGTTCATTGGTCTTTCCCTTGAATTTGTTTGGGTAGTGGGTCCAATTGTCTTCCACAACTCCTAACAAGGTTGGCACAACTCCTAATAGGGTTGGAATCTCCTAAAAGGGATTCAAAGTCTCCTAATAGGGATTGATATGTACTAAATGTTGTTATAGACTCCTAATAAGGTCCAGCCTCTAACAAGGAATATTTATATTAGTACATCATCTTGTGGGTACCATCCCCACTGGGGTTTTCCTTCTAATCAACTATTTTCCTAGTTAGCATATATGGTGTCATTGTATATGAGTATCTTGATGTGGTTTTTGATTATATTACTCATATGGTTAAGTCTTTTTTAAGTTGATAATTTTGATAATAGTTGGATAACTAATTCACCACCCCCCACCCACTAACCCCCTCTCAGTTATATTGGTGAACTATGTATTCTAACAATTGGTATCAGAGCATTAGGTCCTTGAAGGATAAGCCTAATAACTTTGGGAGATTGATAGAAAATATTTAGAGAAAGGATAGTCCTAGATTTGATGGGGCCAACTATGATAGTTGGAAGGAGAATATGAAGACTCATCTATTGTGCATGGGTATGAGTTATTGGATCTTGACAAATAGTGAAAAGACAATTGTCAAAGAAGGGAAACTTGAAGAATGCAGTGAAGTAGAGAGAGATCTATTTATGTGCAACTCGAGAGCTAGAGAAGCTTTACTATTAGCTCTTCCAAAGAATGAATACAATCAGGTAAAATCACTTCATACATCTCATAAAATTTGGAAGGCATTAATATCTACTTTTGAAGGTGATATACATAGAAAGAGAGTAATATTGGAGAATTGGATACATGCATTTCAAGATGCTAAAATTATGCAAGATGAATCTATAAGAAACTATATTGGTAGGATATCATATATTGTTGTACGAATCAAGTCACATGGTTCAACCAAGGAAGAATATGAGGTTGTGTAGAAGATCTTGAAAACTTTGACACCACCATTCAAGCAAGTTGCTTAGATGATTCAACTACTAATACCCTACACTAAGGAATTTACCAGGGAAATGTTGCTTGGAAGATTGGAAGCAATAGAAGTAGATCTGAGATAATTAGGAGAACTGACAAGAGTTGAGATAGCTTTTAGTGCCTTGAATGTTTGGTCAATCTTGTCTAGAAGTGCAAGCACACATGGATATTTTGTTGGTAGTATAAAAACCAAATCTAATGAAGATAAGAAGATTGAGGAAGGTATAATACTTCTTGTGAGAAGAGAAAAAGATGATAAGAATATCTTTAAATGTTGGACATGTAATGAGTTTGGTCATTATGCATTTAAATATCCTAAAAGAGAGAAAAAGAATAAGGGAAAGTTTAAGACTAGAATAGATAGAAATTGTTTATATGCTAATGAATATGAGGAATCTAATAAAAAAATTCAAAGTGAAAGTGATGATGAGCTAGGATTTGTAGCTATTAAGGAAGATGATCTTGATAGAGAATTTAGAGAAGAAAGGGCTCTAGTTTCTCAAATTGAAAATAAATTTCATTGGATAATAGGTAGTGGTTGTTCACATCACATGACTAGTGATATGAATAAGTTTTTTAAATTAAGAAACTATGTGGAGGTATTGTTATAGTTCGTAACAATGTATGTTGTCATATTTTAGGGATTGGATCCATTACTTTAGATGGAAGAACTAACAGTAATGATGTTTACTTTGTTGATGGATTGGAGCATAATTTTTTGAGAGTTGGATATTTGGTGGACAAAGGGCATCAATTGCAATTCAAAGAAAAGACTTGCACTATCAAGGATAATGATGGTAAGATGATTTGAACTGGAACTAAGTCTAGAGGTAATGTATTTCAGTTGAATCACACTGAAATGACTTGTTTAGTTACTAAAGTGGATAATAATTGGTTATGGCATATGATATTTTTTCATATAACATTTGATAATATTGTAAAGGTCTATAGCATGTTTATAGTCAAAGGTTAGCCTAAGATAATTAAGCCTACTAATGTGGTTTGCAAAGAAAATATTTTGGCTAAGTAGAAGAAGTTATATTTTCCCAATAAGAAGTTCACTACCATAATAAAGATGAAGATTGTTCACATAGATCTGAGTAGTCCCTCGAGAACAAGAGGATTCTATGGTGAAAGGTATTTCATGATTTCCATTGATGATTTCACTAGAATGATGTGCATAGCATTTCTTAAAGAGAAGTCTGAAGCTTTTGAGAAGTTTAAGATATTTAAGAATAGAGTTGAGAATGAATTTGGTGTTAAGATAAAGTGTTTGAGATCATATAGAGGAGGATAATTTACCTCTAAAGAGTTTAACATGTTTTGTGAAGAGAATGGAATCAAAAGGCAGTTATCTTCACCTAGGACACCTAAATAGAATGGGAAGGCAACAAGAGCGATGTTGTTAGCTATTGAGAAAAGAGGAGAGAAAAGATCTAAACTTCGAGATGAGATAAGAGTTGAGATGTCAATTCCTAACCCTACCATGAATCTAATAAATAATAACCCTCCAAAGTAGATAATTGGAAGCAAAGAAAAAGGTGTGAGACAAGAAATAGAGTTAATGAAGAGATATGTTTAATTTATCAAGTTGAACCTAAGAGTATAGATGGAGCATGTAAAGATGATCATTGGATTCAAGCAATGAAGGAAGAATTAGATTAGATTGTAAAGAATGAAATATGATACTTAGTTCCTAGACCTAAAGATAATAATGTGATAGGAACCAAATGGGTGTTCATAAATAAGATGAATGTGCAAGGAAAAGTTGTGAGGAACAAGACCATACTTGTATGCAAAGGTTACTCACAATAGGAAGGCATAGACTATTAGGAGACATATGCACTTGTATCCAAAATGGATGCTAAATCAGCCTTCTTGAATGGAGAACTTGAAGAAGAAGTATACATTGAGAAGCTTGAAATTTTTCCTCAGACAAAAGACAAGGATTTGGTATGTAAACTAAATAAATCTCTATATGGTCTAAAGCAAGCACCTAGAAATTGGTATACAAGGTTGGATAGTTATTTGGAAAAAATTGGATTTGCTAAAGGTACAACAGATAGTAACTTATATTTGAAAGAAATTGAGAATGGTTTGTTGATAATAGTAATATTTGTTGATGACATAATCTTTGGAGGTAATGATGAAGCAAGTGATAAGTTTGCTGAAGAAATGAAGAATGAGTTTGAAATGAACATGATAGGAGAAATGAAGTTTTTCCTAGGATTGTAGATTATGTAGAATAGTGATGGTACTTTCATCTCACAAAATAAGTACTTGAGAGATTTATTGAAAAGGTTTGAATTGGAAAGTTGTAAGACTATTGGTACACCTATGATAATTGGTCATGAGTTATCTAGCAAGGATGAGACACCCACATTTGAGAAGAAGAAGTATAGATCCATGACTAGAGGTTTGTAATATCTAACTCACACTAGACCAAATATAGAAAATGTAGTTTAGATTGTAGCTAGATTTCAAGCTAATCCTAAGGAGTATCATTATGCAGTAGTAAAGAGCATATTCAAATATTTGAAAGGAACATCTAACTATGGAATTTGGTATGATAGATCAATTGATTTTACTCTATATGCATATATTGATGCAGATTGGGGAGGTAGTATGGATGACAGAAAGAGAACCAGTGATGGAGCATTCTTTCTTAGAGGAAGATTGATTTCTTAGCTAAGAAAGAAACACGATTGTATTTCTTAGAGTATAACTTAGGCAGGGTATGTTGTAGTAGCAAATAATTGCAATCAAGTGATGAAAATGAAATAGATGTTGAAGGATATTAGAATTGAGTTTGCAGAACCTATTATCATTTACTGTGATGGCACAAGTATAGTGAGTATGTCTAAGAATCTCATATTTCATTCTAAGACTAAGCATATATCTATTAAGTATCATGTATTAAGAGAGAGAGCAAAATAAAATAAAATCAGATTAGAGTATGTGATCACTAAAGATAAGATTATAGGTATCTTTATGAAGCCTTTACCTAAAGATACATTTGAATACTTGAGAAGTATGCTTGGGGTTATGCCTCTACCTACTTTTGAGTAGATGATGTAGTAAGTGTATCAATTTAGTGGTATATAGCACTATTTTTTGATTGGATTAAATGTTTATGCTTCCCATATAGGAGAGTATCTATGATAAGTTGAGTCGTTGAGGACTCTTGGTATTTGGTCTTGAACAATGTCTTTGGACACTTGAGCTAGTTGAAGATTTGGAGTAGTAAATTGACATAATGAGGACTTTGTCATTGATTGCAATGGGGGAGAGAATATGCATGAAAAACATCTACATCTCCTAACACTAACATTTTCCCCTAATTTTTGACCAAAGCAAAATTTTGACCAAATTAGGGTTTCCCAATTTGGTTAAATATTTTGACCAAATCGGGTTCTCAATAGCAAAAAAGAAAAAAGGAGACAATCACACTTGATTTGGAAGCTCTCAAGATTGTGTGGGAAGGCTCGCAATATATTTTTGAAGTCTCAAATCACATGGAAAAGCTTGCTGCCACTGATCCTGTGATGAATTATCTTCACAATGAAGTTCCCTTCAACTAGGAGTATAATCATGAGCACTCAATTCAAGCATGTAATTTAATCATTAATCAAAGCATCTCCTTTTTTATTTATTTGAGGATTTCTCATGGGTTCACATCATAGGTTATGGGCAACCTATAAGAGAAAAAGGAGAGTAAAGATGAAAGTGAAAATTAATCTAAGCTAGACATGCCCCCTGAAGAAGCTTCATTGTCAGACAATAACAATAGGACGGTTTTAGCTTTGGATCCAAAAGGCAAGGTCTTAAAAGGAGAAGCTCAGGTTGATTTTTATTTATTAGAAGTAGAAGATGTAGGAGATGGACTATTTAATATCTTGCTTAAAGATATTCTTAAATGTACTCTCAAAGATGTGCCTGCTACAATTGGTAAGTGGGTCAAAGATGGAAATACCTTTAATAGAGAAGAAGCTAAGAGCATTAATAGGTAGCTTAAAATGTAAAAAATGTATAGATGAGTCCTCCATATGAGTATTTCGTTCAACGTTAGTTTTTCTTCAAAAGAGAGGAAAAGTCTAATTTTAGGAGCTTTAGCTCTGGAAAATGTTCCTACATTTTGTCCTAGTTTTATGTTTGTTCTTCCATACGCTTACTTTGGGAAAAATGAAATCATCAAATTTTAGGGGTTCGAATCTTGTAATATGTCCAATGAGTTTAACTATTATAGGGGCTTTGTTCAACTTTGACCCTTATCTTGAAAAAAAAAAAAATGGTCCAGTTTTTAAAAATTTAATCCTGTATGTGCTCTCCTAGTGTTAGGGTTATTGTTCATCTATAATCTTTTATTGAAAAAAGTATGTTAAATTTTTTTCTCAATATTCTATGGCATTTGAGTAAGTATTATTACTCTTTCTGATCTCTTCTTCATTTGTTTCTTTATGTTTGTTTAATTTGTATATCCAATGTTGCTAGATGTTTTGCCTTTGTAGTTAATTTGGAGGTGGGTTTGAGTTCTTAATTGATTTTGTAATTGGGTTCATAGCCATAGCATAAAGAACCACACAGAGTTTCCTAATAGCTTAATCAACACTATTATAGTGATAATGGTAAATAAAAATAGGGTTAGGGATATTGTGTTGCATTCCTCCATGTTTTATTCTTCTTTGATAAATTTTTGAGCATTGGAGGTTCATTTGCTGAGCAACATCCCTTTTCTCCATTCTCCTTTATTCTTTCTAGTTTGGTGATGCCAATGAGCATAACTGTTATAGTTGTTTCTTTACACAACAAAAGTGGTTGGTAATTTAATGCATGGATAGAAGACATGGATGACATTAAAAATTAACTGTCATACATGATAAGATATGATAAAATATGAGTAATAAAAACCTCTCAATATCATATGCTCTAACATACTTCATACCATTAGGATCAATTTATCAATTTCTCAAGGGTGCTACAACCATTCAATTGATGTCCAAAACTCATCCTTGTATCTGTTACAATTGAAGGAGGGTAAGGGAAATGAACTAAACAAAATAAACAATGAAACAAAATATTGTGGTAATCTTCAGATTTTCCATTTAGCCACATATGCATATGGCCCAACCTAGAATTATTTGTCTAAAATGCCAACACTCAATTGGTATATGGAAAATAATATTTCATTTAATTCATGTCTTAAAAGTCTACCATGTCGGGATAACACCTAGACCCTAAAAAAATAGAGTGAATCTATTGGCTCCTCTGACAACTCAAAAAATCTGATTTTCCAATAATTTGGTTCTATGCTCTTAGTTTAAGGTTCACGCATAGACAAATAGATAAGAGAATCAAGTATCATCTATTATCCAAAGTGTAATTATGCACAACATACTTTCAAATTGCAAAAATGCAAGAAACAATGAGATTGAAAGAGACATTTGTCCATCCTAACTATGTATAAATTAAAAGTAAAGGCTAAGTAATATTATAGCTCTACTAAATCTCAAAATTCAAAATGTTTAGGTGACCCTATTTATGTAAATAGTAACATTAAATTCTAGTTGTAAAACCAAGCTGGCAATATCTAAATACATATCTTAAAGAAACTATGAATAGTCTGGTCTTGGCAAAACCAACCTTTCTCAATCACAACATGCTCCAACTTTAACTTGCCAAAAAAAACTTTAAGCATCTGACACTATTTTTCATCAACCACACAAACATCAATGACTTGAGCTATTGATAGGAATGTTTCAAGTCCCAATTGAACAACACATTATTTGACACTATTTTTCACCAACCACAAACATCAATGACCATCACCTATTTGCAAGATTGTTTCAAAGCCCAATAAAAAGAAGATGTTACCTTAGTAGAGTAAGTTGTACAAAGTGTATAAACATGCATGGGTTTGGTTTTCCCAATCCTATGGCATCGGTCCATTGCTTGAAAATCCATTTGTGGATTTTGCAAAGATACCAAATACCAATTAAAACTTCATATCCAAAATGACATAAAACATAACAAAAAAAATCCAAATACTTAAACAAGTGCACATAAATGATACCATTTTGCGATTACAATTTCTTTCCCAGTCACTATCATATATAATACAAGTGCCTACCAAGGCAAGATTTATTCCAAGCTCAGCAGCACAGGTTCTTAACAAAAAAAATGTGAAGATTACTTCCTAGATTATTGAATTCGTTGATCTAAATTATCAAATTAAACCACCATTACATTCAACTATTTTATAAATCTTGTAAGTCAAATCACAATTAACATTTTAACTAGAATGATGTCGAGTAGTGAGAAGTACTCAGTAAATGGAATTCTTCAAAAAATCAAGATGCTTCATTCAAAAAGTGATTAGCTTTTCTATGAAATAATCATAGGTTGTAGTTTCACTTGATGTTTTCAATTAAAATAAAGTCCACCAACTAGAGAAAAACCTATCTTTTTCTATCAACTAATTTAACTCGTCCATCAATGTGACACATTTCATGGCCCATTTCACTTAAATAGTGCTCCAATAGGCCTAGAACTCTAGTCCATTGAGAAAATACAAGAACCTATCCACATATTCAAAGTTAGTATAACAACATAGAATTTAATTTTGATACGAACATTGATGACCAAAATACAAGAACCTATCCTTACCTTATGTCCTTTAGCTTTCAAATGTTTTAGAAG